>JAOQMR010000004.1:6928318-6945305 GCA_027563865.1 Erythroxylum pelleterianum
AAAAAAGTCCCCTAATTTTTTTAAAATTTCCGGTATTTGACCGGTATTTTAAATACCGGCCGGTACGGACGAAATTGACCGGTACCGACCGGTATTTGACCCCGGTACACCTTACTCCCGTACCGGTACCGATACACGGCCGGTACGGTACGAAATTTAAAACATTGATCCCTGAACCAACTCACGTTCAAAACTTGATATTTTGCAATTTACACAAATCTTATAAAAGGACAAGGGAAGGGAGCAAATGGAATTTTATGTATATACCCTCCCCTCCTGCCACGTACTCACCCTATCCATATGACCTATTATTTAAACAGCATATAGCTATGGGGCCATTAATGCTTGAAAATGATTTCTGGAGGAGGGTTATGATGCTACTCTTCTTTTCTTTACATCTTTATTCCTCTCATTATAATGTCCATAATGAAGATTAACCCAATTTGTTGTAACCAGAAGCACTTAGCATAAGATTACCTACTGGCAACTCCTGTCCCGTGGGTCTGTTTAGCCTTTCTTGTATGTAAAGTATTGACCTTTTTTTCATATAAGAATTCCTGTGGCACTCTCAATTCCACCCTTAGTTGGAGTTTGCTGGTGGTTCATGGCTTTGCTTTCCAAGTGGGACTGCTATAAATATTTTTTTGCCCCCTCAGGCCCAAGAGAGTACCTTTTGACATTCTGGCCAGCCATGACGAATAATTACAATGATGAGGAATGCTTTTATTTTATTTCATTCCACTTTGCCATTTGAGGATGGATAGAGTGGAGAGTCTTGTTCTGTTCTTTTTCTCTGTACTAATTTCTGCGGTGTAAAGAGATTTAATCTTGTCTTTGATAAAACCACTGTAGACTGGACCAATCACGACAAATGTCTTCCCAGTTACTTCGTCGGGCCGGGATGTGGGGGACCCTTTAGGTTGGGGATTCAACCTTTTCTCCTGAAAGTTGCAAACTACTAAGAGAGGGCAGTCTCTGTTCTCTGCCTTGGATCCCTCAATCTGGCAGCTGAAAGCATAAAAGGCGTCAGATTCTATCTTCATTTTTAGTGTTATTGTCATTTAACTTGCACGCTCTCATTAATCAAAGCATCTGACTCCGACCTGAGGCATGTTGCTCTTCTACTACCTCCCTTTTTGGCAATCAAACCTTTCCTTTTTTTAACATTTTTCATTCATCTAATTAAAAAGTACATTCTTTTCAGTTACATTTTTTAAGATTTCTAACATAAACTATATCAAAGAAATCCAATTAGTCTCATTCATAGTCCCAAATATATCTCTCAAGAGTTTCTTTTAATTGTGATAATCAGGAATAAGTTAATTCCTGCAAACCCATTTCTCTTTTAACAATATGCTAATTAGCAAAGAACAAAAGGAGTAATTACCCTAATAGTTGAGCTATTGAAATGAGGAGTTTGGATACTTAGAGTGGATAAGAAGATGGAGGCATGTGCTTCTATTATATGATGTGGCTTGCCATCTTCACAGCATAAGTCTGCACATACCTGCACCAGAAAAGCGATGTGCACAGCATTTTTCCTTCCAATTCATGAATATAATCATGTTAAAAAGAGCCTGCATAGTCAAATTATGTGGGTTCCCCGAACATGTGAAGCCTTGATCTTTCATGTATCTTTTTATTCGGCAACTCCAACCCTACCTGTAAAGATAATCTTTCCCTAATTTTAGGGCAATACGATTTATGACATGATTAGTTACATCCTAGCCCTGGAGGTGCTAGTCTTAAATTTATCAAATTAAAACAATGCATCGGGACTTGTAGCATTAATATGATTGGTCCAAAACGTCAACTTGGTATTGCCCTCACTTTTCTTGCCATAACCGACCGCTTCTCCAATAATACATTGCTTTTCAATATCACTAATCGTAATTATGAAAAGTGTTCATCAAGAGGTAATCTACCTAAATTTTCTTTGCATAATTACGTCAATACAACAACAATATCCAGTAAAAATTTCACCGAAATGTTGGATCTATAAAAGTTTAATAATATACAGTTTTATCCTTAATTAATAAAGAGGTTATTTTCAAATAACCTACATAAACCAAGAAAAAATGTATATATATATATATATAAAATAATAAGGTATAAACAAATAGTAATAATTAAAATTCTAAGTAAAATGATAATAAAAATAAAAAATAAAAAAATATATATAATAAAATGGATGGAAAAAAGAAAAAATTTAAAAATGCATAAATGAATAAATACAAATAATAATAATAATATTTAATAGAATAAAATAAAAATTAATTGTATGTTTAATATAATCAATATAAGATTTATCATTTTAAGAAATACAAAACTAATTGCTTGCTTTGACGTATATATTTTTATTAGCTCCTGCCTAGTATTAAATTTTTTTTTATTTTCCACTGTTTCAGCTGTCAACGGGGATAGTGTTCTAGCGGCCAGAACAAGAAACAGAAACGGAAACTACAGGCCATCCCATTCCTAATAGAGAAGCGACACTTGGCTTCTTTCTGTTGCCTATAGTCTTAGATCGTACACAGACGATTAGAGCTCTGAGTGGAAATTAAGTGTTGCCACAAGTGCCGGGTGAGTGGTCCCGTAAAAGCCGCTCCACGTGGGCCTCCCAGCAATCCGAACCTAGCCGATTTTGTTCCCAACCTGAGATTTGAATTTTTTGAACGTTGAACCCTCTTCCCTCACTGCGATTACGTACGTACTCTTTACCAAAATAATTAAAATTGTGATAATGTAAGACGTATATCAAAATAAAGTTTTTTTAAAAAATCCTCTTTGAGATTTGATTAATGTTTAATATTCTAAAAAGTACATTAAACTTATCAAATCATGTTAGGTGTCAAATTTTGATTATAGAGAATATAAAAAATTGTTAATATAGGGAAAGACTTATAATAACAAGCATTTATTTATATTGCTTAGGCCCGAAGATGATACTGGTAATGTAATGGTGTAGTTAAAACTGATAACATATTTGACTTGCTTTTGTACCCTGGGTAGGTAACCGTTTTCAACCACCGTTTTCCGTTTTCTGATTGATACACTCAGCCTAACACATGACACGGCTTAAAGATTGCATTTCTTGGCTTTTAAACTTAACTCATTTTGGTACGTCGAATTCCAAGTTTCATTAGCTATCTCTAGGATTAACTTGGTCACAAAGATAGTCTTGTTACTTTTACAATATTCGAAAGTAGTATTACAACTACATGATATTATTGGCGTAAAAAGAAAATGAACCAAGGTCCAAGGATAAGCGTAACTGATTAAGATATGGGCAATCCATTCATAGTATCATAATTGCTTTACCTTTTACCCTATCTTTGGAATGTGCTTAATTTTGTTTCCATGTCGAATTCATTTGTATTTCTCATTCTAGCAGCAATGCTCATGAATCCGTATCACTCTCTTAGGAAGCATATTCACATTGAGAAATCAAAAGGAATATGAGGTATAATTACGTTTTGAGGACGAACTTAATTAGGTAGGAATGCTTATCATTAATATGTAAAAATTTATAGCAATTGAATCTTCAATGAATTCAGTACAAATGTTTTAACAACAATGACGCTAATTTGGAATGTAAACGTGCTTAAATTTTCATTCTTACTTCATCACCGTAAGAGTTAAGACACTTGGAATCCAATCAATGTCAAGATTAGACCTCAATCTGTTGAGATTAAAAAGTTGAAAGAGAAATTAAATCAAAGTACAAAGAATGAACTTGACACAAGTGTGAGATCAAAAAAAGGAAGCACTAACACCCACTCTGACCCAGGTAAACGTCAATCCAGCAGCAAGTGGTCGACGAGAGCGTGCGTGAAAACCACTCTCCATTCTGAAACACTGTTTCAAGGGACCCACCTGATTGTGGGACGCACGCGCCGTGGGTAGCTTCTAGAGAAAGGAAAGCGGTTGATGGACTTGGACGCGGGGGAGGTTCGGAGGGAGGTTGGGAGAAGTAGGCCTCTCTGTCTGTGTGTGAGAGAGACTTATATCATATGTGCGTAGAGACGAGTATAAAGCAAAGAGACGTACTTAAAAAGAGAAAAGTGAAAGGGAAATGGAGACCGTGAAGGTGTAATGAATTAAGAAGATCAATCACCGCCAACACATACTACGCAAAATATCATCACTCTTTCTCTTTCTATCTTTAGCTTCTTCCTCATCTCCACCATTGTCGTTTTGTCGGGGGTGAATGGCGGGGGTGGAGGAGGGAGCATTGTCGTTTTCGGTGGCGGCAGTGCTGGAGGATGTGCTGCAACAGCACGGCGGCATCATTATTACGCACGGAGATCTCGATTTGGAATCTAGAAAAGCTGAAGAAGCTGGTGCTCTGTTTTTTGCTTTCGTTTCTTGATCCTGATTCTGAGTCATGAATTTCATTTAAGTATGATTGATCTTGTGCTTAAACTTAATTGTAGCGTCGAGGAGATACGAAGCAGCCGGGTGGTTGAGAAAGATGGTCGGAGTAGTAGCCGCTAAAGATTTACCAGCCGAGCCTTCCGAGGACGAGTTCAGGCTTGGATTGAGAAGTGGGATTATCCTATGCAATGCTCTTAATAAGGTTCAACCCGGAGCTGTCCACAAGGTGAATATATATATGTACACACTAGTATCACAACAATTCTGGAAATCGCAACTGAGTCTGCAATTGTAGTCGCGGACCACAAAATTTAGAACCTTCACATGTAGAGGGTATTTAAAAAGATTAATTGGTTTCAGGTAGTTGAAAGTCCATGTGATGCGGCACTTATCCCGGATGGAGCAGCATTGTCAGCATTTCAGTACTTTGAGAACGTACGGAATTTCCTTGTGGCTGTTCAGGAGATGGGAATTCCTTCTTTCGAAGCTTCTGATCTCGAACAAGTATGTCTTGCAATTACTCTAAACAAAATTTTGCCTTCTGAACTCTTATCCCAGATTTTGCTTGGAATTTGGATACATTTGTAGCGGAGAAGTTATCAGTCTGAACTCGATTTTGTGTTTTGTTGTCCTCTTTCCTCGAAAACTTTCAGGGAGGAAAATCTGCAAGAGTTGTGAACAGTGTTTTGGCACTCAAATCCTATTCTGAATGGAAGCACAGTGGTGGAAATGGAATATGGAAATTTGGGGGAACCGTGAAACCTACCATGTCCACAAAAGCATTCGCAAGGAAAAATGCAGAACCATTCATGAATTCTCTGTCAAGGAACTCATCAATGAATGAGAAATCATTGGACGTCCAGTGCGCTGAGCTCGACTCTAAGAAAATGGTGAAGGTGCTCTAAAAAGTTCTGCCCCACATAGATATAAGTGACAACTACTAAGTTTAAAATCTTTATAATCTTTGCAGTCCAGTGATTCCATGAATATGCTTGTTCGAGCTCTGTTGGTGGACAAGAGGCCGGACGAAGTTGCAAAGGTAAGAGATTATGCACCCGTTATATTTCCTAACATTATGAATTGCAACAAATCAAGATAGAGTAATTAAGAGTTTTGTATAGTACTAAGCTCCATTACTATCCTAAATTAGCTTTTGAGCAATTTGACAAAATAATTTTTTTTCTTTTTCTAAAACAAAAAATCAGAATATCATTAGAATTTGTCTCATCCCCACTCCCTAACGAAGATGTTTGCATTGCGTTGCAACTCCATAGTTCTTATATTTTAGTATGACCAAGTGTTGCAGCAAATCTTATTAGCCCTTATGCCTTTTTCCGCTTGCAATAGTTGGTGGAATCGGTTCTAAGCAAGCTTGTTGAGGAGTTTGAACATCGGATTGCAAGCAACTATGATATGGTATGCTGAAATTTAGCTTTTCTATTCGTAAGAGAATGAGCTTCACCAACATCCAAATCATTTTGTGTTTATTCTGTAATTTGTAGCTGAAGGCGACACCTAAAAACAACACTACTTCACAGGGCTATAAGTTTTCCTTCAAAACTGCATTCACAAATAAAAAGGTAGCTCTTAATCTAGAACTGAGGGTAGCATAACTCTATATCAAAAGCTGCAAATCTGATAATATCACCTCAATTTTTATACATACTATTGTCTTCGGTTTTTGATTTATGAAGAGTGAAGAAACGGACAATAAAGTGATCAAGAAAGAGGAATCTTGTCGCACAAAAAAAGACGAGGAACTACAAAACCAAACCTTGAAACAACAGATAATCTTTGATCGACAACAAAAAGATGTTCAGGTTTGTTACTTTCCTCTATTTCTCGTGTTTTTCTATCAGCAACATGATTGTTTATGCCAATTGTCCTTCTTTTACAGGAATTAAAACATTCAATTCATGCAACAAAAGATGGTATGCAGTTTATGCAAATGAAATTTCATGAGGAATTCAACAATCTTGGTAAGTTTTTGTGATATGAATTATTTATTTTTATCGCTCTGCACATCTTTTTTTTTTATCGGCGGATTTTGAGTATATGAAATGGGAAGGGAATTAAAAAATACATCTACTACTTTCTGCACAGGACTGCACATTCAAGGACTAGCTCATGCAGCTTCTGGTTACCATAAGGTTCTCGAGGAAAATCGCAAGCTTTATAATCAGGTGCAGGACCTGAAGGGTAGGCAACTACTAGCCAAAAACTTATTCTGCAACATATTTCTGTGATTTTCTTGAACTTCAACACTTTGCTTCTTTTGAACAGGTAGTATTCGGGTTTATTGTCGAGTGCGGCCATTTTTATCCGGACAATCAAACTTTCCAAGTACAGTGGAAAATATAGAAGAAGGAACTATTTCTATTAACTCCCCATCGAGATATGGGAAAGGATACAAGTCCTTTAACTTCAACAAAGTTTTTGGTCCAACTGCAACACAAGGTAGGCCATAATTTCTTCGAAAGTAAGGTTTGGCATCAATACAATAATGCAATTGTATGGATTTTTACAAATTTCATTCATTAAATTGCAGCGGAGGTCTTCTCTGACATGCAGCCCCTGGTTCGATCAGTTTTGGATGGATACAATGTTTGCATTTTTGCATACGGTCAAACTGGATCTGGAAAGACATACACTATGGTAAGAATTTAAGATACGCGACAAATATTATAATCAGTTCTGCTATGAAATCTATTGGTTGCAATATAACTTGTCAAAACTTTTGTTAACCTTGGTTCTCATTCTTCCAGACAGGACCCAAGGAGCTTACGGAGAAAAGCCTTGGTGTAAATTATAGGGCATTGAGTGATTTATTTCTTCTAGCGAAGGAAAGGAAGAACACGTTCTGCTATAATGTTGCAGTTCAAATGATCGAGATTTACAATGAGCAAGTCAGGGATCTCCTAGTAAATGATGGAAGCAACAGAAGATATCCTTCAAAACTGTGCAATTACAGTTATGCAAACTTTAAAGACCTTGATTTCATTCTGTTTTAAACGTTTAATTGATAACTATAACAATAATTTGAAACTTTATTTGGACTTATGAATTGCGTATACGGAAGTCATACTTAACACAATAACACGTTAGAAATCCGCAATAGTTCTCAAACTGGTCTCAACGTACCGGATGCCAACCTGGTTCCAGTGTCATCAACATCAGACGTTATTGAACTGATGAATCTTGGACACAGAAATCGTGCAGTTGGTGCTACAGCATTGAATGATCGAAGCAGTCGCTCCCATAGGTGGGTTATTTTCCTACGTGTGCCTTCTTCCACAATTATATTGTAATGCCTTCTAGTAACTTATAATCTTCGTGAAATTGTAGCTGCTTGACTGTTCATGTTCAAGGAAAAGACATGACATCCGGAACTATTCTTCGTGGCTGTATGCATTTGGTTGATTTGGCGGGTAGTGAGAGGGTAGACAAATCTGAAGCGAGAGGAGATAGGCTTAAAGAAGCACAACATATTAACAAATCCCTATCTGCTCTAGGCGATGTCATTGCATCTCTTGCACAAAAGAATCCACATGTCCCTTACAGAAACAGCAAACTTACGCAGCTACTACAAGACTCACTTGGTGAGGTCCATATTGCTCACTTTATCTCGGATTTTCTTTATTATATTTTTTTGGGTAATGATCACCTATTGGTTTGCTGTCCTTATTTCAGGAGGGCAAGCCAAGACACTGATGTTTGTTCACATAGGCCCTGAGCCCGATGCCATTGGTGAAACAATCAGTACACTCAAATTTGCAGAGAGGGTAGCCACTGTTGAACTTGGTGCTGCTCGAGTGAATAAAGATACTGCAGATGTTAAAGAACTCAAAGAACAAGTCGGTGCCTCTGTCTCTATGCTTTAACCCTTGATAATCCCTTGTCTCAATAGTAACCTTCTATTTGACATCCTCGCTACTAAAAGTTGATGTAATTCTTTTTCTTTCTTTATCTTCACCTCCAGATTGCAAGCCTTAAGGCAGCATTGGCCAAACAAGAGAGTGAGCCAGAATGCCTTCAACGTTCTGCGTCTGGCAACTACGAAAGATATAGAAGGAAAGAAAGTGACTCGTCACCTTTGAATCCTAAACAGCAGTTTGGAGACTTCAATGACAGCAATGGCTTCAGGCAACCGATGGGTCATGTAGGCAACATAGCGGTGAATATTGTCTCACTTTAATCATTTGGCAGGATTCTTTTCCCAGAAGCTTTCTGGTTAATGCCATCGAGCATTTGCAGAACGTCATTAGCACTTTTAATACATCTCTAGATTCCCTTGCAAGAATATCGCTGATTATTACAATTCTCTCTGCAGAAATTCTTCATATAAGTGCAAATACCTAATTATCTTGGATCATCCTTCCGATTGTTTAAAGTTTTTCTTTGAATTCTCTGCAGGTTCATTCAAACTCTAAGCTGCGTCAAAAGAGGCAAAGTCTTGATCTTGATGAGCTGTTAGCTAATTCACCTCCATGGCCTCCGGTTATTAGTCCTAGCCAAACTTATGGGGAGGATGAAAGGGAAATGGGATCTGGTGAATGGGTGGATAAAGTGATGGTGAACAAACAAGAAGCTGCAAACAGAGTTCAAAGCTCTCCACGATGCAGGGAAGCAGACAATGGCCATTTGCCTAATGTCTTATACCAAAAGTATCTGTCAGATTCTGCCAAAAATTTTTCCGACCAATCCTATATCTTGCCCATGGATAGCAACCCTTTCAACTTTGCTACAACCGACGATGTGGATGATAATCTTGATGCTGTCACCAGCGACTCATCTGAACCTGATCTGTTTTGGCAATTTAATCAGTCCAAACTTACCAGCTTAACTACTGGAATTGAGTCGAAGACCAAAATGTCATTCTCAAAAGCAGCAAAGCATGCAGATCTAAGGTGCGATTTTGATTATTATTTTGGTATGATTTTGCATGCTGATGACTATCTGATAAGTGCTTTTAAACATTTTCCCTGAAAAAGCTTCCAACTTTTGCAGCAAGAACTTGAACTCAACGCTAGGCCCTTCACCGTCAAGGAAGTCACCAAAAGGAGTTGGAGCTACCTTGCAGAGGGGTGGAATGCATCCTCCTCTTTCTGATGGGAAGCGCAAAACCGGCAGCAGAAAGTAGGAATTTTCTCTAGCCACGTTAAGGAAAGAGGTTTCAGATTCTTTTGTTTTTTGGCTTATGTATGCATCCTTTTTTCTTTTTTTCAGAGAGATGGTGTTGTTTTTTATTTCTTATTTTTTAAAAGTTTAATGTTTATAAAATGTAAATTGAGCAATAATTCCAATTGCTTGTTGAATAGATGTGACCTGACTCGCAAGTTGCCTGGTTTTTGAAGGTGCATGTTCTGGTTACTTGTTTTATGCTACTGTAGAAATTCCCAATTCTCTCAAACTAAACTTACCAGCTTAACCAAGATTAGTATCTTGACATTTAGCTAATCACTTGTTCTTTTCTTAAACATTGCCATCGGACAATAAATTAGACTGGTTATCAAATTTCGAAGCGATGGAGAGACTTGAGGGAGAGCGCTTGAGCCACTGGAGCGACGGAGCCACTGACATCTAGCAACGTACCGAGCGAAACATCGAAAGAAACACCGAATGAAACTTTGTGAGTGACACACTGTGAGCGAGAGTGAGGGTTGAGAGCTCCACACTTACTGTAGATTAATTATAGTTAATCTATAGTAACGTGAAAAGTAAAGAAGTAGTTCACCTTCATCGTCCCCACCTCCTATTGCAGCTAAAGCTTTTTTCTTCCACCTCCATTGCTTTCACCAGCATTGTCCCTCCTAACAGCCACTCTTCACCACCTCTTCCTTCTACTCCTTTTATCCTTTCGTCATTAACCAATCCTGAGCATTTTCCCACTTACCCCACCTGAAGAACCTTCAACTTCACCCCCAACACATACTGCTACTTCACTGCATGAAGCTTCCTTGAAAAAATCTTGGGTGCAAATTGTGGGAGACCACAAACCTGACTCCAAGCTCAACTACAACCTTCCTAATAAAGGAGCTTAAATCAGGATTGTATGTCCACCGTTGGAGACCCTAAAAGATGGAGCTCTAAGATGGAATGCCACTATAGTGGGATTCTTTTTAGAAAAAAGGGTGGCTTTTCCCATCATGAAAGAATGGGCCTTGAACAATTGGAGGAAAATTGGATTGCAAAAAAGTCCTTGTCAATCCAAATGATGTTTTCCTCTTCAAATTCTCACATGAAGAATAAGCAAAGCAAATCTTGGAAGCTGACCATGGCATATCTTCTGTAGCGCCCCTTACCGCAGGGAACACGCCGGGACGTCCGGAAGTTATTCCGGTACATATCCTATGCTAAGGGCGAGCTACGTTCGATCACTACATTCACTTCATATGGCATGGTATTATAATTCACTTATATAAAACATCATCAGAAAAATCACAATATTTTAAAACCAACTTTTCCTCATTTCATTTAACAAAATCGAAGGTCTACATTATGTCTTTCAACATTTCCCATATGTATAACATCAAAACCTAATACAATAGTACTATATGAATGAGGAAAACATATACAATCTATCTAATCTGTCCAAAAATCTCAGCTGACCAACCTTTGAGCCATGACTTCTCTTGCCAATCACAAATTACACGACTGGTAGAGCCTCTCAGTAGCTAGAGTCGTCTCTCGGTTCTGAAAAGACAACGTTGCAATTTTGGTGAGTTTTGCGAACTCAATAAGGTAACCATCTTCGATGGTTCACTCAATCTATACAACACATCAATTCACAAAACAATTATTTCACAACTTTGTATTTACATGAGTAACACATTTTCAGTTAAGCACAAGCAATTTTGTATTTCACTCAATCAAACATACTTAATAAGATGCATATGAAATGCTCATGAGACACTTTTTCAATTATTACGTTGTTGTGACTCAGTGCCTGAACTATCCCATATAGGGCTCATTAAACGTTGAGCCTAAGGCTCTGAATCACTTTTGAGCTCGAGGCTCAATTTCACTCGTTGAGCTTTAAGCTCTAATCGGTAGCTACTCTGGTCACAACTGCCATTATCCGATTATACATTCATGAATAGAATGCATGTATCACAATCAATCACATTATAAAATACTTAGGTTTTCACATTCACATTCAAGCAGCACTTCAATATTTCAATCCACATTACACAATCATTGGACCTTTTGTCCAGAATCTATAATCAAATCACATTCATTAATCATTCAAAACATGAATTAGGAAAACAAGTAATTAAGTGAGACTATCTAGGTTACTCACAAATTGCTCTCGAAGTTAATGCTTGGAAGATCCGGCAACGTTTGGAGGTTGACGTTTCAGTTGCTCCTCTATAACAAATAATATACACGATATCACGATTTGCACAATCATAAGCATTCAATAATGCACATGTATAAAATGAATTATGTACAATGCATTTCATGATAATCCTGGGAAATTTCCATTGTAAAATCGATCTCATATCTATACTTAGATTTATGCCTCACTAGAACTAGTGAAATCACAATTCATTACTTATTGGCTTACTTCAGATTTTTCCAAAACACCCCTATCGGGTCTACTGTTAACCTTCAATCAGAAGGTGAAAACGAGACAATTAGGTCAAACTTTATTCTAGACAAGTGTTTCTACATCTCTTATCTTTCCATTAATACCAAAATCACTCAATTTGGTTCACTGAGTCAAAAGATATACTTCAAACATTTTTGGACTGCTCTTGTCCAAACAATATACTATGCACAGCTTCCATCTGGAATTTAAACATCTTAGAGACCAAATTGGATTCCAATTTCTTCATACCATTTGTAGCTCCATGTCTCTAGTTTACCACAAAATAGAAATCATCTCATTTGGAGCTCTAAAGATCAAGATATCCTCAAATATTGAAACATGTTCTGTATAATAACACCAGATCATAATATTTAAGATCACACTCACTGTACCTGTCCCTTGTTTTTCACTCATATTTCTCAATTCATTTCAAATAGCTATGACTTTTGGTAGAGATGTAGAGCAGTGTCTTACAAATCCAATGGTTCAAGAATCAGGTCATTTGGGGGTCTAGAGAAGAAGTTATGGCCAAAAGAATCAAACATGTTTTTGTCCTTACTCATATTGTACATATCTTGGTGCAATTGCCGTAACTTTTGCTACAGCTGTTTGATTAATTTCATTTTTAGATGGTTTGAAAGAGGGCTTCAAGATCTACAACTTTCATAGAGACCTCGAAGACAAATTCTATCTTGTGAAGGATCAAAAATAGAGATAGAAGATGAACAGTAATTAAGACGATGGGTATGAATAGTAACTAAGACGAAGTATATGAATAGTAACTAAGACGATGTTTTCTTCCTTCTTTCATTTGCATCGTCTTACTTCTGCTTCGTCTCACTTTGCTTCGTTTTACTTTTGCATCGTCTTACTTTGCTCTCCAAAGCATCTCTACTTATAAAGATCATAACTTTTGACTCAAATGTCTAAAATTTTCATATTATATACCGTTGGAAAGATAAAAAAAGATTTACAACTCTCAAGAAGGCAACTTTGCTAAAATCTATCTAGATTAATCCAGATTTTCTCCCGAAGTCAGAATACGAATTTTACAATCAACTCCCAACATCCTGCACCCATTTCTCAACTTCATAAAATTTTGAGATTCTTAGGGACAAAATTGAAATTCGATGTCTTCATACGAAATGTAGCCATATATCTCTAGTTTAATCCAAATTAAGAATCATCTCGTTTGGACAACTAGAGAAAACGTTGTGACTAAAAGACTGAAGGATACTTAGTGAACATTTTCTAGATTTTCAAACTTTCAATATTTTACAACACCTAATAATCTTTCAAAACACTAAATTAACACTATAACCAAAATTTTCATCCCCAACAACACAATATTTATGAACAAACACATAAATGACATTTTTCATGCCGATGACGGTAACTTATCAAATTTATTTCATAAATCCCCAACTTTAAAGGATTTATTCACTACTTACCAGCTGAAACTCCAAAAACTTCAAACCCTAAACTCTACACAATTTACGTACTTCACTGAGTACAATGACCAGTTTATGGTTTTTCTTAAGGTAGAGGACACAAATGGCAAAGTGGGTTCAGTGTAGGAAAGGAAAAGCATAGAAATCTCTTAGAAAGTGTTTGATGGAAAACTCTATATATAGGAAGAAAATTTGAAGAAGATGATGATGAAAAAGGAGCTTAGACATATAGCTTCACCTTTCAACTCTCAGAGAACAGTAACCTACTTCTTGACAAAGTACAAAAGCCTAAGTGACACTTGTCACTTTCCTATGGTCTAAGCTCTAACCAAGTTCCTTTTGAACTAAATTCATCAACTCACATCTTTACAAACCAATTGTCTCCAAATATCTTTTGATTTCTTGTTCCCAATTATAATTTATTATTATTTTTTCACAATACTCCATAAATTTCAAAGGTAACACCTAAATTTACCAACATTTACAAATACAATATTTCCACTAATCACTAATATTTTCAATGTAAAAATATTCATAATTTTAAAAAATTTACAAATCAATCCAATTATACCCGGAATTATTCATGAATGCATGTACAATTATTTTCATGTACAGATAAATTCACTATTCATGTATATGTGTGTGACATATTATGCATGAACATGGAAATGCATTTCTAACTCTTGTTAATCACTCATATTTACCATTTTAACCTTCCCACAAGTAATGGGATGCTACATCTTCAATAAACCACTCCTATTGCAAATGTGGAAACCAAGTTTGAATATTGATGAAATTAAGCATGAACATATACCTATGTGGATATATATCCATGAGGTGTACACCCCTAGAATAGTAGACTACTTCGGGATAGAGTCATTTGGAAAGCTTTAGAAGCCAATATGTATGGATTAGGCAACTACAAAAATAAAAAGGATTATTTATACCAAATTATTCATCTTAGTAAGTGACCTAGCCAATCTTCGTAATGTTATTCCTACGATCAAACTTGATGAGAACCTACAACCTGTTGAAGATGTTGTAAGAGTTAGCTATGCATAGAAACCTAATACAGGTAAGAAAAGAGTGTGGAAACCTACTAGGAGAGTCTTCAGGACTGGAGACTACAAAGAGCTAACTAGAAACAATGAGGATCAAAAAGACACTAGACTGGTTTGAGAGGATCGATGCAATTGAGCTTGACTGGTTGAAAACGAGAAATTTTTCGGCCTATAGTGAACTCTATAATAGTTGCTAAGGCCTTGTTCACCTTTTGACACGATTCGATTCAGTTCAGGGAAACCAAACAAATCAATCTAATCAGAAATCATTTTCTCACTACGCGAATCCAAAATAAAACTCAGAGCGAGAATCAACATTCGGCTAGGCTAGGTCACTTCCTTTGCGGCTTCTACCACTTGGCTGCTTTCCATGCTTAAAGAAGAGGAATCAAAAGACTATTCTATATCAGGCACGATTTTTGAGATGCATGCATCACTAGTTCTAAGAGATTCGCAAGCATAAGCCAAGCAGACTGAAAGGAACAACTGAACGTGCACTTCCTTGCTATAACTAATTGAGAGAATGTACATCCAAATGTCAATGAAGTCATTCCATAGGAAAAACAACAATCAAGCACATCTCAAGAAGAAAACTAGAATGTTGAAGAAACTAATCCAATAAAGACTCCCCAAAAAGTCAGTGAAGTTATCTTACAGGAAAATCAACAATCAAACACCTCTAAAGAAATAATACATATGAATGAACCAAACACTCTTATGAATAAGCAAAAAAACCTTAGAGGTATACAGGGGAAGCTACTGATAAATCTACATATATAAGGGAACTTCTGGAAACTATAGAACAAACAAATACCACTAATACTGCTTTTGAACTAGTTTGTAGAAGAAGGTCCAACAGGAAGAAAAAAAATCCCCTCAGGGGACTTTTGTGTATGATTATCCTAACATGGAATGTTGGGTTCGTGTTTTGCGTGTTGGGCCCGTGTTTTGCGCACTCTCCGGGCTTATCCCCGGGTGCTTCAAGGTTACACGCGACCCACACTTCAAGGTTGCACGCGACCATAACCCTCAAAGGTATTGTCCTCTTTGGTCATAGGTGAGGCCACGACTCGAACCCATGACCTCAAGGTTTTATAACTTCCACATGCTCGCCTCTTACCATTGAGCCAACTAAATGTTGGGACCCAATTCGGGACCCGGATCCCAACCGAAAAACAAAAACGAAAAACAAATGAAAACTAATCGAAGCGAAACGAATATTGAATCAAACGACATTCCGACATCCAAGCATGAGTATCGGATAAAAGTTATCGAGTCGCGTTGGAAACCTTAGACATTCCAAAACCGGTATAATTTTTTTTGGTCTTATTCATCTTAAAACCATTCTCATATAAATCAACACCATATCATTTTCCATTTCTAGGAAACTATTCCTCGTGTAAATCTCAATTCGCTTGATTCTTCTTAATCATTTTCTTATACATTCATATAAAACCTCAAACTCATTTTTAAACCCATTCTACCGAAATTTCGGCAGCATAATGGTTGTATTTTGACAGCCCAAAAATTTAAACACAAAGAAAACTCACTTCTAATATCATATCCCAATCACAAAGCAACATCGGACCTCCCGTCCGGAATCCCAACTCCAGCAACAACACAAGCCTATGTCTAAACACTTCATAATCTCAATTCATCCAACGCAATCATCTCACTTCATTCATACATAATCACGATCCTATCTCAATTTATAATCATTCACAATACAATATACAATTCCATAATTTACTTACACATATCATAAATTCAATCCAGACTCATTTTCAGCATAACTGTATACATTCTTTACATTCGGATTACATACACTTTATGGCTCTCTAATCATCCATAAAATCCAATACGAACATCAAACTTTACACATAATTACAAACATTGCTCGTCTTCCATCCGATCTCCTGCTTAAACCTGGAGATTTGGGGATGAAAGGGAGGTGAGCACAAGGCTCGTGGATAATATATTTATACATTGAATAATAAGCGAAATTCATCTTTTTAAACTTTTCAAACATTTCCCCTTTGGGAAATTTATCCAAAAGTTCATTTTAAAACCTTTCAAAACATTCATAACTTTTATCAACATTTTTTTTTAAATTTCCAAATCTTCATTTGTTTCAAAAATATTCATAAACATTTACTGTTCTCAAACTTTTTCCAATTCATGCACAATTTCAAATATGAATGCATCACGTCATAGTACATCACAACATAAACAAAGCAAAATTACATAACACGTCAAGTGGTTCAGTGTTGGACCCCACACCCTACCCGTAGGTGTTTGCAGGTTATACTGCGGCGTGTGTTTGCGGGTTATACCACGGCATCCAACACAACCCACATAACACATCAAATGGTTCGGTTTGGTCCAAAACAGGACGTACTGCACATTCCCGCATAGCGGTTATGTGCAGCCGTAAACGGGGGGGGGGGGGGAGTCCGAGATCGGAACTCCTATGCCACTAGCGGGCAGCCGGGAGAAGGCTATAAACA
>JAOQMR010000004.1:6947898-6959655 GCA_027563865.1 Erythroxylum pelleterianum
TTCATTTAGGCCTAAATACCGGGAAATGTCATGAATGCATGTACAGTTATTTTTCATGTGCAAAATTTCACTGTTCACAAATTAAGAATATGTATGCAAATGTCAAATCAGTCCTAATCACCCTCACTCCTTTCCGAATTACTATTCTACCCTTCCCGTCGGGGGTGGGATGTTACACAGATACTGTTTCTGAAATTCCAGCCCCTTCTTTGGTGCTCCAGACGGTTGAGGTTGCAGGTCCACTTCCACAGGAGTGTATTGAGGCAATGCCGACAACGGTGAATGGCGAGGTTTGTGCTCCTACATTGTGTGCTCCGACTCAAGAGCCTAGTGGAGGTAGTGGGGATCCCTCACCATTGGCAGAGGTACAACAGGACATCAGTGGCGATAGTGGGGAGCCTTTGGCCCTGGCAGGCCAGACAGGTATATCTTCATCTCCTTCATCTGAATTGAGGCCTACTAGTCCTGGGGCTATGGGTGGGGTAGATGGGGAATGTTCTACTAGAAGAACTCGGAATGCTTGGAAGAAGAAGAAGTAATTAGGTTGTGGCTTAGCTGGTTTTTGCAGAATGGAGTTAGTTTTTTGGAATGTTAGGGGCCTCAACCACCCCAATAAGCAGCTTTCCATTCGGGCATGGCTCAAACAGTCTCTTGCTTCTTTTGTCTGTTTATTAGAGACTAGAATTAGATCTTTTGATTAGAGTCTGCTCTTCCTTATTCCCTAATTGGGACCACTTTAGCAATCTCCCTCAATCTCCTAATGCTAGAATTTTGATAGCTTGGAACCCCGAGTCTCTTTTGTGTTCTGTCCTTCAAGTCTCCGATCAATTCATTCAGGTGGAAATTCAACCTAGACAAGGCTCTGCCCCCTTTATTCTCTCTTGTGTTTATGGAGTTAATAACCCTACCCGTAGGCAGCACCTATGGAGTGACCTTTCCTCCTTGTCCCAGGCTATTGGTTCTCAGCCGTGGATGGTAGCAGGGGACTTTAATGCCATCCTCCATCCTTTTGATTCTGAACCTCCTTGCTCCTTTCGAGTAGCCAGAATGACTTTAGGCAGTTTGTTGGAGGTAATGGCCTTTTTGATCTTAATGCCACTGGCCCTCGTTTTACATGGTCCAATAAATAGGTTGGTCATTTCTTCACAGCTCGGAAGCTTGACCGTATTCTTATTAATTTTTCCTAGTATAATAGGTTCCCTTCCTCTTATTGTGTCATCCACAACCCTCTCATTTCTGATCATTTCCCTTTAGTGGTCAAATCGATAGGTCTTCAGGTCTGTCGTGCTTCCCCGTTTCGATTCCTTAATTTCTTAGCAGACCAGCCCAATTTCTAGCAGGTTGTAGCGACTGCCTGGTGTTCCCCTGTTATAGGCACTCCCTTATACCGGATAGTGACTAAACTTAAAAGAGTCAAGCAAGCGCTTAAACCTATGAATTCGAGTCAAATAGGGGATATTAATTCTCAAGTTGAGACTTGTCAAACTTCTTTGAATCACATTCAGGACCTTCTCAAGGATTCTCCTAGATCCTCTTCTCTGCAGGCTAGGGAGACTGTGGCTATTAGAGATCTTTATAGATCGCTAGCGGATCAGGAATTGTTTTACAAACAGTCCTCTAGAATTAATTGGCTTAAGGAAGGTGACCGTAATACTAAATTCTTTCACAGTTCTCTTCTTGCCAACTGAAACCGTAATTCTATTTACTCTCTGGAGGTAGGGAATGGCCAACGAGTAGTGGAACTTAGTGATATTCAAGCTCATTTCCTTTCTTTCTTTAAAGGTTCTATCGGGTCTGATAAGTCCCTCCATTCTTCCAAGGAGTTTGTAGCTCAACTTTTCCCTCAACCCCTTGCTGACACTCCTTCCCAAGCTCTCATTGCTGAAGTTTCTCCTCAAGAGATTCGTGAGGCTTTCCATTCCCTTAATCCTAATAAGGCTCCTGGCCCGGATGCTTTAATGGGCACTTCTATCGAAAGGCTTGGCCTATTATTGGGGATGAGGTTACTGGAGCAATCCAAAAAATTTTCATTCATGGAAAACTCCTTAAGGAGCTTAACTCCCCTTTCCTTTCCCTTATTCCTAAATCAGCTCACCCTTCTACGGTCCTAGACTTTCGACCTATTTCTTGTTGTAATTTTCTTTACAAAGTTATTGCGAAAATTTTGGCAAATAGGCTTAGTCAAGTCCTCCCTCTCATAGCTAGTCCTAACCAAAGTGCTTTTATTAAGAATCGTCATATAGGGGACAATATTCTCTTGGCTCAAGAAATCTTCAGGAACTATCACATTTCCAATTCCCATAAGCTTTGTGCTTTCAAAGTGGATCTCCAAAAAGCTTATGACTCTATTCATTGGAATTTTCTGCTTAACACTCTGCAGCAGTTGGCTTTCCGATGAGGTTCATTGATTGGGTTAAGGAATGTATCACTACCCCTTCCTATTCCAATTTGGTCAATGGGTCTCCAACTCAATTTTTCAAAGGAAAATCTGGTTTAAGACAGGGGGATCCTTTATCGCCTTTTCTTTTCATCCTCTGCATGGAAATGTTTTCTAGGAACTTAAGTTGTACTATAGCCACCTCTCCCCATTTCAAATACCATTGGTGATGTCAGGGTCTTAAATTTAACCATCTGCTCTTTGCGGATGATCTGTTACTGTTCAGTCATGGGGACTTGCTTTAAGCTCAGCTTTTACTTGACTCCTTGCATACTTTTCTATGTTTTCTGGTATGAAGATGAACAAATCTAAGTCAGTTTTATTTATCCCCAGATATTAGTCATTTGAGTCATAGGATGACCCTAGTGTCAGGCCTTCAGCAAGGGTCTCTCCCTTTTAGGTATCTAGGTGTTCCACTCCTTACGGGTCGTCTCTCTCGATGGGATTGTACTTCCCTTCTTGATAGAATTGACCATAGGATTAATCGTTGGACGCATAAGAGCCTCTCCTATGCGGGTCGTCTTCAATTAGTTATCTCAGTTCTCTCTTCCTTCCATGTTTATTGTTCCTCTCACCTTATTCTTCCCTCTTCCATCCTTAAGGAAATTGAGGCAAAGCTTAGGACCTTCTTATGGGCTAGGAAAGTAGGATCAAACTCTCATGCTAGGGTGAAGTGGAGTGATATATGTCGCCCTAAAAAGGAAGGGGGTTTAGGAGTCAAACACTTAACTACTTGGAATCAAGTGCTGTTAGGGAAACGGATATGGATTTTGTTTGAGGATAAGGAAGCACTCTGGGTGAGGTGGGTTCATACCATAATTTTGAGGAGGCATAATTTCTGGAGTGTTCAGCCTACCTATAATAGTTCTTGGAGTTGGAGGAAAATTTTGACAGTCCGGGACAAGCTGAGTCTTCAATTTAGATTTAGGATTGGCAATGGTATGTCTACTCTGTTTTGGCAGGACCCTTAGCACCCGCGTGGCATTCTGCAATCCTTGTCCACCCCAAGGTAGATTAATGGCTCGGAGCTCTTGCTCACTGCACATGTTTTAGAAGTCATCTCTAATGCTACCTGGAACTGGAGAGAGGTTTCCTTGGATCTTCTCAAATATTTGGCCCCCCCCAGCATATCTCCCCGATGGCTCCTCACCAGATAACCTGGAATGGGTAGCCAGCTCAACCAAATGCTATACCAATGCGTCAGCCTACCAATTCTTGCATCCTCCTTTACCTGCAGTTCCTTGGTATAAGTTGGTCTGGTCCAAATTCAGTAGTCCCCGCTGCTCATTTATTTTGTGGCTTTCCTTCCTTCAGAAGTTGCCTACCCGGGACCAGCTTTCCTTCCTTTATATTCCTAATCATTGTTCCTTGTGTCTCTCGGATAATGAGTCCGTAGACCATTTATTCTTTGCCAGTTCTTTCTCCAACACTATTTGGAACAATTGTCTTTCCCATTTCAACTTGGCCGCTTTCAACTCTCCCGACCTTTCCACTATCCTGTCCTGGTTCTTAGCAGGTTCCGGTACTACACCTTTCTTCCCTCTACTGCTCTCTACCACCACTTACCACATCTGGAAAGAACGTAATGCCCGCACCTTTAAAAATGAAGCCTTGGTGGAGGAGCGAGTTCTTTTTGGCGTAATCTCCCACGTTAGGGAACAGCTCAGCCTATACACCGAGAGGAGGTAATTTAGCTTTGTACTTTCCTTCTTTATAGGTTAATTGCTATGTTTTTCTCCAGGTTACTGCTGTGGGAGCTCTTAGGAATAGGGAGCTCCACACCTATCTCCTCGGTGGCAGTTTTCAGCTCGCACTGCTTTCGAGGTTTCTTCGGACTGCTCATGCTGCTCCAGTCATCTTTTGTGGCAGTATTATTCTTGTCTATTCGGGGATATGGATATGGTTTTTCATTATGTTAGTATCTCCTAGGCCTGCTAGCTACGGGCTAGTTGTTTTAGCTAGGATTTCTCTTTGGAACTTGTAATATTTGGACTTTCTTTGGCTTTGTTTATTGGGTTTCTTTAGTTGCTGTTCCTTAGGGTTCGAGTTACTTCTTCCTATGTAGTGGAATCCCTTAGTTTCTATTTTGGTTGCCTGAGGTTTCGCTGGTTAAGCCTTCTGAGGCTTTGTCTGTGCACTTTCTTGTATATATCTTTTCTGATTAATTTGATTTTTTTCTGATTTACCAAAAAAAAATTCTTGTTATATGTATAAAATTTCACATCAAAATATTTGATTTATAATCAATTTTATTTTCTATTAATCATGCATAAACTTTTAATCTTAAGAAAGAAAATTTTATTTTCATTTAAAAAGTATTTTAAAAAATAAAGCATAAATTTCTGTCAAATAGTCATCTTTTTGATTTGAGGAAATTATTACTAATCAATTATAAAATAAAAAGAGAATATAATTATTAAATAAAATAACTTAAATGTAATATATATTAATATAATTAAAAAATGAAAATGTCATATGTTAAAGATGAAAAGTGTCATTAAAAAATTCAAAAAGATTTTTTGTGTTTTTTTGTGTGTTTTTAATTGATTACTTACAAATATAAACTAAAAATATTATTTATGTATCAATTTTTTATTAATTTCAATATTTGGGATTTAATTATGATATAATTATAAATTATTTTTTATAATTAGTTTTTTACTTATATTTAATATGCAGGATAATTATTAATCTATATAAATAAAGAAAACTGATCGCAAAGTGAAACTTGCACATGCACGCCTGTGTATATGGAACAGAAGGAGGCCGAAAGCCCAATGTAGACCATAAAGGACTCCATTCCACGGACGACATGTGGCCACCAGATCATAATCCTGAGCTTGTTTGGACTGCGTTTCAAGCATGATGTGCTTACTCCCTTATTAACTGGAACAGGGTTACTTAGAACACCTTTCCTGAGGGTTGGAACTCTCTCGAACCTTCTGCTCGGTAACTCTTTTTCTGGCTCTAACTAATTTCAATAAAAACCAACTTCCTGAGGGAAACCAATATGCTAATTTTAATGTAAGATACCCGAAAACCTGAGACACTGTCCAAAACTATCTGGTGGAATTCAAAACCCCCTTTGGTGGTATTGCTGCTTTAAAACTTGAAAATGTCTGAGAGCAAGCATTGTTACTATGCAGTGCTTGGACTTTGCAAAGAAGCCTCTGACATAGAGATTCGTCATGCTTACAAGAAACTTGCGCTAGTAGTATTAACAATTTAACATGTACTTTCTTTTTTCTCGATTTCCAAAACTTTTGTTTCTGATGTTTTGCGGTGCTTAAGAAATGGCATCCAGACCGGTGGATGAGAGTGAGAGACCCTGTCGTTGGAGGACAAGCAAAGAGACGGTTTCAGCAAATTCAAGAGGCTTATTCAGGTATTTATATGGAGGGTAACCCCGTATTTCTAGCGATGCCCCGTTTCCATTGAACATTATCGAATCATATGTCTGCTTTTCAGTTTTATCTGATAGGAGAAAGAAAAGAATATACGACGCGGGAATGTTGGGTCTTCTTGGAGACGAAGATGACGATCAAGTGAGTTCTACTCTTACAAAACTTTGTCACTATGTTTGTGGTTAATGAACACTTAATTAACCGACTAATGAACCAGGGATTCCTTGATTTCATGCAAGAGATGATTTTGATGATGGAAAATGCGAGGCCACAGGTAGTTAATTAATTTGCTACGTCTTCTACTTGGTTCACAGTTTTCTCCTTTGTTATTATCTAAATTTATCGAATTGTCGGGTTTTGTGTATTACAAGGAGGTTTACAGTTTGGAGGAGCTTCAAGGACTACTAATGGACATGATGGCAGAAGAAGAGAAAGCTAAATTTGGATTCTACCGTGAATCTTCTCAAAGTGCCGGGAAAAGGAAACGTTTTAGCAATTTCTGAGGCCTCTGCTATCTGTATTCTATGATAAGAAGCCAAATTTAGGAATTGTGAAGTGGCATAGGTGGCTTCACTTCCCTATTCGTCGGGTGTTTCGTGGTCTCCATGTAATCCAATTTTGTTTGAAAGTGCTTCGCCATTCTGGAATAGATCTCAGCGATACATGGACAGCTCTCTGATTGTGTATGTGATTCAGGTGGGAATTAGGAAGATGATCAAAAATAGTAGAACGAATTCTACCTGGTTTCTTGTTGGAGGTGGAGGGAGTTTTAGACTATTGAAACTCATCTAACGCTAGAATTGATTGTTTAGCCTTCAAATTTGACCTTGAAAAAGAAAACAAAAAAAAAGGAAGATGAGAAGAAACAAACTAATGCTGAGACCTTACGGCTTACGGCTTACAGGTACTCTTTTCTTTTCTTAACTAATGGGAACGTGACTTCTGAAACTACAAACTAAATACGCAGCCTTTATTCTTGGACGTTAACACCAGTCAAAAGTTACCAACTTTAGATCAGGCTTTTCAGGTTATCTGAATAGTATTATCTAAACAGCAATACTATCCTCACAACCAATCATGACAACCTTTACCCAATTAATTGACGAGTCATCCAAGACATAGCTACTAAGGTGTGATTTGTGAGGTTCTCAATATGTTCAACTTCGTTCTGCTTCTGGGATTTGATTCCTGATCAAAGAGGAGACCAACTTAGAAATAGGCGCAGACTGCGGGATTGAAATTATAAATGCCAGAAACAGAGAGTAGAACAGAGATTTAAGATAGGATAACACTGATTATACGAAGTCCACCTTCTTTATAACTAAGTTGTGGACGAGTACCTCGTAGTTTAAGGGCCTTTCGTGTAAAAGATCTAAATTTTTTGTTGGATTTGTTTAATTATTTTTAGGAGTTTTTTTTGTTTCACTTATTCAATGTTTAAAAGTTTGATCAGTTGTGAGTTTGATCAGTTGTGAGCATTAAAGAGTCACGAAAATAAGAGAGAAAAGAGACGTAAAAACAGAAAGAGCGCTGCAAATTTTTTTCCCGAACTTCTTTGGTTTTTTTATGAAATTATTAACTCAAATTTGGTGTAAGAGATTTGGAGATTTTTTATAATTTAATTGGTAAAAATGAGGGATAACAAATATGGCTCCACTTGACTTTGGCTAGGATTAGCCATGCCAGGAACCACGACTGGTTGGCCCTACTAGGCCACCGGTCAGGGTTGTCCTACCTCGTAGCCCCATAGAAGGGCACACGATGTCGTTTTATTAAATTCTTTTTAAAAATATGAGGCCTAGTGCCCGACAAATCAGCCCGTGGTTGGGTCGGGCAATACCAGCTTGTGGGTTGTACTAGCTTGCACTCCATGAACAATTATTTAACATTGGGTAATTTCTTTCATTTTTCTTGTTTGATGTTATTGCCTTTTGTCTGTTGTTTCCACTTATTTGACACTTAATCTGTTATCATTTTAGGGACACTGATTTTTATTTTTGATTCAAAGAGTTTTTCATGTAAAAATCTTAGTGTCTCTTATTTTTGTAACTTGCCTTAGCTATATTTATTTTTCAGCATATTATAATATCATTATCATGTTGTAATTTGCTTGCTCATTTTAGATTCAAGTAAAAAAAGAATTCTTGAATGGACATTTTCCTTTATATATGTTTAGTCTTGAATATATTGGTATTTTCGTCTAACATTATGATATTAAAGCAAATGATTAAATATTTTTTATAATTTTATTTAAACGATGGTGGAAAATATTAGTAAAATGATGCATTTAAATAGTACCAATTGTTATAAGTAGAAAGATAAGATAAAAGATCTTTTATTTATATAAAAAATGCATTCGTCTGCGTTTACTATTCAGAAGCCTTAGTCTATAGCAAATTAGGATTGAGAATTTGAAAATCAACAAGTTTGTGGCTATATTAGGCTGTGGGTAAAAAAAATATATTCTTAATCACATTGTTAATGAGACGTATGCTAGAACTTTATGGGATAAGTTGAGATACTTTATGCATCACAGCCAAGCTATAACAAGTTATTCTTATTTAAATAAGTAATAAATGTGAGACACAAGAAGGCCATTCCTATTTTTAATCATTTAAATGATTTTTAGGGTTTCCTTAATGAGTTATCTAGAATAAGGGTAAGGCTTGATGCAAGATACAAAGACTTTGGTTGCTTAATAGTCCACCAAAATTTTGAAAACTTTTTGGTGTTTGTTTGACCAAAATTTCTTCTAATGGTTTAGTCACCATTAAATTTATTAATAGTGGTATTTTGAATGAAGAAATGAGAAGATATCATGGCCCATCTTCATCTTCACAACAATCAAATGTTTTGGTTATAGAAAATAAGGGGAGAAGTAAATTCAAAAGCCAGAAGGGCCCAGGGAAAAGTAGATATAAGTCAAGGTTTAAGTATAAGAATTTTGTTTGTAAGCACTACAATAAAGCAAGGCATATTAAGAGATATTCTTTCAAGCTGAAAAAAGGAGATGAGATATGAAAAAAGGACAGTGAGAATGAGAACTATGTTGTTATTATTATTGGTGGTGATCTTTTTGTTACTTGTGAAAAAATGCCATCAATTTAGTATGCCATAAGCTTATCTCTGTTATAAATACTAATGCTTCTTATCATCTCATGCAAAAGAAAAGAGTTCTTTACTTCTTATACTTTAAAGCATTCAAGATGAGCAATGATGACAAGATTACAGTGAGTGACACATAAAAAATCTTTTTGGAGGTAAACAATGGTTCACTTTAAGTTTTCAAACATATCAAGTATATATATGGTATTTGTTTAAATTTGAAATTTGTAGGAAAACTTTATGTTGATAGTTGTTGCAATATCCTCGATGATGGGAAATGAAAACTTAGTAGAAGTTCATTTTGGTTGTGACTGAAGGTAATAGGTTGTATAACTTATATATGATGCAAGATTCTTTTTTTGGTACCTCAGTGAATATAGTGGAGAGTATTACTTTATTAAAATTATGGTATAAAAAACTAAGTCATATGATTTTGAAGGAGAATGATTGTTTGGCTAAGAGAAAATTTCTTTCTAAAATTAAGAAAACTAAGTTAGACGAATTGTTTATCGCTTAGCTAAAAAATAGAAAAGAGCTTCTTTTAAAAGTCATCCTTCTTCTAGAAAGTTGGATTTGCTAGAACTTAATATACTTTAATGTTTGTGACCCTTTTAAAGTGAGATCAGATTGTGACATACCTTTTTTAAAACCTTTTTAATAATCATTTTGGAAAATTTGAGTTTATGCTTTAAAGACCAAAGACTAAGTAATTTTTGAGAACGTCAAAGAATTTCAAGCTTTGGTTAAAAGATAAACATTTAAGAAATTTAGACGCATTTGTAGTGAAAACACTGCTAAATATTATAGACTTTTTGATAACTATTGCAAAGAGTAGAATATTAGACATCATAAAACTCCTCCTTAGACTCCCTAAATGAATGGTATAATAGAGACAATGAATACAAATTTGATAGAGAAATTTAGATGTTTACTTATAGATGTGAAGTTGTTAAAATCCCCTTGGGCAAAAACACTTCTTATAATTGCTCATATTAGCAATTTGTATCCTACTGTTACTCTGGATGGTGATATTTGTGATAGAGTTTAGTTTAGTAAGGATATTTTCTGTGACTATCTGAGAGTCTTTGAATGTAAAACATTTGTGCATATTGTTAAAAATCAGAGGTCTAAGTTAGAGTTAAAATCATGCAGTGTAATTATATTGATATAATCAAGATGAGTTTGGTTATCAATTATATGATACAGTAGAGAAGAAACTTATCAGAAGTTATGATATGTTGTTCTTCTAGGACCAAACTACTAAGGATATTGAGAAGGTTAAGAGAAATGATTTTTAAAGCAATGAAAGCTTGATTAATATTGAGCCGATTTCTTTGAATGATATACCAAAAAGATGATCTTCAAGATTTTTAAATATAAGATAACAATAGCAATGGTGATCAAATGCATATGATCACCGAGGTGTAAAGACTTTGGATACTCTAGTATACAGTGTTGTGTTTGATCAGTAACTAGAAAAAATAAAGAATAACTATAGAGGCTCTAAAAACATTTTTATAGAGATCTATTAAAAAGAAAGTCCTTATCATATTACTCTCGTAATGAGTATGTACCTGTCACTGAAGGGAGAGAACTTGAAAGCTTTAAGGAAGTTATAGATAGTGAGTAAAAGGAGAAATAGTTTAGAGTTACGAAGTATGAGATGAAAATCTTTGCATGATAATCACACTTTTAAAGCTATCCAAGGTCTAAAGTGCTTTATAGAATTGGTAATTTTTTTAGTGAAGCATGATGATTGCCCTTAGCTCTTGAGTATAAATTAAGTTAGATTGGTTGTTAAAGCTTTAGCTAGAAGAAGGAAGTTTATTATAATGAAAATTTTTCTCCAATTGTAAAAATGTCATTCATCCAAGTTGTGTTGGATATAGTAGAATAACTTCACTTAAAGGTTTAGCATATGGATATGAAGATTGCTTTTGTCTATGATAATTTAGATGAAGAGATTTATATAGAGTATAATTATTTTCATAGATTAAGGAAGAGCTTGTATGGTTCGAAATAAGCATTGATGTTATAGTATATGAAATCCGATTATGTTATAAAAAAGTAAGGCTTCAAGAAGACTTCACCTAACCATGTATATTTGTAAATAAATTCTGTAGTGACTTTATCAATTTGTTTTTTTTATGTTGATGACATGCTTATTTTTGTTAAAATACTTCTAGGATTGCAAAGCTAAAGTAGGATTTAGGTAAGTCTTTTGCTATGGAAAGCTTAAAGCTAGTAATTAAATTGTTGACGTGCAGATCATATATGATAGGAAGCTAATAAACTGTGGCTATCATATGAGAAGTACATCGGGAAGGGACTTTAAAGATTTAATATAGAAAAAGTTAAGATGGTAAAGTACACATCTTGTTATGCACTTTAAATTAAACAAAACTCAATGTCTTTCTATTGAGAAAAATAAGAAAGATACGAAAACATATCCTTATACTTTAGTTGTTGGTAGTTTGATATATGCAATAGTTTATAAAAGATTTGATATTGCTCACATTATTGGTATTGTTAGTCATTTTTGTTTTAAGTACATATAAAGAGAGCATTGGAATGCAATAAAGTGAAATTTGAGATATCTTTCGGCTCATCTAGTTTGACTTTATGTTCTAGAATAAAGAAATATATTGTTTTTGCATATACAAATTTAGAAACAATAAAAAAAGTTGATACAATAAAGTTGATTTTGGCTATTTGATTGCTTTTATAGGGGATTATGTTGGACCCCAAACCTGTTTTATTTATTTTTGAAGCATGATTTGAATTTTGAAGTCTTGTTAGGTCAGTAATGGG
>JAOQMR010000004.1:6985708-6996146 GCA_027563865.1 Erythroxylum pelleterianum
TATGAAACCTCCCACAATGCTCACATTGGGGATTTGTAAATCCGCTTCTCCATGTCCTTCCTGGGCCTCCCACACTTAAGGCCTGTACTGAAACTGCCCTTGCCTGCTTGCTCTTGGCAGGACCACTACTGCCTACCTCACTCTGAGTATGTTGACTTTTGGTGCTCTTCTCAGGAATTGGAGCACTCACTCCCATCCTGGAAAATTGTTCTCTGTTCCTCCTCTTCTTGTTCACCTCAGACTTTATGTTCTCCAGCTTCTCAGCCTGAAGAGCAGCATCTAACAACTGCTGGTAGTCATTGAAATTATGGATCAGTACCTTCTCCCTGATCCTCAGGTGCAGTCGCCCTTCAAACTTGCGGCACTTATCCACTTCGTCCACCACTATGTTTACTGCATACCTCAAAAGCTGAGTGAACTTCAATTCGTACTCACTCACTGTCAAGTCCCTCTGCGTGAGATTTAGGAATTCTCTAGCCTTTTCTTGAACATAGACCAATGAGAAGTACTTCCTGGGAAAAGCTTCCACGAATTCTTTCCATGACAGCACTGGAGGGATGTCCTGACTGTGGGGCACTGACTCCCACCAATGTAGTGCATCCCCTTGCAGCAAACTAGCTGCATAGTCCATCTTCTCCTCATCAGAGCATTTCATCTGATTTAGGACCCTCTCAGTCCTCTTCAACCATGCTTCTGCCTCTTTGGGATTAGTAGTCCCGCTGAAGTCAACAGGTCCATACTTCCGGAGCTTATCATACTGCCCACTCCTCTCCACTGGAGTTGGCATCCAAGCTGGCATTCCCTGGCCCATGGCATAAGTAAAAGCTTGGGCGAAGGTCTGAAAGAATTGAGGGTCCATGTGAGGCATCGGAGGAGTCGGTGGAGGCACCTCATGCTGCACACTTGGTGCCTCAGATTCGGAGACAGGGAACGTCCCTGCATCCTGCGGAACATACGACTCGTCCTTACTTCCGTGCTGAGAGCTTGGTCGAGATTGAGCTCCTCGAGTCCTTTTTCGAGGCGGCATTATACTCCTTCATGTTGAAAATCATTGAAAACGTTTAGGTCATGTAAAAACAAATTCAAATCATATAGAACCATTTAAAACAATCCAAATTGTTCATTTGAAAACAAACAATGCATATGGTTTATTTAAAATAATGCATGTAATTCATGTAAGGTAATGCATGTTAACTTTACCCTTGAAACTACCCACTAAGGTTCCTAGGGAATCATAAACTTAGTTTGCTTTGATACCATAGATGTCGGACCCCGATTCCGGAGCCCAACGGATTGAGACATAAACCTTGATCTTAGACTTAATCTTAACTTAGATGTCGGTTTGAACCCGATTTATTATCATTAAAAGGAAAACATTTAAAATTATAGCCCTCTTGAAAAGTTCAATAAAAAACCTAAATTTTTCTCAAGAAAAAAATCAAAATGAACAGTAATTCCAGAGCATGTCCGTTAAACGGACATGAAGGAACTCAGAAGCATTATTCTTTCTGAATGTGTCCTTTAAACGAACACCTCTGTCCGTTAAACGGACATTGCCTGAGCCTTGGTGTCAATTTGACCCGAACGTGTCCGTTAAACGGACATGGCTTGAGCTTTGGTACCAATTTGACCCGAATGTGTCCGTTAAACGGACATGTGTGTTCGTTTAACGGACAGGCACTAGATAAATGGTCCAATTCCACCCGAGGCTGTCCGTTAAACGGACATGTGTGTCCGTCTAACGGACATGGCTCGGACAGGCACACTTAAATTGCCCCGAGAGTGTCCGTTAAATGGACACTCAGACATGGGCTGTTCCAATATTTTTCATGACATTTTTAGACTTGCCCAAACCTATTCATTCAACATAAACACTTCCTAATTTCCTCAATTCACCCTTTCAAATGCAAAACACTCTCTTAATCAAACAAACACCAACTTTCACTCGTTCATTCCTTAAACCCATTTCAACTCAATACACCTAAAAGACCAACTCTAGATATTCGTTCAACTCATTTTCCTGACCACCTAAACAACATTTCAAACACTTCTATTCCCTTGTATGTCCTGAACATAATAATATGAAACTTGAAATGTCATGAACAATCATACTTCATAAATACTCCATTTTCATCAACATAAGTGTTTTACAATGCTTTAATAGGCATTTCAAGCCCTTTTTACAATCATGTCCAAAATATACAAGTTACAAAAGCACAATGTTCTCAAAATGCCTCTTAAAGCAATGATTTACAAAAGTTTGTTCAAAACACAAAAAGAGTCAATCTTTCGGAGTAATGCCTTTGCTCAATCCTCGATCTCGATCCCTTCACCTGGAATTTGGACGGAATTGGAGGGGGTGAGCTTTCGCTCGTGGGTAACATGTTTATATTTAGGATAGTAAGCAAAATCTATGCATCATTCATCATTTTAGCAATTTCTCATACAAACACAAATCAAGCATTTCATGACTTCATCAACTCAAACACAATTGTCATAATTCAATCAATTTTCAAGCTTGTCGATACAGGTAAACATATAAACACATCATAAATGGCAAGTAAGTCCACAATTCATGATGAAATACACAATTTCATAATTGACCTTGTGTAGTCGTATTCTTGAGGAGTCCTAAGAGGAACTCCTTGTCATTTGCGGGCAGGCGGGAAAAGCCTATTCATGGTCAACGTCGACATGAAAAATTCTTGGTGGACTATACTTAACCCATACAACATGTATTTCATGCATTTAAAACATGTTGCCCACATGGACAATTCTTGAAAGCATGTTTTCATGCACGTCACTAGAACACAATTTCACATTCATGTCTCCATATTATATATCAAAGTCATATTCTGTTCATCTCAATCAACTCAACCATTGTCACAAATAGCATTATATCCAAATATCTCATACAATCACAATCATAACACAATCCTCAAACATTTTAAAGCATAATCAAAACTCATCTTTGGAGTAGTTTGAAATCATTAATTACATTAATTAAGAACATTTATAGCTTATTAACATAAATATAAAAATGTAACCCACCTTAATCCTTGCTTAATCCTTGCTTAATGGAGTTCCTCTACTTGCTCTCTTCTCTTCTTTCTTGTCCTTCTTCAAGGATAACCATAAACCCAAATCAATTTAACTCAAATTGAAAACTCACATGACTCTATGCATGAAATTGGTTCTAGAATCACTAAACCCACTCTATTTCTAAGCTTTCTCAACCAAGACCCAAGAAAAAGCTAAACCTTAAACTTATGACTTACCTTGAATCTCTAACCAACCAAGTGATTTCTCGGTTCAAAATGTAGCTTAAGCCTTCCTCTATGCTTTTCCTTCTTGCACTTTCTTCAAACTACTTCTTGATCACTTGGAAATCAAAGACCTAGCTTCCTTCTCTTTTTCTTCTTCCTTTCTCCATCCACGACACTCACTCTTCTTTCTCTCCCTCTAATTTTCGTTCACTCCTCTTCTAATTGCAAGACAACTTCTTTTCTCTCCCTTTTTATACTTCTAACTTAAATTACTTATGCCCAAGCCCAAAGCCCAACTTATTTCCCTTTCCTTCTTATAACCAACTCATTTCTCCTCCTTTCTTCTTCCATTAAGGCCCAAGGCCCATTAACCCCTTTAAAGCCAATTTTCTTCTATTTTCAACTTAGGCCCAACTAAACTCTAAACACTTAAGCTCAACTAACACATTTAATTTCATTTATAACATTTACTCATGCCAACCAACCTCTTTAATACTACCATGCTAAACAATCTCAACATAATTTAATATATCAAGACCTTAATTTAATCTAATCATGCTTAATAACATAAAAAAAAAATTGGGGCTAACACGATTCCTGACCCGTTATGCCAGCCAGAACACTGGGCCCTAAAAGGTTATGAGATCCCACATCGGCTAGAGAGGGAAACGAAGTACATCTTATAAGGGTATGGATACCTCTCCTCCTATAGATTCTTTTTCCCGAATGTGAGAAGAGTAAAACCATGAGGGTCTTGGCCTGAAGAGTAACCCAAAGCGAATAATATTTGTGGGCAGGTGGTCTGGGCTGTTACACTAAAATTGCAATTATTCTAAAAGAAGTTTGAATAAAAATTCTTTTCAAGGTTTTTGATTCAACGATAATAATGATAACTTGTTAATTACAATGATAAAAAGTCTCTTTTAAGCATGTAATTCTAAAATGAAAATTTTAAAAGGAAATAACATTTAAAACAATAAAATTTTAGTTGATTAAAAAATGTGTTCAATACTTTTCCTAAACAACATCAACGTTCATTTTGTTTAAGGTTTTTTAATGCATAAATCAAAGAGACGCAAAATATAAGTTAAAGTCTGATGTTAGTTTACTTTTGTTTTTTTAGTGGCAAACCTAGCAAAAGATCAGCACTAGTTTCTTTTGTGTATAAGTTCAGTTACATTTTGTAACCCCTTTTTTCTAGACATATTCCTTTCTTTTGATGCTTTGCTTGAACATTTCGGAAATTATCCAAAACCCTTTTTTATGCTTCCTATGTGTAGAAGTTTTTGTGGCTCAAATCAATGCTTGATTATGATTATTTTTATTTTCCTTAAAATGATTTTCTCTGAAATTAGCACCTTTATCTACAAAATCAATATGTATTCAATATTTGGCTAAGAGTGAATCTCTCACATCCTTCACTCTCACTACCAATCTAACTCCTTTCTCCTTGTATTTATCTCTCATGTTTACTTTCTGTAAAAGGCTTTAATTACTTCCAAGTATCTGCTCTCATTAGTTTAATTACTTCCATCCTACTTTATCATGATTAGTTTCATGTTAAGACAGTGTGACGTTATATGTCCTCTTTCCAAGTACCTAAAACATTTGATATCCTAATTCTTATTTATGATAGCAAAATCAATTTTGACCTTCTCTCCACTTTATTCTTGCACATTAGTTTCAGTGATTTCATATCTTGACTTAAGAGCTTTATCTTTGTTTTCACTCTCCACTTTGTTCTATGATTAAAAACTTACACTAGAAACATAAAAATTGTTATAAGGCCTCTTTTTAAGCTCTTTTTCTACCTTCATAGTCATGTGCATTGTATCCTCTAACTCTACGTAATGACATGGCTCTATGAGATTGGTAAATTCAGGGTGGTTAGCCCATAAATAAATCGAGTCATTGTCATCTTCTGATCTTCCTCCATGTTTATCAAAATCATGATAGCTTTCATCTTCTAGTACTACTCCTCTACAATCCTTAATCGTTGACTTAACGTTGGTAACTTTTAGTAGAGCTCCCTATAAGAGAAAATTAAAAAAATAGCTTCCTTATCATTAAGTTTATCTCCTCTTAATTTTTAATATGCGGTTCTCAATTCTTCTTTCATGTGAGAATTTATTGATCCTATCAATCCACAATATAGTCACTAAAATTCATTACAACCATTTTAATCTTTTTCTGTTTTGAAAAATTATAACAATAAAAAACTAGCTCTACACACTTCTTCTACAAGTAAGAGTCTAGATTTGTCTTCCTATAAAAGGTAATATTACTATCTTAATGCTACCTATATTATCATCTATCCATTCTTCATACTCCCTTTTGTAATTTATATAATACTTTTCCCCTTCTTGTCTTCTTTTTTTTCTCCTCTTCCTCTTCTACCACTCCTTACATTTAACTTTCCCAAGTAATTGGCAACACCTTCAACCCTATCTATAACACCCCCTATACGGAATCTACAACCACCCATATACATGACAACCAATTTCCTGTATGTACATTCATGGCATTCATTTCTATTCAATGCTATACATATACACATTAGAAAATTCCACATCACTTAACATTATCATTTAAAAGCAGTATTACATCTTTATATTTACATTATAACCTAAAAAGAAAACATACAATTTCCTTTACTCTTTTATATGCACAATCATTTTAAACCAAAACACATTCCAAAGGTAATTTTTACTCTTAGTTGTTGTCCTTGATCTTTGTCGATGTTTCTTGTACCTTACTCATATGACTTGGACCTACACGGATTAACACTCGTGCTAAGCTTGAAAGCTTAGTGGAGAACCTCTTAGTTTCGATGACCACTCACAGCAATCATCCACCAAGCACACACATTCAGAAATATCATAATTTATATACCATAAATTCACATTCATGAACCAAACATTGATATTAACGCTCATTGATACAAATTGTTAATACAAATGCTGCTCATCAATACCAATTATTCATGTTGTCATATTGTATTTCTTATTTATGGCTATTTACTTTACTTTCTGTGTTAGGTTTTCACATTCCTGTGGGTGTGGATAACGGAAGTTGTGGATATTCGAAGATATCAGAACTGTGGATACTGGAAAGTATCGAACTGTGGATACCTAAATACATCGAACTGTAGAGACACTATAGTCTCAAAATGAAGACAACATTGATTTCAAATTGTAGCAACAACACTGTGACCCTATAGGCATACCTATCTATCCACCACCAAGACAATAGAGCAGGCATTGTAACATTTTCTTTAGCCATTTTCCAATTTCGTAATTCATATATTGATAAGATACATTTCAATTCATGAAATCTGTATATGCGTTCATACATGCAAGTCCTAACTTATTACCATTAGAAGGGTGCCAAAATCACACTTGTATAATCATACTATACACATATGAGCAATAAATATGCATACAAATCATTTATGTACATGCAAGTTTTCTTTGGAATGCATTATGCTCAATTTTAAATTCCAATGTTCAATCACCTTATTCACATATGGTAAGTCCTAGTTCATTTATTTCTAGGTGTTTGAAAAGTTTCATATACATTAAAAAAGGTTTGGATAAGATTCGGTAAAAATTGGAAATGAAAATAAACTCAAAATAGTGCAATTTGGGCTAAGCCCATGGTGGGTCTAAAAATAGGCAAACAATCATTTCAGAAGCAAATCACATGATGGATTCCACTTGTTCCTTAATATGTGTATAGAAAACGTTCGAATTAAGTTTTGAGGTCTCTAGACATTTATTACGCTATATCTCTACTTTGTCTCTACTTTCCATGGCACTAACAATCAAACCATTTAGACTTCCCAATTATGAGATATGGACCAAATATCACAAGCTGCTCCAAAATAGGGGCAACATCAAGCCACTATTTTTTATCTCAATTTCCAATATCATAAAACTAGAATTAAGCTAGAGTCTCTTCTATATATTTCTAGTTGTATGTCTTAGTTTTCATATGCAACTGAAATAACCCAATTTAGAGGTCTTTAAGTTGAGTTATGACCTAAACAATATGATTGGTTCAACAAACCTAGACAGAATTACATTACACGATACTCTCTTGTCATATTCAACCAATTCTATGCAAGATAATGCCAAAATAACACCAAAGAATCATTCTAGAAACCATTACACATCCAAATGAATCTTTTTATCCATTCAAACATAAACACGAAAAGAAAGCCCCAAACCTTAAAATTGGTAAAGTAGTTCTTCTAATGCCTTTGTTTTCCTTCCTTTTTGGCTTTCATTGACTCACCAACTAGAAACATCTCAAATACACATCTCAATCCCAGTTAGAATCTTATAATTTCAGTTCTTCATAATCAAAGCAAGAAAAGGTAAAGGTAAAGAGAAACTCCCCAACTTTTACCTTGACTTCCACCTAAGATTATCTTAATTTCTTACATGAAAAATTATGTGATGAAGAAGGTGAAATGGATGGGAGAAAAATATAAAGTTAGAGCCCTCAAAGTGTTGCCCATCTCCCCTCTCCATATTCCTTTCCTTGAACTTTCAAGACTCACACACATGCTTAATTCTTATTGGCCACAAATGCTTTATTATTATTGGTCACACCTGCCTTAATCCATAGGTTAACTTTATAAAAATTGCATATTTGTCCTTCTTCTTTCTTTAATTCCTACATTGGCCTATGATCTTATCAATTAATTTCATTCCCCTATGTCTTAATTTTCTAATGGCATAAATTTCATGCAATTTGGTTAATTATTCTGAGAGTTATACCTAAAACACTACAGGCTATTTGAAAATAAAGACAGCAGCCAGAACTCAACTTAAAGCCAAAATTCAAAAATCTTAGAGGCAGAATCAAATTTTGGTTCCTCCATGAAAGTTTAAGAATTATGTCCCTAGTTTAATATTCAACTGTAATTATCCAATTTGGAGGTCTACATGCCAAGATATGGCCAAATTGCAGAAGTTTGTTCGTTGGGACCTATCCATCTAGTGAGCTACACATCTCAAATCAACTAACTTTGGTCTTATCATGCAAGAGCAACGCAAAAAAAGATTCCAATTTAACCAACAACATTCCATTTGCTTATGGAATACTTCTTTTATCAATTCCCCCTCACAATGCGCTCATAAATCCAAACAAACATATCAAAAATTTTCATACATATTTCACGTCTAAGTATGTATTTCCATCTTAAAAACGAATAAATTACCCATTTATCTATGTCTTTTACATTAAGTACCATTATGTATCTTACTATTCTTAGATGCACCTAATTTGTTATGTTCACTTCTTAATATGCCCTAGACATGTTATAATACTTTAGGGTATATGTTAGGCCCTTACACTATCATTCGCCTTAATAATTATCCATTCTAGCAGTTGGAGGTGGATTATCTTGTAGTCAAGCTATGACAACATTATGTTTCTCCAAGCTATTTGTACCTTAACCAAATTGTCAAATAAGTTACTCATATTGGCCCCAAATGATGTTCATGAAGGACTCATGGGTTAGTAATAAAAGCAACCCTTCACATATCTCTCTCAAAGTTTTATTCGATTCACAGCGTAAACTCTTGACCAAAGTTTTTTTTTTGTAAATTATACAATCTAAACCAAGAAAATTAGTTGAATTCTTCCTGTTTGTCAAATAGCTCCCAAAAATGTAATTTGGATAGGAAATAAGCAAAGAAACAAAACTAGAGACCAATGAACAAGAAGACTTAGAAATAGGAAATTGAGCTTGATGGTTAGATCTAATAAAAAAGAAAAAGAAGATTTTGACAAGTTTGAATTAAACAATATGAAAAATATGATCGTGAATAATATAATTATATTTAAGATGCCAACTATCTTTTCCTTGTTAGAGAGAGATTAAAAACCTTGATTTATAATGAGTATTGCAACCAACCACTACTTTTATGCACCTTTAGATGACACTTTTGTAGGACTTCTATTTACAAACTCCATAATAGCAATAATTTTTTTTTCACTTTTCTTTTCTTCTCTTTTTTTTTGATTGACTTGATAACTCAAAAAACAATGAACAAGGCACTTAGGAATAATTTTCTCGTAAAAGAAGACAAAAGTTTAATGTATGATAACAGGACCGAAGAATATTGAAAACGTAAACAACAATAATAAGAACAAACTTGAATATAGAATTGTATTTTGATACCAAATTAAGAGATTCAATAGCAATATAACATGACCAAGGATCGTGTTATCTAAATAAGTTGATTCAAGAATACGACCATAAAAACACAACAAGAAAGACATATATGAATCATCATATTCTAAAAAATAAGATATTGATAGTGATATGATTATAGGATTTGATCGCCGCTAGAAAAATATATAATATCGTAAGTTTTAGAGAATTTAATATGTGTTACAAAAAGTTTGAAAAAATTGTCTCCAAGATTCTTGATTCAAGAATAATAATGGTAACTCGTCAATTACGATCATAAGAAAGTCTATTGTAAATATAAAACTCCAAAACTGATTTCTAAAAAGAAATAACATCTTAAAACAACAAAATTTAATTAATTAAAACACATGTTCTGTACCTTTCTCAGACAACATGATGATAATTTTGTTCTTAAACTCTTAGTATGCTGGTTTGATTCCATTTTTCCAATATATAAATTCGATGAAAGATTGACTCCAATTTACTTCAATAGTTAGTGCCAATTGCGCTAAGTAAAGCTTGTTCCCTTTTTTTATGCTTGACTTTAGCTTTGCACAAATTGTCTAATCTCCTATTACCATCACTTTTAAAGGCACATTTTTTTCTCTTCTATATCCATGGTCAAGGAATTTACTGTACTGTACAAATATGATTACATTTAAGAAATCATATTTGATGTGAGCATTCTTCATACAAAATTCATTAACCATGTGGTGAAGTTATCTGAATGCACTAATGTTGTGCAAGTCCCTCTTGACTCTGGAGTCACAAACTGTTTACACCATGAATTGCTTCTTTGCTGCAAAATGTTCCCACAGATTCTACCTTACAACCAAAATTGGAGGTAGAAGTAGAGGAGTGGCCGAAGATGTTAGAAAACCATAATCAAGTTTACCATACATGATAAAGAATACCGATACTTACGTGTTGAAGACATGATCAATGGATTATGAAGACACCGCTCAAG
>JAOQMR010000004.1:7003987-7024806 GCA_027563865.1 Erythroxylum pelleterianum
AATTCCAATTTCATTAATGTAATTGAATCCAATTCGTTCATGAATTCAATTCACTGTGTTCCAAACAGCCTGTTAATCACCAAGAAAAATGGAATTCTAGTGTTACCTGGGCCAATCGTGCCTCTCTTCTAGCAAATTTTCTTTCCCTGCTTGCCTTGTTCTTAGCCCTCTTAGCCTCAAACTGATCAGATAAATTCTTCTCTCTTGCTTTCTCAGCCTTCGATTTGTGAATGCTCTCCATAAGAACACGCTTGTTCTTGAAGACATTACCTTTCACTTTCATGTACATGTCATGGTACATGTGTTTGTCAATTTTTTTTGCCTCCCTGTACTTGCGAAGCAAACGCCTTAGCACACGCATCCTTCTCATCCAAAGAATCTTTGTTGGCAGCCTTGCTTCTCTTGTACCCTTGCGCTTACCTAGAGTTGTTCCAAAATGCTTAAAAGTTAAAAATTTAAGAGACAGCCAGAGTACAGTAGGAAAAAAAAACTACAATTTGAACTAGAATGCCCATGAAAAACAAAAACATATGCAGCAAAGTCCACTTATCCACGATGGACATATCTGAATTGATAATAGAAAAATTAGGAATTCCATATGGTCTACAAATAACAAAATGTAGCACTATGAACAGTGAGCGTTTATAATACAAATAGAGTTTTATGACAATTTAAAATGAAACCCCTAAAGATCTAAAATGTTTAGGGAACAAATACCATATCCAGAGTGACGCCCTTTCCTCTTGGCTTCCTTCATACGACGCGCACGAGACCGAGAGTGAATTTTTGTTGGCTTCCTGATGATAAAACCATCCTTAACCAACTTCCTTATGTTTTGGCCTGAAGTTAAATCACCAATAAATAAATAATTTGTTAAAAAAAAGTAATATACGCCACAGATGCACTTCAAATGGATGACACAAATTACATTAAACATGTAAGCTAAACAATAATGGAATGTAAAGCAATATAGACGTTCCCTCAGAGGACCTTTTCAAATCACACACAAAAGGCTGCACCAGCTAGTGTCATACGACACTTGCAAAGAACTAGATTTTCATCCTCGTAAGAAAATACTTTTACACCCGCATAAAATTACAAGTTAACAAAATATCATTTCGATAAACTCGAATTGAGAACTCTTAAACAATCTACTGAACACACAGATAAAAAACATAAAATGGTTAAAAGAGGGCAATGACATAAAATGAGGAGGACAGGTAAAGCTTTGGTATGTTAGTCCACACGTTAAACAAGTTACTGTGAATTAAAGTAATGATCACACAAGAGTTTAGAAAGAGAAAACAAATGAAATTGAAAACGTACGAGAATTGGCCATGGAGATCTCGTTGACTTCATTGGGATCAAGCCACACCTTCCCTTTTCCGCATTTCAGGACACTAGCGGCTAGCCGCTTTTGGAGTTTCAGCGAAACCATCTCTTTCTCTCGCCGTTTCTGCCTCTGTGCAGCAGCTGCGATGGCGGAGTGGTAGGCGAAATTGTATTTATACAATGGTTTTTTCTTCGGCTTTAGTTAGTTCTAGGGTTTTCTCAGGATAACCTTTTCTCATGGGCCTTGTTTGGGCTTTCTATATTTTGAGCTGAGAATGGGATTTATGGGCATCTAATTATCAACAGAAGAATTCCCCGTGGGATAACTTGGACGCTCTACCAACCTATTGCGCTCTTCACGTTGCACAAGCCCACTTCGGTTATAACCCACGTTTATTCCTAGTACTGCGACCAAGTCTCATACGACATGCAATAATATATTTCATTACATAATAGGAGAACCATTCCTATAAAAACCACATTCTTCCTTGTCCTGCTCATCAGGGACGGATATTAAGGGGGGGCCAAAATTTTTAAAGGTAGGAATAATTTTAAAAATTTTAATTATATAGGTAATTTTTTAAAAAAAAATTTTGAAAGGGGGGGCCATTTTAAAATTATATAGGTAATTTTAAAAAAAAAAAAATTGAAAGGGGGGGTCATGGCCCCCCCTCCCATACACATAGCTCCGTCCCTGCTGCTCATCAACAGCCAATTGTTCCATTCTTATCTATCAATCATTCAACAAAAATGGTTCTTATCTGTGTTTTTTTTGCGATTTATGTTCTTATGCCGTTGTTGGTCAACTCTGCAAGAGATTACGACTACGACCCTGGTTCGGACAGTGTAAAGTCCAACTATCAGCCAACACAAGGTCCAGCAACACCATACACCGTAATCTAGGAGTCCAGACTCTTCAGGAGGCTCCGCCGCTTATCACGACCCATATGTACCGTGATACTCACGGAGTCCTGTACCGCAGATCTCTGCATTAGTTAGGACCTAGTGTTTTAGTTGTTTCTTTTCCTTTGTAAAAAAAAAAAAGCAAACAACGACCCAACGTCCTACAGAGCCCAACAAGAAAATGCCCTAAAACCGAAGCAAAGCTGAAGTCAAACTAGATTACAACTCCAAATCACCATCAGATGAAGTTAAACCAGATATTGTTAATCCAAATATAGCCCTAAAACATCAGCAGGGGCTATCAGATCAGATTACACTTCAAAGTTAGCACCAGATGTTGCTAAGCTGTATTACAATGCGACTCCAAAGCCATTTTTTGTCAAGCTCGATGACATCCCTAAATTAAAACTCGATCTTGATGTTGTCAACGTAGGACATTTATGTCCTTTTCTATAAATTGGACAATTATTAATTATATTTTCGATTTTTAAATAACTTATCGGTTAAGTTATATAATTTGATCCTAACAAAGGTAATAAAATGACCCAATAAATAATCTAGATTAATGGGTCAAAGTTTGAGAGGAAAATGGATCTCAATTATCATAAACTGAACCCATATCGAGCTCGTGATGAAGAAGTCTGATATGAAAGCTATATATATAAAGGTTAAGGTCTCCTTCAGTTAATTATGTAATTCGTAAGCATACGGATCCTCTAACCCGTTAGGAGTGCTTACGTCTTAAGGAAACTGAAGAAAAGCGTTAACCGAGTTCTGGTGATCAACTTCCTCAATTGTCCCGGGAATATTGGAGCTTGTTTTGGCATCGAAAATTGCTTCAGAACTCTGGACGGAACCGAAATCAAGTATTCTGCATTTATGTCGTTTTTAGCCTTTCATGAACGATCCGAGACACGTAATAAGGTCTATCCTACGTGTTACGAGTAGTATTAGAAGGGTTACACGTAATAAGGTGCCGCCAAAATTTCAAAGTAAACACTACCGCAGCAAGCTCAAGATCATGCGTAGGATAGTTTTATTCGTGTGGCTTTAGTTGCTTAGAGGCATATGCAACTACCTTTTCATCCTGCATCAAAACATAACCTAAACCATTTTTAGATGCATCACTAAACATAACATATTCCTTACCAGAAGTGGGTTGAGCCAACACAGGAGCTTCGGTAAGCATTCTTTTTGGTTGGTCAAAACTAGTTTGACATCTAGTAGACCATTCATACTTCATTACTTTTCGAAGCAATTTAGTCAAAGGGGATGCTATCACCAAGAACCCCTTCACAAACTGGCGATAGTAGCTAGACAAACTAAAAAAAATTCTTGCTTTTGTCACATTCCGTGGTGGCTTCTAGTTAACAATTGCTTCAATCTTACTGGGATCAACCCTAATCCTTTGAGAAGAAATAGCATGTCTTAGAAAAGATACCTCTTGAAGCCAAAAATCACACTTATTCAGCTTAGCATACAACTGCTTTTCCAGTAGGGTTTGTAACACAACTCGCAAATGCTTAACATGATCATGCTCATTCTTGGAATAGACCAAGATATCATCTATAAACACCACTACAAACTGGTCTAAATAGGGCTTAAACACTCTATTCATCAGAACCATGAATACAGCTGGAGCATTAGTTAACCTGAATGGCATTACCAAGAATTCATAACGTCCATAACAGGTCATAAATGTAGTCTTCAAACCATCCACATCCTTTACCCGAAGTTGATAATATCCTGATTGCAGATCTATCTTTGAAAACTAAAACAAAAATTCGGTAATGTTGTCGCCTGCAACCAAATATAAAAAGAAACCAACTTCTTGCAACACAAATTAATGTAGTAGTGAAAAGTAGGGATCGTCCCATGAGGAATCTATTGGTAAATATTATATGAGTTAAAAATTAAAACAAATTGGGGGTTTGAATTGACGTGATTTAAAGATATTAAAAATGACAAAAAATTGAAATAATGAAAATATTCAGATCTGGAAAATTAATAATGAACCTTAGTTTTGGGTCACCTACGTTATCAAACTAATATGGATCATCGATATAAAATTAAGTTCATTAAAAAAATACTCAATGGGTGATATTCTCTCTTAATATTAAATGAATAGAAACATGTATTCTAATCACTCTTATTAACCAACAACTTATATACGATCTTAAGTTTGATTAATTAATATCTTTAAGAACCAAGAGAACTAGTGAGCAAGACAATACACATACGATATGTATTTAATATAGATAGGTATCGTTCCTAGAATTTCCAATCCCTAACGTAAAGATGGTAATCTTAATTGCTATTTTGGATTAGAAAAACTAAACGTCAAATCCTACTAATCTAGCTGTAAATTAAAGCAATCAATTCTTAGTTGCGCATCCTAGAGATCAATGAATTCAATCATAAAAAGCAATTCAGAAGACACTTAATATTCATCAATGAAATAAACTTTATTAAAAAAATCTCACACATACTAGATGATAATGTGGTTTCCTTCAACCAAGAAGGAGAATTTAACTACTTATAACAGAGGTAAAACCCAACACAAGAATAGCAAAACACATAGTCTCCATATATGGTCTTTTCAGAAAAACACGAAAAATCCTCTAAACCCAGGAAAAAATAGCAAAAAAAGGTAAAGATGATGTAACTAGATGTCTTCCCTCTTCCCTCTTATCGTTATCTTTATCAGATACACTCCCCACATAATCAGGCAGTAGATCCCCACCTAAAAGACAACAACTTGATTCCTTAAATAATAAAAATCCTAAGTATATCGAATCTATATTCAAATCAGATTCTGCAGATAAAATTTTCCTTTGCACGTGCCCACGCTTAGTCAAAAACTTTTCTACCAACTAGGAATTCGAATTATCTTTGCTTTCCTTGCATCTTTTGATTCAAATTCATCACCTATGTGTTGAAAACCACATGAGAATAATTAAGAAACAAGTTCATTAATTTTAAAAAAAAATTCAACACATTAAAGAGATTTGTAGCCAAAGTTAGTACAAAAATAACAACTTATTAGTATCTTGATTTGCGATCTATCTTTGAAAATACTCCTGCATCTTTCAATTGATCAAACAGATCTTCTATCCTTGGAAACGAATACTTATTCTTCACTGGGACTCTATTCAATTGCCTGTAATCGATGCACATTCGAAAAGTACCATCTTTATTCTTAACAAACAGAACCAGTGCTCCCTATGGTGAAACACTGGGTCAAATGAACCCCTTATCCAGTAGCTCTTGCAATTGCACCTTCAACTCGTTCAATTCAGCAGGAGCCATCCTGTATGGTGCTCTGGACATAAGAGCAGTGCTAGGTATAACTTCAATAGATATCCCCACTTCCCTTTCAGGAGGAAGTCTGGGTAGCTCTTCAGGAAACACATCTGAAAATTTTCTCACTACTAGAATATCTTGCAGTTTAACACCCCCTTTCTTAGAATCAATCATAAAATCCAAATAAGCTTCACATCCCTTCCTAAAGCACCTTCGAGCTTGGATAACAGATACCACATCAGCCAAAGAACTAAAGCAAATGCCATGCAATATCATTTTAGGTTGATCAGGCTTTATAAGTACAACTGTCTTAGCTACAGATCTTTGAGTGAATTCTTGTGTACTAGAGGCACCTTCATAAATTCTTTTGTCCAAGGACTGACCTCCTCTGGAAAAACCTCTTCATTGAACCCTTTCTCTCCTAACCATTTCTTGCCTCTTGATTTTCATAGCAGCTTGTACCATCTTGGTAACTCACTTGCTGCAAAAGGGTAAATGTTGCAAGATGTTCTTTGATAGAATCATTTAGACCATCTTCAAACTAATGACACCGGAACTCCTCAGCCAGTACAGGTTCAGGGGCATACTTGTTGAGTCGATTAAATTCTTTGTCGCACTCAGCAACAAATAGGTTTCTCTGCTTAAGGTTCATAAATTGCTTCCAATTCTCCTTTCTATAGGCTTTCGACACATACTTGGCTTTAAACTCTTAGGAAAAGAAATCCCAAGTCAGAGGCTCTGGTAACTGAAAAATACCTTAGAACAAACTTTCACCATTCATAGGCCGCTCCTTAAAGAAGGGAGACAACACAGTGCACCATCCGTTTAGGTGGGCAACTAATTTCATCTAATACCTCTTTACTTTTTCGAACCAAAATTTTGTCTTTTTAGACTCCTCCAGAGATGTTCCAGTAAATTATTCAGCTCCATACTTCCACAACTGATTAATCGAAGCCTTAGGTGCATTCATACGGTATAACAGGGTCATCATGGCTTGCGATAGGTTAACTAAAGTTTCCCTTTGAGCTATAGATGGAGGAGGAGGTGGGACTTCAGCCTCATTCTGATTTACCCCAGAGGGGCCCGAAATAGATGGATGAGATCGTGCAGGATTGTTACTCTCCATAATCTCATCAATGGCCTTATGAGATCTTTCCATATGCAAATCTAGAACCCAAACATGGGACAACCTGCATTAGGTCAAACACAACTCTTATATCTAAGTATAAGCAATAGTTAAGCATTGGTTAAACCAAAATTGCCTAAACCATGCTTGGATACCAAATGATGTAACACCCACATGCCCCCTGGGAGGATATGCAGATGCCACACAAAACAGTACTGAAACAATATAAAACCTGCTAAAATATTTCCAAAAACTCAAGTAACATACATTACATTTCATAGGTTAAGTCATATTTAGAACATAATATACACATGGTACTTATCACATATAAGCCTTAAATCCAAATCCAATTTGTATTATAGTTATTACAAACCATTAAACATAATACAATATACAATATACCTCATTACATTAAATACATCTAAAAAATAACTTAAAAACTCAAACAAAACAACTTCCAAACATGTCACATCCTTCATTGGCCATTGTGGTTGTTCCATCCTTAAGTATTCTTATCAGAACCTACATGGTGGTAAAACCACCGTGCTAAGCATATAACTTAGTGGGGAATAACTAAACAAGATATAAACTGATGACTGTTTCTAACAGTCGTCTAGTATTCACATGTTTAGAATCAAATCATATCACAAGCAATCTTTAATTGTTCATATTAAAGAGCAATCCAAACATTATGTCTCAGAACAAAATATGATTCATCAATACAAAACAAAACATATAAACATCGAAATAAAATGTACAAGTATCAGAACAAGATATAATTCTTTCATATCAGAATACCACTTATATCATATCACAATATGTCTTGTATCAAATTAAAACTTGTCTTGTATCAGAATAGAACTTGATTATGTCAGAATAGAACCTGATTATATCATAATAGAATTTAGTTGTATCAGAATTGAACATATATCAGAACACAAAATAGGTTAGCCTGGTAGTCCTTTTACCGAAGTAGGTAACAGGAACAGTATCATAGAACAGGAGAGACTTATGTCTCACAATTAGGGGATACCGTAATGTCAATAATCAGAGGACACCGTAGTGTCAATAATCAAGGGACACCTTAGTATCAAGTTATAGGGGACACCTTAGTGTTAAGTTACAAGAGCAGGTGCGGACTCTTCTAGGCATGCCTATTTACCCACGACTAGGATTTGGTAGTTTTAAAACAAAACATTTCAAATTTTAGAATCACTTGTAAAAGATGTAGTGCAGATTATATGTCTTTATTCCATTTTGCTCAAATTGAACATATTCATTCACATTCGATCAAACTTAACATGCCTTATAAACAAAAGCCTTTGTATCAATAAATCAATGAAGCTTTAAGTCATTACACATTACATATAATCATACAAATTTCCAATTCACAAACAATCATATCCAATTCACATAACATAAATCCTTTGGAATACTTTTATGTTCATAGGAACACATTCTTCCTTGAACAAACCATACAACTCAACATTAGATACATTATTATTAAACCACATATTCATCAAATTATCATCTCAATTATCAATCCATAACTTATTCAACCCTTAATTAACTCATTTCATAACAAATTATAGTCATTTCCAACCTTAATTAAGCCCAATTAAACCATTATAAAGTATCTTAACCTTATAAAGTCCAATAATTGCCCAAAACCAACCTTTTCTCCTTCCTAAGTACTTCCCACTACCGTGGGAATGAGCCTTATAAATCCCACAATAATGGGATGAGTAGACCGAAGGTTCACTCGCCCACAACCTTCACTTTGTTTCTAAAACTTGACTTCTTCACTTCCATTCAATGCACCTTCAACATAGTCCTTTAATTACACTTCAATTCTACCTTATTCATGCTTCTATACCTCATCAAATATATGTTCAAATCTAATTCAAAAATCATCCATTAGGCAGCTCACAATCCATAATCTTTCATGCATCAAAATCTAAAGCAAAAGCTATCAAACAAGTATTATATTCAAGACCTCAATTATCATCAACTCAATGCATATTCTAGCCAATTCAAGCATCATATAATTCATATCACAACATGCTATCAAGTTTAGAATTCCCTTACCCATTTAACTTCAAAGTCCTACTTCAAAGAACAAGCAAAACTAGCCCTTCATGTAACCAACACACCTCCTAGATCAAGACGAAAATTTTAGCACCAAGAAGATAATAACACAGAAAATAGCAGGATCTACTTCCTTGATGCAATATCTTACCAAGATTCCAAGTGATGATGATCCAAAATCAAGCATAAATTCTAGTAATTGAGAGGAAGTGAGAGGTTTCGGTGGTGAGAGTAGTGAGAAGGCAGTAGAAACACCAAATGAGCTGGAGTGATTCAGCCTTTACTTTGCAAGGTGTCCTAACTTTGAAGGGACACATGTCCTTCCATAGTGTGACCTACATGTCAAATATAGGAGTGAGCCATTTATCTTCTTATCATGTTGCCAATTGTCACAACTTAATTAGGCCACTTATTAATATTCATTTTAATATCCTCGCATATTATCTTTCATTTTGCCTTGTGACATTTTTTTCTTTCTCGTGGATGAGATAAGGACCTAATCACTACAAGAACTACTTACAATCCGCGACGTTTTATTGATAAAATGTCGTGAATTGTGACGACTTTTTGTGACTTTTAAAAAATGTCATAAATAGTTCAAATTTTTTACTACGTTTTATGCAAATGCCGAGGATTTGTAACACTTTTTGTGATGTTTTATCATTGAAACGTCGCGAAATAGAAACTGCGACATTTGTTCAAGAAGACGTCACGGAAGGCTTACTTAAAATGTTCTACTTCAGGAGCAAAATGACGTCGTTTGGTTTTAAACCAAATGACATCATTTTGGTTTTCTTAAAACCTCTATCCCAGTCCCCTTTCCCACCCACCTGCGTGCTGAACGTGTGGAGTATTTATATAGATGGATTTAAATGAGTTTTAATTAATTTAAATGAAGATTTAGTGAGGTCGTGGTATAGAGTTGATAAAATGATAAGTTTTTTTATGAAATGAAAGTGTAAAAAGGTGGAAAAATGCATCAAATGAAAGTAGATGGAGAAAAAAATGTAGAAATTGGAATTTGCATGTATAAGAATATGATTTTTGATGTTTAAGTTTAAATATTGTATTTTTGATTTGATTTGTGTTGTTGAGCTGAAATTAAGCTAGAAGAATTGGTTTAAGTGTTTTATGTGTTAATTGAAGAAGATAGAAGTAAGAAAAATCTGCAAAAAAATTATATTAGAGAGAGGAAGTATATGTGAAGTTTCGGATTTTTGATATTTGAAGTGTAAATTTGAATTTGACTTATTTAGAGATTGTATTGGATATAGAAATGAAAAATAGATGATTTAGGAGTGAGTAAATTTGGAAATAATGAAAGAAAGAAGGAGAGAAGAAGAAGGGATGTTCAGTGAAAAAGAAGAGAGAAAGCACGCCTATGCATACCAATCATATTATTCACAGCCGTGCACCTTTAATGCACGGTCGTACACAACCAAATGACCATTTCAAAATTTTCTAACAACATACTTTCGGGTCAACTTTGCATCATCATTCTAATAAGGTAAATGACACAATTAGGCAACACTTTCTTCTAGAAAATTGTTCTCCAATGTCTTAAGTTTCTAATGACACTAATATCAAACAATTTGATTCAGTATTCCAAAAGTTATACTCAATTTACTTTAGACTGTTATTTGAACTATAACTGTACTTTGTATTCAACTTCAAATCCAATTCTGGAATTCATAGAGATATAATTTGATACACTCATATTTTCATATATGTTTAGGACTTAATTCAGAGTCATTTACATTCATTTTATGTTCATCTATGGCTGGTTTATCATGTTTTAGCATTATTCGAGGTTCGTTGACGTGAAATACATAAAAGAAACAAATAGACTCGAATTGCACCGTTTTTGAGTTTCTAGCAAACTTGACCTTTAGTCATTGTGGAATTTTTAACTCGAGATTGGTGTAGACAAAAATTCAGAAATTTCATACTTAAATTTTTGACTAATTGATGGATTTGTTGGGACCAATTGTAGATTTTTCGGAGTTGGAATTCAGGAGAAATAAATTACCGAAATTTGCGTCAGATTTTGGATCTCCATAATGACCTGTCAACGATGTTTCGATTATAAATTTTGACTCAGATGGCAAAATCCTGTGATTCAAGTCTCATATTGAAGCTAACTCAAAGACAAAGATACTGATAAAATTTAAGCTCCTAAATCGTCGCCGTTTAGTTTTTATGAACTGTCAAATTGACCTTAAAAAATTCATCCCAACCAGCCAAGGATCAACATCATCCCTCACCTATTAATTATTTCAGCCCATGTATAGCTCATTCTCCACAACAAAAGATAGCATCCATTACAAGACAAAGTAGCTTCCATTTTATTCATGCAAGCAGCCTTCATTGAAGCTTAAAAAAGAATGCTCCCATTCAATCCAAAAACTTGACTGCTGCAGCCTCCACACCTTCACAAAAACTCCTAGCTTTCATATTTACATTCACGCAACCAGCCAAGGATTCAAGCCATCCATTCCACAACCTCCACTTACATCAACTCCACTTCACCGCAAGACACGCAACAGCTTCTCCAATCAAGCAGCCCCATTTCACACCACTACTCCACATGTAGCCTAGCTTCCATATGAGCCTGCCTTCACGCACAAATAGCTGACTCTTGATAGCCTTCACACGACCTCTCATGCATAGACAACAATGCCACTCCTCTCCATCGCGCAACACCCACACACAACAACACCGTAACATCACTCCACTAACTCTTCATCAATGCCACCTGCATCTACTCTCCAAGGAGCTTCCACTCACTAGCAGCAACCATGAAGCCCTCCACCAATAGCAGCCTAGACGAAGCTCCAACCTATATACACTCCCAACGAAGAAGTAGCCTCCACTCCAAACACTACCACGCAGCTGCCTCCAGCCACAACATGCAATGAGAGGGGAGGACAAACTACAATGCTTTTTATTTTTAATTGATTCTGTCATGAGTTATTTAGGCTGTATGCTTGTGGATTGCTTGACATGATAATTTGTGGCTAAAACCTTAATTTTTCTTAGGGATTTGATATTTTTTATGCTTTAATTTTGAATTTTGGCTGGAATCTATGATTGAAAATTTATATACTTGTTTATTTTTCCTTGGATTTATTTGTTATTCCTTTGGATTATTGGAAATTGCCTTAGTGTAAATTCACCTTTGGAAAATGGGAGTTTTTGCTAGAAGATTAAAGGAAATTTTGACTAAGATTTTCTTGTGAGTTAGGAGACCCAAGAAACTTAGGAGGTGAAAATTGAAGGTATAGGACTTAAGAAACTCTAGGAAGAACTTAAGTAAGGGATTACTAAGTGACGTCTAGAGTGGATAAATTAATTCATCTTTGAGAAAAGGGGATTAATTACTCTTAAAATTGACCTACAAGGTTAAGATATTTCAGTTGCGAATGATAGCTAATTCAAAATTAAGTTTGACAAAAATATCATTCCCTAAGAGAAAGTCATTCTCCTTTGAAGTTATTATCTTTAATTAGTCAATTCTTGCACTCTTTTCTTAATTAGTTATTGCATAGATTTGTCATATTCATAGTTATTTTGGTCGTATTAAATTAGGTAGTTGTTTAGAAATTTATTTAAGTTAAAAAAAATCTTACATTGCTTTTAATTTCCTAAAATTTCACTCAACTTGATTTCAAATATCATTAGCTAGTGTAGAATTGAACTTTCTTATAATCCCTGTAGACGCGACTCGGTTCTAACCAATTTATTACTCACTATGACAACCGTGCACTTGCGGTTCACAAACAGAATTAAAATTCGATCTCTTCAGAAAATTTGTAGCCATATGTCTCTAGTTCAATTTAAATCAAGAATCATCCCATTTGGATACCTACTGATCAAACTACAGTCAAAATACCGAAGTATGTTTAGTGAATTCATCTCAGTTTTTCATATTCTAGTACTCCTTAAAATTTTCATCTTAAATTCAACTATCAATCCATTTCAGATGGCTATAATTTTTGGTGGAGATGAAGAACAATTTGTTATGAGTCTATTAGTTTAAGAATCAAGTCATTTGGATGTCGAGTGGAGAAGTTATAGCAAAAAGATCAAAGGATGTTCAGAAAATCATTTTTCTGTCTGCACGATCGCAAGTTTTGAAACCATCCTGCAAAGTCGCGATCGTGCTTCCTTTATCAGAAGCAAAACGACATCGTTTTGCTTACTTAAAATGTTCTGCTTCAGGAGCAAACCTGTGCGCTGAATGTGTGGAGTGTTTATAAAGATGGATTTAAATGAGTTTTAATAAATTTAAATGAAGATTTGGTGAGGTCGTGGTATAGAGTTGATAAATTGATAAGTTTTTGATGAAATGAAAGTGTAAAAAGGTGGGAAAATGCATCAGATGAAAGTACATAGAGAAAAAAATGCAGAAACTGGAATTTGCTTGTATGAGAATATGATTTTTTATGTTTAAGTTTAAATCTTAGATTTTTGGTTTGATTTGCATTGTTGAGCTGAAATTAAGCTAGAAGAATTGGTTTAAGTATTTTATGTGTTAATTGAAGAAGATAGAAGTAAGAAAAATCTAGAAAAAATTACAGTAGAGAGAGGAAGTATATGTGAAGTTTCAGATGTTTGATGTTTGAAGTGTAAATTTGAATTTGACTTGTTTAGAGATTGTATTGGATATAGAAATGAAAAATAGATGATTTAAGAGTGAGTAAATCTGGAAATAATGAAAGAAAGAAGGAGAAAAGAAGAAGAGATGTTCGGTGAAGAAGAAGAGAGAAAGCATGCCTATGCATACCAATCAAATTAGTCACGGCCATACACCTTTAACGCATGGTCGTGCACAACCAAATGACCATTTCAGAATTTTCTAACAACATACTTTCAGGTCAACTTGCATCATTATTCTGATAAGGTAAATGACACAATTAGGCAATACTTTCTTCTAGAAAATTGTTCTCTAATGTCTTAAGTTTCTAATGACACCAAAATCATACAATTTAATTCAGTATTTCAAAAGTTATTCTCAATTTACTTTGGACTGTTCTTTGAACTATAACTGTACTTTGTATTAAACTTCAAGTCAGATTCTGGAATTCTTAGAGACAGAATTAAAATTTGATCTCTTCAGATGATTTGTATCCATATGTCTCTAGTTCAATTTAAATTAAGAATCATTCCATTTGGATGCCTACTGATCAAAATAAAGTCAAAACACTGAAGTATGTTCAGTGAAATCATCTCAGTTTTTCATATTCCAGTACTCCTCAACATTTTCATCTTAAATTCAATAATCAATCCATTTCATATGGCTATAATTTTTGGTGGAGATGAAGAACAATGTGTTATGAGTCTATTGGTTTAAGAATCAAGTCATTTGGATGTCAATTTAAGATGTTATAGAAAAAAGATCAAAGGATGTTTAGAAAACCATTTTCCTGTAAAAAGCTAAAACTTGTGATCGTGTTTGAATCAGAAGTAAAACGACGTCATTTTGCTTGCTTAAAACGTTCTACTTTAGGAGCAAAATGGCATCGTTTGCTTTAAAACCAAACGACATCATTTAGGTTTGGTTTCAACCCCTACCCCAGTCCCCTTCCCCGCCCACTTGCGTTTTACACAGATTGGTAGATCTAATTCATTGTCGAGCTTCTCCTCTCTCCTTTCGACGTTGAATTATCGCAATCTATTTGTTACCTTCTCACATATTTCACATCTTATTCTTCGATTTGGGCTTCCAATGTCTCTCCCTTTTCTATAATACCCATTAAGCTTTCTACTGTTGTTGTGTTGTGTTGTGTTGTGTTGTTTTAGCTATGCGATCGTTGTTGTTATGATAGATGGGTTTTGGGTGATTTGGGCTTGGTAGGTGTTCATTTTTAGGGTTTTGAGTGTTCTGTGGTTAATAGTCAGATGGGTTTTGGGTGTTTAGTGTTATAGATTTTAGCTAAAGATTAGATGTCTCTATGTTTTGGCTTCATTTAGTAACATGAGATTATTTATCGTGCTTTATGATGAATACTATTTCCAAGTGTGAGGAGGAGATAGTTGGAGGAGTCATTGGAAAATAAGAAGCAGGTATGCTAACTTATAAGTATCAAGTTGCTGGATTGTTAATTGGTTTGTTTGCATTCATATTATAGCTATTGAATTTGCTCTATGAAATGCCATATTTTGCTCTATGCAATTCGATTAAAGTATTAGATAAATAATACAGTAAATAAATTGCCAAGAGTTGATGTATGAATTACAGAGCTATTGTGTATTAGGTGATTGTATGTTTCTATTTATTGAGACCTTTGATGAGAAGTGTCAAACTATCTCATTAAGCGTACGAATAAGAGTCTTTGTTGATTTGCCACCCACTAACATAACATAATGTTCTCATTCTTATATTTAATTAATATGTACTTTGACACTTTTCAATGGATAATAGTTGGATGAACAGTGTTAGGGTTTCCCGTGAATACATTAATGGAGTGAGAATGTTTATGAATTTTGTGGCTGAAAAAAGGGCAAAGATTGTGAAATTTCATGCCCTTTTGCACATTGCATGAATTGTTATATGAGGTCTCAGATGAATGTTTTTGACCATTTAATGCAGTTCGGCATGGACCAATCATATCCCAGCTAGGTTTTACATGGTAAACTTCAGAATATAGATTTATCTCTAGAGAAGAAAGGCTTGACGCTGCAAATGTAGACATTGATAGGACGGGTAATGATATTAATGAAGGTGATGGTGATGAGGAGGAGGATGGCATTAAAGATTTGCTTCATGATGTGGGTAATTTCTTAAATGATTGTCCAATTGATCAGGATGGAAGGAGTCCTCCTATAGGCGATGGAGATTCTATTATAGGTGCCTTTCATGAATTGTTGAGTAAAGCAACTGAAAAGTTGTACCCCGGATGTACAAAATTTTCAATGTACAAACTTTTCAAAGTTGTCATTTTTAATAAAGTTGATTCACTTGAAAGTATACAACAAGTGGAGCAATAAGTCATTTGACATGTTGCTTGCTTTGCTGAGGGATATATTACCTAATTGTAATACATCCCTGCCGAAGTCCTATTATGAAGCAAATCAATTTCTACGGAGCCTAAGTTTGGGTTATGTGTCGATATATACATGTAAGTACAATTGTTTCCTATTTTGGAAAGAGTATGGGGACTTGGAAAGTTGTCCCCAGTGTGGAACATAAAGATGGAGAATTAATAATGGCAGGAGTAAGAAGATACCTCATAAAGTATTGCAGTACTTTTCATTAACGTCCAGATTACAACGATTATTCATGTCAAGTAAGACCGATAAAGAAATGATATGGCATAATGATAGGCCTAAAGGTGACAGTAATACCATGGTTCATCCTTCTGATGGAGAAGCTTGGAAGAGCTTTAATGAGCTATATCCTAAGTTTGCTAGAGAACTACGTAATGTTAGACTAGGCTTAGCAACAGATGGATTCAATCCACATGGAAATTTGTCACTTTCATATAGTGTGTGGCCTGTTGTTCTCTTAGTATACAATTTACCCCCTTGAATGTGTATGGATGAGTCATTTTTTATGTTATCGTTGGTTATTCCAGGTCCAAAAGCGGTGGGTAGAGACATTAACGTCTATATGAGACCACTAGTAGATGAGTTAAATGAGTTATGGGAAGATGATTCTTTTATAATCTTGTATTAATTAGTTGATTAAACCAAATTTCAATTATTTCATGTGCAGGTTTGAATAGGGTGAACATTGAACATTAACAAAGGAGAGAGTTATAAGGTAAGCAGGAGAGAGTCATAAGGTAAGCAGGTGCAATTTCTACTATCCTTAGTCACGTGTATGACTATCTTTTAAACTCCATGCCTAAAAAATGGAAAACAAAATCAACATTATTTGGAATAGTTACAATGCAGCTAATACTTGATGCTTGATTTAGATAAAAAATTTTTCATTCATTGATATGATTTCAGTAGACTTAAACATAACAATTCAAAATATTATATTTAATTATTAAAATATGACTTCTTTAATTAACTTCACATAATAATATACTTTGTTGAAAGTGAATAATAATTCCAAAAGATCTCATTTTGATTAAACCTGACAAATAGGTATGTATTTTATATTTGAATGGGACATTATAAATTTTATTCAATCTTATAACTATCTGTGAACTCTTGTTTACTAGGAACAATAAAGAATTTTCTAACACCTATCTGTGAACTCTTGTTGTTGTTGGCTATACCAATAATTGAGAGCATTATGATTGACTAAATTAAAATATACAAAATCAAAGTATCTGTGAACTCTTGTTGTTGTTTAAGAATCAAAGCAATAATAAATCTATTGTCACGGGTGTGACTATTGTAGTCACCCCGTGAATATTGTTTCAAAACAAGCAGTGCATCTTTTTTTCCTTCAAAATAATGAAGTTGGCTATAATGATGATTTAAGTGAACATTTGAAAGCATCACCAGAAGGTTATTTATAAGATAACAACTTCAGCTTCTCTGTTAAAAGAAAATATAGAATAACTAGGTAGGAATTGTCCTCATTGAGCCTTTTCCTCTCCTTTTTCAGCACCTATCAGTGTAAGTGATTCACATAGGACCTGGTCTACCCAAGAGGAAGAATAAGGCTGCACCAAGTAGCTTAGTACCGTCACAACTGCAGTCATGGTACCGTCAGCTTCTCAGAAGTGTAGCTGATGAGCCATCCGCTCATGCACAGCCAGAAGATCACACACCTGCACCTTGTGAGCCTACTTTAACACCAAGAGATGTCACATCTGCGCCTATTACTCATACTAGAGATAAGTATGTACAAATATTAAATATGCGACGCAATATTAGTTCTCCATCAACTTCTCAATAGATGCCTCCAGCTTCTTATAATCAGTCACCAGTAAATGACACTATTCCTAGTGTAGTGCTACCTCTACAAGCACTGCAGGTATGATCTTTCACATTACATTGGTGAAATATATAAGTTTAATAATTTTGTTTATCTAACCAATTAAGATTATGTTATTTGCTAATTGTAAAATAGTCCTTTGCTATTATAGGATCCACGACTGATCTGAAAAAAACAAGAGGGGTCACAAAAGGACACCGATTGACAAAGATTAATAAGGAGATAGGTAAGAGATTGAAGATAGAGATCTCCCCCGCTGAAGGACAACTAACCAACTCTATACAGTTTGCCAAAGTATCGAGTGAGATTGGTGTGGTATCCTAAACTTCCTTACCTGTAAGAACAAAATGGAAAAAAATAACTAATGAGGAGTTAGACATTGCATTTGATAAGTTAGACGTAAGTATTATAAAACTATCTAATTTGTACGTGTTTTCCATATGCCTAAAGCTTTGACCAATAATTTATAATTTTTTACAGGAAAAGTTAAAAGTCAAAGTAATGAGGACAGATAACGAAGTACATGCTACTGTTAAGAAGTTTCTTTCTTTAAGGTCTAAAGATCAAAGATTTCATTTTAAAAAGCATTATAACAAGCGCGGAAAGGATGTTAAGCCGCATAATGTGACGGTGGTAGAGTGGATGGATTAATGCGAATATTGGGAGCAATCAGCTACAAAGGTTAGTTAATTTGATCACAAAACTTAATTTCACAACTTTATTACAACTGATTATATTTTAGTAATTATGAATTGTGATTTATAGATGTTATAATAGATTTTGTTACGTGTACGATTAAGAAAAAAATGAAAAAGCCAAATTGACTAGGAGTCAAGTCAAATGTCGACCAAACTCTGGCTTTAAGGCCTTTGTAGCAACACGACATGAGATTGTGAGTTATTATCTTTTTAATTGTATTTTACTTTGATTAACATTTCAAAATTTATAATAGTGACAAAGAAGGAGAAGAGTGTGACCGGATGAAGCTATGATATCACACTCATTATAATGAAAGTAAAGGTCAATGGACAATTACCGAATTTAGAGAAAAATGGGTTAGTACATAGTTCATTTACAAATATTTCTTAAATGAGACTGTGTATGTAATTAATTCTTACTTTTTCAGGAATTAATGTGTAAGGAATTGACATATTCAATAGAACAAGGTCATCCGATGATAATGGATGAAGTGTGCAACAAAGTCTTGGGCACTAGATAAGACTACGTTATTGACATGGGAGTTGGGTCTCGACCACAAAGGAAGACTTCGGTCAGAAAGAGACTTCGAGATGAACTAGAGGAGTCGAAGAACGTTAATCAGGAGTTACAGCCTCAAGTCGATGAATTGAATAAAGAAGTTGAACAAATGCAGGATCGATTAACTACCGAAATTGAACAACAAAGAATTGATTTTGAACAACAAAAAAAGCTCTTGGAACTTTTATGTTCTACACATAATATTCGTTTAAATTAGATATATGTGCTCATATTGATATATTAAACACTTATGACGTACTGTTTATATTAATTACTATATTATGGCATGTTTGGGAATTGCAATTAAATAATAAATTGTCTGCACGTATAAAATTCTTGTGATACTTGAATAATTATTAAAATTAATGATATACTAAAAAATTGAAGAATTATTAAATAAATAAAATTCATAAATAATATTGAATAGTTATGAAATAAATAAGATTAAAAAATGGTTATCAAAAATAATTATTAAAATTGAAAAATTATTAATAAAATTATTTTAAAAAAATAAAAAAAGAAAATAAGTGTATTTACAACGTTTTTCTAAAATATTCTATGACGTTTTAAAAACGTTGCAGAATCTGTCACATTTCGTGACATTTTACAAACGTTGCCGTGGAAAAACCATTCTTTGAACATATTATGTCTAGATATATATATCTACACAAATCTTTTAGACAACTACTACCTTCCTATTTAGACATCTAAACTATAATGAGTTAGAAATGATTATGCAATTATGTTTCTTTATTTTTAGTTTCTATTTGAGAATTGGTAATACAAGAAGAAAATGATGATGAACAAACGAAAATTGATGGTACAAGTTAAAGTTTGGGCAGGAAGAAATAGTTTTAAAATTGTCAGCAAACTTAGTAATTAATAAATTATTCAATACCCGTTATAATGTCAAATTATAAAGTGGTCCTTTAAACTTCTACACCTATTAAAGAAAGTTTAGGTGGTAAGCGATCACTACGAATAAGCACCACTTGCTCACTATGTAATCGAGTACTATGTTAAAACTTTGGATATAGAATTTTATTTTACGAAAAATTGCAAAAAAAAGTTATCGAAAAGATGTACGTACCTCCACTAATATATTTAGTTCAATTTATATGCAAACGCAAAGTAGAATAAAAATTAAAAATTGAAAAAAACAAGTAAAAACAAAGAGAGAGAGCCTTTTTACTTTTCTTCCGTTAATGAATCTTCTCCCTGTACAAGCAGTGTATTGTACGAACCTATCCATTAGAAGTACATACGTACGATTACGTACTTAAATGAAACACGAACCTAGAGAAAACATGTTGCTTCTTAAGCAACGGGCGCACGCAGCAATATGACGGTAAGACTGCGGGCGCCTTTGAATTTGGATCAACCAATGAAATCAACTCATCACCACGTTAACGCTTTTGGACCTTTCTTCCGGGTTCTAGTTCTTATATTTGAATCCTTATTTCAAGATTATTTATAAAAAAAGTTGGCACGTAATTGCAACTTAAATGGAAGGAGATAATTTTTAAATACAATAATAATTTTATAATTTTTAAATTTAGTTCGAAAATTTGATTTTTTTTTTGTCTTGGAGTAAACTGACAACCATATTGTTGCGAGACTTCTAAATATTTTGAACAGCATAATTAAATATTTTATGTAATTTTGTTTTTAAATATTTTTGATAATAATATTTTTTGAACTCACAAATATATGATTCTAAGTAACATAAACATAATTCCTTTAATTAAATTAGACATAATATTTACTACTTATTAACAGCATCGTACCATAAAAATTTCGAAAACGGACATAACATTTCCTAATTCAGGAATGCTTAGGGTGCGTTTACTTTCAGAAAACAGTTTCTTGTTTTCTATCTTGATTTTTTGCATATATTTTCAATTTTCATTT
>JAOQMR010000004.1:7024906-7036814 GCA_027563865.1 Erythroxylum pelleterianum
TTGGAAACCTATTAAAAGTAGTTTTCTAATTTCCTAGAAAATTGGAAAAATAGAAAACACGTTTTTCTTGGAAAATTAATCTATTCTTTTATTAATAAACATATTTTCTAATTATTTTCTATTTTATGAAAAAAAATTTCTAAAAAATTAGAGAATTTTTAGAAAGTAATCGCACCTTAATTGTTCCTTTTCCTTTTTTAGGGTGTATGAGAAAAAATGAGCACCCGCAAAATATTAGAAGACTACAGCATAAGACATATCTGGTGAAAAATGAAAATTGGGAAAATCAATTGTTTGAAATAAAGTGGATTAACGAACAGATCAACGAAACAAACACTATAGATTACAATTTTCACTTTGAAATTGAAGACATGAATTTTACGCTTATACAAGGAAAATTATGCAAAATAAATGAAAAACTTAAAGCTAAAGAGCTGCTGCGGATGTGAACGGAGCAGCAACACCGCCGTAGTCATCGAAATTCCAAAGATTGCCGACAACGCTTTCCTGAGAGGTATTTGGTGCCGTCGATTGCCCATCAAGGTAAGGAATTTGATAGAACTTCATGTAATCCTCATACGCCATTAGCTCCTCCGATAGCTTTTGCACCTCGTTCTTTGCTGTCTCATCTTCCACTTTCTCCACTTCCTGTTTCACAATCTCTTGATCCACCAATTTTTTGTTATTGGTAGAATATACCTGCTCTGTCTCGGACCCAGAATTTTCTCCGCCAGACACATCTGTTTCGTGATTTAAGCCATTCAAAGGGTATGTTCCCACTTGGTTCAGATCATATCCGAACCCAAAACCGCAGCTTTCACGAAGATTATTGCTAAAGTTACAATTTTGTGGCATGGGATAATGGGAATTTCGAAGAAGACGAGGTGGGTCACTGGTGTAGACGTCGTTGTCTTCATTTGGAAAATTGACTTTGGCTTTCTTTCCTCGGATTTTGCGAGCCTCCCTGTCGTAGGCCCGAGCAGCTTCCTCGGCGGTGTTGAAAGTGCCAAGCCAAACTCTAACTCCTTTCCGAGGATCGCGTATCTCAGCTGCCCATTTGCCCCAGGGACGTTGTCTGATTCCTCTGTACAAGTTCTTCCTCTGCCTCTTGGTACTCCTCTTCTCCTTGCGCTCGTCACCTTTGAATATACAATTTCCATTCAAAATCTTGAACTTTTTACAAGAGAAGAGAAACAAAAGGTCAGGAGAAACTCAATAAACAAAATACCTGAAGAAGGGTATGGCCTTTTACAAGAATCGCTGTGGTCACCGAAGACCGGATAAGACTGGAAAGGACTGAGCTTGTTGAAGGAAGCATTTGGCCAGATGTCAAGAGCAGTGGCACGACCATCACGTTTGCGAGGGATGAGATCATAGAGGATAGCACCGCCACACATTTTTTTTCACCTAAAACAAACTATGATAAATATAATGAACTATTCGATGAAGTGGGTAAGCCGCCTGACGAGTACTTGAGAAGGTGTTCTGAATATTGGGAGTTAAAAAGCCAAGGGGTTGAAGGGGTTTATGTAGTGCAAGGCATGTTAGGAGCCAGCTAGGAGCCTAGGATCTATGTGGTCCAGTGGGTGTCAGCCAGCTGTGCTTCTATCGAGGAACTTTCCTTGGATACGCCTGCCTTGTGGACATACTTGAAGTATTGACCCTTGAAGCATATCTTCTGATTACCGCTTACGTGGATGCCAAGCCTCCGTAAAGTTTAAATTCGTAAGCATGTTGAATTTTTGGCTAAGACATATTACACATTGACTTTTAATGATTTTTAACCTAAAATAAGGTACGTTTACAAACTAAAAGAATTGTCATAAGAAAAATAATGATACATGTGTAACTAATTTTCATGCTGTCTACTTCTTACGTTGTAATTGATTCAAAGGATCATGAGACCCATGTTATTCGTAAGTGTCTCAAAGTCCTTGTGCATGCAACGTTGCAATAGAGATAGCTTCTCATAGTTGCTAGCTACTAAAACTAAAAGAAAATCATTACGAAATATTTTGATTTTAAAAATTTGAAAAAGGAATATGGAGAGGTTGATGGATACAAACTGCAATACATTTTTTGGGGGTGCATAATGCATTTTGACATTCATTTGAGTGATAAATTACTTTATCCAATATTTTATAATATTAGATGAAAATCGTATAAAATGTTTTTATTAATGCTGCTTTGTCTTAAAGTACTACAAATTTTAAAGCACATAGTTTTGTATAGCAGGTGGGCACGTTTTTATTGATTACTGTTTCGTTAAAGTAGCACATCTTGATATCGGTGTTACTTTTTTTCCTACTCCACCCATTGGGTGCCATCACATCCTGCTAGAGGATTTGTCGGGACTTAGTTTCCCCCGCCCTATTGTGTAACTTTGTTCGTCCCCCTTAAAAAAAAAAAAAAGTAGCACATCTTGTGCAATTGTTGATCAAATTGACATGCAACTGGTAATTGTTTATTGCAAGTGTGCTCTAACTTAACTGTAATTGTTGCTAGGTCGCACAAAAGGTTTTATAATTCAACTCAACGACGAACTCTTTTAGCTTTATCGTGATTCTTATTTAGCTGCTTCCAAACTAAGCCAATTCAAGCATAGATTCCAATTTAATTAAAGGGTTGGTTATAAAAAATTCAAAACTTTGTTAAATTTTCAATTATAAACTAAACTTTAAAAAAGTAGCAATAAAATATTTAAAATTTTATTTTTTTTAATTATATCCCAAACGTTAAAAGGTAGCAATAAAATGCTCAAATTTTCAATCTTTTTCAATTCTAGCCCAACGTTATCTATTATTCTCTGAGTGTCCTCAGCCTTTTATTTTATGTTTGTTCTTCAGACACCCCAAACTATTTTCACTTTACAACGTACTGCACCAATAAGCTCTTCATTTTTAGTTCAGGACAATAAGCTGCTTGTTTTTAGTTCATTCTCTTACTGCCCTTAGTGTGAGGACATCAAGACTGCGTAATATAAAAATTGAAAGGTGAGGGTGTCGAGAGAATAAACTGAAAACGAAAGAAAAAACTGAAATTAAAGCGTAAGGTCGTCGGGACTATGTAATCTGATTTAGGTCATTTTTAAATAACGACGTCGTTTTAATTATGTGATTAATTGATGTCGTTTTATTAATTTTCATTTGTTATATTAATTTTGGCTGACATATATTAATAGCTAAGGTTTTTGAAACAAGTGACAAATCACATCAGCAAATTAGACGGACACATTAATGTCGAACTAAAATTAAAAAATTAAAAATTTGAGCATTTTATTGCTATTTTTTAAAGGTCAAGCTAAAATTGAAAAAATTGAAAGTTTGAACATTTTATTGCTACTTTTTAAAATTCAAGCTATAAATAAAAAATTGACAAAATTTTAAGCCTTTTCTTTTATAATTAACCCTTAATTAAATGTATGCACGATTTTTCAATTAGCTTGTGCAAAAACAGACACTGTTGCCATGGATAGTAGAACTTCTCGACCAATTCTTGAAGGACCAAATGAAGAGTCACTAGGTCTTGAATCTAGATTTAAAGTTTAGGGTAGGATGTGAGAGTAACAAGGTGTTCTAAGCAAAGTTGCGAATATCATACCGGACTTGGTACCGGATTAAGTTCTGGTACAATACTGTACTGATATCGGTACAGTACTATGTACCATTTTGAGTAATTTTTTAAATTTATGAAATAGTCTCTAAAATTTTTAAAATTTACAAAATAGTCCATTAGTATATTGTACAGTTGTACTTTATACTTTACTAATTTACTGTTTACATCAACTTTGTTTCCAAAAATCATAATAATAAATAATAATGACAATTAATATGAAATAACAATAATTTTTAAATATTTCACATATAAATAATAACCACAATTAATATAAAACAAGACAATCATCATCAATATACAAATATAAAATTAAGAATAATATAAAGTATTTAAAATATTACAATAATACAATTTCATCATTTTAATAAATAATAATTACATCAAAAGATTCAAAATATCCAATAAAAAGAACAATAAATATCCTTAAATAATTTACAAAAAAAGTTTATGACGAAAAAACAATCAAGTACAAGTCAAACCTGAAACAAAAATATTTACAGTTACATTACGTATATGGAATTTAACATAAACATAATATACAAGTAAAATTAAAAGAAAAGGAAAAACAAAAACCTGGAACGAAATTCAATCTTCAACGGAAGGATACTCGCTATAACTGCACTGACTCCAGCGATCATTTGGTACAAAATCCTCATTATTGAGAGGAGCTTCATTATCGTTATCATTCAAATTTAACGCACCAAATGATATGTCAATGCTTTCTCATCCAAGATTATCTTTCAAATTATTCACATCAACCAAATTTGGTTCTTCAGAAATCTAATCCGCCAAAAGATCAAATATTATAAATGAAAATTGGATCAGTTGAACTACTTGTGCTATTAAGACTCCTAGTAAATAATTAAATTTAATCATTATAAATTATAAGAAATTATATTGAAATTATTAATGATAATAATGAAAATAACATACCTTTCCCCAAGCTTTAAATTGTAACGAACAAAAACTAAGTCATTTAACCTGTTATGCTCCAATCTATTCATTTTCTTTGAGTGAATAAATTCAAATGTGCTTCAGTTTCATTCACAGCCTGTTGTACTGGCACATTGACTTAAAATCCGAATTGCAAACCTTTTCAATTCTGGAATACCATTTACGAATTGATCCCACTAAGAAATTGTAAGTTGTAAGATAACAAAAGTAGTGTTATAACCAAAATAAAGTGATAATTAATTTTCAACAAATAAGAAAAAGGAAGTAACTAATACCTAAAGAAAGTTTTCCTCTTTGTCGAATAGTAATCGACATTCCAAAATCTCCATAAAACAACTTGTAAAGCTCCATATGTGAGCTTGAAAGATTTTGCATTGCGTCAATGCTAGCAATTGTTGTAATAGTTAAAAGCATTCCTCTATTAACTTCAGTTTGCTTAGTAAGATCCAGTCTAAAATAGACACTAGGATTCAAAAATGCCCTAACTATAAACAATGGACAAGAAAGTTGTCTTTTCATTATTTCATTAATGATTAAAAGATATGGTGTGTAAAAAGAAGGCCTATGTTTCAAATTGGCCTTGATTGCTTCCGTCGTTCTCTCCATGACATCAACAATATAACCCATTATTGGCATTTTTTCACTATCAGCCAAGCGAAGCACCCTCACCAAAGGCTCACAAACTCGAATAACAAATTGACTTTGAGACCACAATTCTCTATCTTCTAGTATAATATTACAAACCTCCACTCCAACATTAGACCTAGCATGCTAAGATACAATCCACTTATCACTTGTAAACATTTTTCTTAACTCTTTCTTCATCGAAACAAAAGACTAAAGTGATAAGAAATTTGTGAAAAATCTTGCCACAGCAGGGCAACACAAATTCCTACCATTGGTAAATTCCTTTCTCATCAAATTCAATACCCATGTACGATTATAAATGAACTTTGTCACCTTTTTAGCTTTATGTATAGTCTCATCAATAACAGGAAAATACCTAGGATCCCTTATGTTCTCCAGCATTAGGTCAATGCAATGTGCAACACAAGGAATCCAAAAAAATGAATTATACGTATTCTATAACCTTTTTCCTACCACTTTATAAGCGGAATCATTGTCAGTAATAAACTAAACAATGTTTTCTGGAACTACTTCATTCACAACTTCATCAAATATCGCAAAGAAAGTCTCAGTATTTCTAATAAGGCCAAATGCATCAATAGATTTCAAAAAGATAGAGTTATTTGAAGAATAAACCAAAAAATTTATAATAGGCTATTGTCTCTTATTTGTCCAACCATCACACATGATTGAACATCCATAAGTACCCTAATTCACTCTTCTTTCAGGCAAACAACCTTTAATTTTAGAAACAACGCAACTCAAAAGTTTACCTATTAAGTCATCAATCGAAGGACCTTTGTATCCTGGACCATAAGAGGCTATTGCATCCATCATAGGTTGATAATAATAAGAATGAGAAGCATTGAATAACGAACTTGTATCATACTACTATCTAGCTACTGCTATATCGACATTGTGAGCCGCATCTCATGATTGCATTGCACTACGAATTGAAGATTGGGTTCCAGGAGTTGTTTGTGATGCAAAGAAACTAGTCACCTGCCTTCTTCTCTCCCTCAAATTAGATTCAGGTACTTCTTCTTGAGCCTGAGATGGAACACTACCAGTACCAATATTACCACTACCACTACCCCTACCACTTCCCACTTCAACATTTCTAAAATCACCACAGAAACTAGAAAACGAACTTCCACTACTAATTTCAAAATTCAACCTTTACCTTCTATCTCTTTTATATTGATATTCATCAATCAATGTTTTCATCTTCTACTTCACATCATGACTTGCTTTTTTACAGGGGTCCACATCTCCTTTAACCCCAGCTAAATATTTTTTTAATCGAGTGATTCATCCACCTTTCAAATGCTTGTTACAAAACAAGCAAAAAGTATGGTTCTTCATACTAGGAACCAATGCAATATGAGCCCAAGCTGGATTATTGTATCTTCTTGACGTGGGTTTATTAAGAGTACTTGAACTTTCTTCAATTTATCTGTACATATAAAAATAAATAACATATAATTTCAGTACACAATATGCATATCTATCTTATATAATATAACTCATTCTATATGATTACATTACACACAATTCAATTTCATGGAAGACAATTCACTATAAGTCAAAAGCTAACAATTCAAAACATTCAACATATATAATAACACAAAACATACATCAACATTTTCCAACAATTTCTATTTTCAACAATCACAAAACATTCATAATTTCATTTCCATTTTCAACAATTTTGAATTCCAACAATCACAAAACATTCATAATTTCATTTCCATTTCCAACAATTTCCAATTCCAACAATCACAAAACATTCATAATTCCATTTCCATTTCCAACAATTTCCAATAATTTCCCATTCAAACAATCACAAAACATTCATAATTCCATTTCCATTTCTAATAATTTCCAAATCCATCAATCATAAAACATTCATGATTCCATTTCGATTTCCAACAAATTCCAATTCCAACAATTACCAAACATTCATAATTCCATTTCCAATTCCAACAATTTCCAATTCCAACAATCACAAACATTCACAATTCCATTTTCATTTCCAACAATTTCCAATTCCAACAATCACAAAACATTCATAATTCCTTTCTATTTCCAACAATTTCCAATTACAAAAATCACAAAACAATCATAATTCCATTTCCATTTATAACAATTTCCAATTCCAACAATCACAAAACATTCATAAGTCCATTTCTATTTCCAACAATTTCAAACAATTTCCAATTCTAACTATCACAAAATTATCAACAATTTTTAACAATTTCCAACAATTTCAATTCAAAGTTTCAAAAATAAGGATCAAGTTAAAGGGTACGATATGATTTACATAATTGCCAAATAATGAATGACATATTTTATACAATTGTTCATACACATATATTCATTACATGATGATCAAGTTCAAAGATATATTCATAATATAAGGATCAAGTTGAAGGATATAGCTTCTTTGGAAATGCTTTTTTTTTTCTTATTTAAAGCTTTGAATCTTCTTTTCATTTCTAATAAACCATAATATTATATACACCATTCTATATTTCGTTCTTAAATATATAAGTTTGTTTTACAATTTTTAATTTTTATTAATAAGTCTAAGTATAAATGATTGGAACCTACAATAACAACATCTATTACAATTTGAAAACAAAAAGTTCTTTTTGAGATACATTTATTACATCACTATTTTCACACATTATCTACTATAAATATTTATGATACCCCGCCCACACATGTATATTACCAAATAATTCAAGTTCAAAAAATTTTATACTCAAATAATTATTAACCCAAAACTAATACCCAGATAGGCAAATACTATCATTAACTACAACCAAATTATTATTAATTTCCAATTGTATAATTTTATACTCAACTAATTATTTACCTAAGTCAATACCCGAATATTAAAAATAAAATACAATTTTTGATTTACAAGTTACAAGTTACAAACTTACAACATACAACATTAATTGTCAATTAATGATTTAAGTTTTTACAATTTTACAAATTTAATAAATTTAATATTATCGATTTATGTATGTTTTAAATTTGAGCTGTTTCCAATCCAACTTCAACTTTCAAAGTTTTAGAATCAATATTCAATAAGGCAGGCCATGCATTTCATACTTTTCATTCGTCCAAAAACAAACCATAAATTTTTGATTCTTTATAACCAACCAGAACAACTAATCTTTATTTTTTATAAGCAAAGAGAACAACCAAACTGTGAACACAATTCACTACAACTCATCCATTATTCATCACCGTGACTGATATACAACAATTTCCAATATTCAGATCACAAATGACAAAACACAACAATTCAATTCTAATATCCAACATTCCAACCATTTCAAATACACTCATACACCTAACCAATTCATATACACGCAAAACATTCATCATAAAACCAACATCGTAGATCCATCATCCAACCAATACCGTAATCCATCATCCAACATTCACAAATCCAATTAACAATTCCAATCCAATATAATAAAAATTGCAATTAAGCATGAAAAATTCAAAATCAGAAAAAAAAACAATCACAAAACTAAATCACTTGCATCGGGTTGTCTCTTCAGGTTTTGTCATGGGTTAGAGGTGTTTCCAGTGGCTTCCCATGAAGATAAGCCCGAGCTGTAACCTTCGATGCGGTGTAGCGGTGCAGGGGCGTCGTACGGTGTAGCGGTGGCATCTTCGGGTCCCCATAGATGAAGGTTGAAGATAGTGGTGTCTTCGAGGGACGCCAAGGGAGGAGCCGAGGAGGATGAGGGAAGGAGGAGAGACAGAGATCGAGGAGGGGAGAAGATAAAGACGGCTACGGTGGTGAGAGGTGAGAGTGAAGTGATAAGTGAGAAGAAGAGATCGCAGAAGAGTCAGGAGGGATTTTTAGGGTTAGATTTTTTAAAATTGCAATTTGGTCCTTTGTCTTTCCGAAGTTCACGGTACTAGCCAGTATGTTCTGGTATTGTCGATACTAACCAGTACCGAATGAAAAAATTAGTACCAATCGATATTTGAGGTTGGTACGAATGGAACGAATACCATTCTGTTTTTCGGCCGGTACGGAACGATATCTGTATCCATGGTTGATAGGTGTCAAATGCATTATATTTTAAGGTATAGTTTGATATTTGTTTAGCCGTTTATTCGATTGTTTAGTATGTGTTTAGGGTAGAGTTGTGTTATTTTGTGTTTTAAGTGTTCTATGGGTTAAAACAATCCTTTGAGCTTAAATATGATGTTTTTGAGGTACCTTGATGTGTTTGGTAGTGTTGCGGGGTAAAAATCGAAGAACGGAGGAGTTTTGGAGCCCAAAATCATGACAGAAAAGACCTGACATAGGCCACAATCGTGGCTTGCATGGGGCAGATGCGCAACCACTTCTAAAATTCACATTTCAAGGGATTTTTTTAGACCTTTTGGACCCCAGAAAACCCCTAATTCAACCCTAAACACAAAAGAACATAAATAGAACAACAATAATAGAAAGGAGCAGCTTTACATTTAGCCACTATTGGAAACCCTAAAGGGAGAGAAAAAGAAGAGAGAGAGGGAAGAAAAAGAGGAAGGAGAAGTGGATCCCGACGCTACTGCTCCCCAAATCAGTTAGTATCTCGACGATACTGCCTTCCCGATTTGTCCAACCTAAGTTCCTTTTTCCCTTCATTTCTTTTTTCATTTAAATATATATAGTTGAGATGGATTGTATGGAAAAGGATTTCGGGTTTTTGATAATGTTCTAAGTCTCCTTCAGGATTTTACTTTGAGTTAATGTTGATTTAGTTATTTTTGTGTTTATTGTTTTAGGTGTTGTGATTGATTAATGAAATTGTATATTTTATTAACAAACTAAGAGGGTGAGTCGAATAAAAATGATTAGATCGAATTAATGAGAGTTAGGCAATCTAATTGACCACTTAGTCAATCTAGATAGTAATTTCATGGAGAGAGATCTTGTGCGAGACCCGATTATTTATTAGAGAGCTTTAGAACTAACTAGAATTGTGGTTAATTTTTGAATTGAGAGATTGCAAATTTCATAATTCGATTAGGGTTTACAATTCAGGGTTTAATGTTTATAAGTCGAAAGAGAGTAATCAGCCCTATGTCATCTAGAACTGACACCACAAACATATAAATGGCTAGATTAGCATTAATGATAGGTAAAATTCCCTATCTCATAACTTGATTAACTCTCTTGACAGATTTCCATTATGATCTATGACTGCTCAGTTTAATTTTATGTTGTTGGAATTTTCGCTTTACAATTCTTAAATCAAATTCTTGTATTTACTTTCTGTGTTCACTTGTGCAGTTTTATTTCTTTTTATTCTTTTCTTTGAGCCTTAGACAACTTAGGATTAGGTTAGTACTCTCCTTAGGGGATCGACACCTCTTATACTACAATCGTAACCCATGTGCATGTGGTATTTGAGGGCTTATAAAATTTAAAGCTCGAACAACAGAATCAAGTTTTTGTCGCCATTGCCAGGGAGGCATAGATTAGTTTAATTCTTATAGTTTAAGGTTTTTAAACCTTATTTTGTGAAAACAAAACTGGGAATAAAGTAGATGACACATCAACTTAGATATCACCAGACAATAATGGGGAATCTCAAGAGTTGAACGCTAAAAAGAGATGGAAAGAACGATGGCGGAGGAAATACAGAATGGAGGGCGACGAACCATTGTGGACATCATGAGGCCACAACTCAAAGCCCATCGTTAAGGGATTATGTGACCATCGGTGCAAGCAAATATCTTTGAGATCAAACCATCATTGCTAAATATGTTGTGAACCAACGTGCAATTCTATGGGTTAGCCAATGAGGATCCCAATGCTCATTTAGTTAATTTCTTAGAAATTTGCAACACCTTCCAATAAATTGGGATGTTGGAAGATGCTGTTAGGATGAGGCACTTTCCCTTTACACTTAGGGATCGAGCCAAAGCCTAGTTAAATTCTCTCCACCCATCCAACATCACAACTTGGGAGCAGTTGGTGTGAGAGGATATTTTACAGATAAGTATTTCCCTCTAAGCAAGACAACAAGACTAATAAAGGAAAGTATCAATTTTCCGCAAAATGACGGGGAGTCTTTATATAAAGCGTGGGAGAGGTATAAGGAGTTGCAAAAGAGTTATCTTCATCATAACCTACCCAATGAATTCTTATTGTAAACCTTCTACACTGGAGTTAATCTACCTACAAGGAGCACCATAGACGCACCTGCTAGAGGATCATTCATGAGGAAAACAGTAGAAGCAACACATGATGTAGCGCCCCCTTACCGTAGAGTACCTACCGGAACGCCCGTAGGCCATTCTAGTACATATCCTACGATAAGAGAACACTACTGACAAACTCCACTATACTCCCCATGGCATCATAACAATAAAACAGTAATAAGAAATTGAAACTTTTTAAAATCAAACTGGAGTTCATTTCATTTACTCAAACTCAGTAATGTACAAACTGTCAGTGTTTTCAGTCTGTACATCACTCCAAACACTGTAATAGTAGCAGTTCTAACTAGAAGTCTCCAAAAAAAAGCCCAGCTGACCGACCTTTGAGCCATAGCCTCTCTCGCCAATCCAATATACACGGCTCTACAGTCTTGAGGGAGCTATCGGTCTAGTCTCACTCCTGAAAAATAGATTGCAATTTTGGATGAGTTTGCGAACTCAATGAGAAACCATCATCGATGGT
>JAOQMR010000004.1:7069229-7081571 GCA_027563865.1 Erythroxylum pelleterianum
ATTAAAAATCCAACCCAAATTCTCTGATTGAGTTTCCCCTTTTCTTTTGTGGTCCATTCGTGTTCGGTTTGGGTCCATTATGCTTGTGTGGGTCCGAATGTTGGGCCTCGGAGACGGGGTCCAACACTGTACTAGCCTAATCTTAAGTTGTCTAAGGCTCAAGGAAAAGAATAAAAAGAAATAAAATTGCAAAAGTGAACTCAGAAAGTAAATACGAGAATTTGATTCAAGAATTGTAAAGTGGAAATTTCAAGAAAATAGAATTAAACTGAGCAATCACACAGGTCAAAATGGAAATCCATCAAGAGAGTTAGTCAAGTTATGAGAGAGGGAATTTTACCTATCATTAATGCTAATCTAGCCATTTATGTGTTTCCAGGGTAGTGGTTCTAGAAGATCGTAAGGTTGATTACTCTCTCTCGAGTTATAACAATTAAACCCTAAATTGTAAACCCTAATCGAATTATAAAACTTGCAATCTCTCAATTCACAAATTACCCATAATTCTAATTAGTTCTAATGCGTCTCTAATAAATAATTAGGTCTCGGATGGGATCTCTCTATAAAATTACCGACTAGATTGATTAAGTGGTCAATTAGATCACCTAACTCTTATTAATCCGATCTAATCATTTTTATCCAGCTCACTCTCTTGGTTTGTTACTGAAACATGTAATTACATTAATCAATCACAACACCTAAAACAATAAACACAAAATAACTAAATCAACATTAACTCAAAGTAAAATCCGAAGGAAGGTTCAGAACATTATCAACAACATGAAATCCTTTTCCATACAATCCATCTCAACTTTATACATTTAAATGAAAAAGGAAATGAAGAGAAAATGGAACTTAGGTTGGACAAATCAAGATAGCAGTGGTGTCGGGAAACCACCTGATCTAAGGAGCAGTGACGTTGGGATCCACTTCTTCTTTCCCCTTCATCCTCTTCTTCTTCTTCTCTCTTTTCTTTTTCTCTCCCTTTAGGGTGTCCAATAGTGGTTGAATGTAAAAGTCCTTCTTTCTGTTCTTATTGTTATATTTATATTCTTTTGTGTTTAGGGTTGAACTAGGTTTTTTTTAGCATGCGAAAGGTCCAAAAAAATCTCTCGAAATGTGAAGTTTGAAAGTGGCTGCGCACATGGGCCATCTAATTAGCCCCAATTTGCTCAGAAACTCCTTTGTTCTTTGATCTTTACCTTAAAACCCTACCAAACACATCAAAATACCTCAAAACCATCATTTTTAAGCTCAAAGGATTGTTCTAATCCATAAAACACTTAAAACACAAATAAATCACAATCTAACACAATTCTACCCTAAACATATACTAAACTATCAAATAAATGACTAAACACATATCAAACTATACCCTAAAATATGATGCATTTCACACCTATCAACTAATTATGCGCACAACCTAGTGACACCCACAAAGTAACTCATACTATAACAATCCTCCATATCATCATATATCAAAATGAGCCAACATTTCATAGCAAAATACGTATACATGTGTCAACCCATATGTATGAATGTCATGCGTGCATATGATAGTGATGGTGATTTTCTTAATGAATATGAGAATGAATTCTAATGCATGTTCATAACCATAAATATTAACTCATAGTTAGAATTCACTCCTTATTGCTGAACCCAGTTTCTCGAAGTGGAGGGTTCTGCTCCTGAATGATCTATACAAAGAAAACTAAGAATGACCATTAAGATTTAAAACCTAAACCAATTTTAGACACACCAAGAATAAGACCATGAATCAATATTAAGGAGCTCTATTTTCTATTTAAAAATGACGATGTCACGTTTTAGGAGAAGCTATTGAAAATTCAGCAGAGTTTCTCCTATAAAACGGACATCCCCTTCCTCAAAAAGGGTCACTCCTGCAATGAAAAGACATTTCAATAACCACCAGTAATCACAACTCAATTTGGGCTTTTAAATTACATGTCCATGCCTAATTGAGTCCATATTTACATTGCAAAAATTCATAATAAATCCAATCATAATTCAATCATACCAATTTCTAACCCATATACCCTCATTTATACTCAATATATCAAGATATTCTCAATCGTAATAAAAAACAACTTTTTAAATTTTTATCTCACAAACTATAAATAATTTAAATATATATTTTTTTATGAAAATTGATCTAAATAATATTTGGAAAATTTTAAAAGTATTTTCAACCATTTCTGAGTTGGTTAGAAAATCATCGTCGTCACCAGAGCATAGGGTACACGTGCCAGCACTGGAGGGGCAGTGACCTTCACCACCCATACATACATGGTGAGCTCACCTCTAGAATGCAATGACACTGGTCTCATGTCAAAACTCCACTCGGTTTGTGAGAATCAAATGTTTAAAGCTCAAAGATGACCCATTTCTGTTCACCGGTAAAATGGGCCAATTGATGTCGGGTTCCCTTTCTTCCTACATTTTTAATGCCATTAGATATGATGGTGGTGTTAGTTTCACCAAAAAATGACTGAAAATAGGACATAGGTGACTTACCTAAATGAACAAAAAATTCCAGTCGTGATTCCTCCAAATCGGGGTCGATTTTGAAGAAACAAGTTTAGGGCTTTTGTAGCCTGAGACCTTTTCATAAAGCCCTATATTGTCAGAAATGGTGGCCGGATGGTGAAGGTATAAGTGTTAAAAGTTGAGAGTGAATAGTAACCTAGGGAAAAAAGTTTAAGAGGGAAATGAACTTAAACTTTCTTAAGCTCAACTTATACTTGTATAGGCTTTTCTCTTTATTGGTCCATTATATGCAATTTAACAAAAATTTGGATCATTAAATTCTCTCCCCCTTATAAAAAAATTCATCCTCAAATTTTAAATCTCACCTCATTGTGGTTTTGACTTTGGATATCCAGTTCCATCTCCCACGTATAGTCATCCATTGTATGATTACTCCATAACACTTTCACCATTGGTATCTCTCTTGATCTTAGTTGTCGAATTTGATAATCTACTATGGCAATAGGTTATTCTTTATATGTCAAATCGCCATCAATCTTCACATTACATGGCTGAAGGATATGAGTAGGATCCGAAATATACTTTCTTAACATCGACATATGAAATACAAGATGAACTCTAGACAGGTTAGACGGTAACACCAACCTATATGCCACTTCACCTACTCTAGATTTAATCTCAAATGGACCAACATACCTTGGAGCTAGTTTACCTTTCTTACCAAACCTCATCACTCCTTTCATTGGCTATATTTTCAAATATACCATGTCACCTACTGAGAATCTCACATCTTTCCTCTTTGGATCTACTTAACTCTTTTGTCTACTAAAAGCTATTTTCAATCTTTTCTGAATAATAGGGATCCTTTCAGAAGTGATTTGTAATAACCAGGTCCTGTCAATTATCGTTCACTGATTTCCCAACATAGAGGTAATCTGCATTTTCTTCCATAAGGAGCCATTTCAATACTAGCATGGTAACTATTATTATAAGTAAATTCAATCAATGGCAAATGCAAATCCTAATGATCACCAAAATCAATAACGCACATCCTAAGCATATCCTCTAAAGTATGAATAGTTCTCTCAAACTGGCCATTTGTCTGAGGATGAAAAGTAGTGCTGAAATCCAATCTTGTACCCAAAACTTTTTGTAACTCTCACCAAAAAACTGATGTAAAGTTTGAATCCTTATCAGAGACTATAGATTTGGTACCCCATGTAAACACACAATTTTATTAACATATAGCCTGACGAACTTATTATTAGAATAAGTATTCTTGATAGGTAAGAAGTGTCCAGACTTTGTTAATCTATCCACAATCACCCATATAGTATTATGTCCAATATTAGTAAGGGGCAATCTAGACACAAAATCTATAGTAATCATATCACTTTTCCACTTAGGAATGGGGAGTTGTTGTAATAATCCATAAGGACTTTGGTGCTCAATCTTTACTTACTGACATGTTACACTTTTAGACACAAATTCGGCAATATCCTTTTTCATTCCAGTCTATTGGTACGTGCCTTTAAGATCATGATACATCTTGGTGGAGCCTGGATGAACGCTATAAGCTACAAAGTGTACCTCCTCTATGATTTCCTTTCTTAGGTCATGAACATCCGGTACACATACCCAAGTACTCATCCTCATAAGACAATAAAATCCTTAGCTCGATTCTTTTTAATCTCCTAAACTATCTTAGATAATTGAGGGTCTTTGGACTGAGCAACCTTGACTCTCTCCAAAAACATTAATCTAACATTGAATTGTGCTAGAGAACATCTTAATCTTGATATCTTCTACAGCAATCCTTAGTCAATTAACTCGTGCAATTTTTTAATTAAGATTCTTCTTATAGATTTGATGTAAGAAAGACTACCGGATGATTTTCTGCTTAAGACATTAGCTACTACATTAGCTTTACTTGGGTGATATAAAATAGAATAGTCATAATCTTTCAAAAGCTCCATCCATCTTTATTGTCTCAGATTTAGATCTCTTTGTTGAAAATTATATTTTAAACTTTTATGATCAGATAGATCTCACAAGTCGCACCATACAGATAATGTATCCAAATCTTATGTGTAAACACCACATCTGCCATTTCCAAGTCATGAGGAAGATAATTATGTTCAAGCTTCTTTAGCTTTCGGGAGGCATAAGTCACTACTCGTCTGTGCTGCATAACCACACAACCCAAACCAACCCTAGAAGCATCACAATACATTGTATATCCATCCAACCCTAAAGGTAAGGTCAAAACTGGAGCCGATGTTAGCCTGTCCTTAAGCTGCTGGAAACTATCCTCACATGCCTTTAGCCAAACAAATTTAGCATTCTTATGAGTTAACTAAGTCAGAGGTGTAGCTATTAAAGAGAAATCTTAGATAAATCTCTGATAATAGCTTGCTAAGCCTAAGAAATTTTGAACCTTAGTAATAGTAATATGTCTTCACCATTCTATGATAGCTTCAATCTTTTCAGGATCCACTTGGATGCCATCTTTAGATACCACATGTCCCAAGAAGACTACATGATCAAACCAAAATCCACACTTAGAAAATTTAGCATACAACTGATGCTCCCTCAACATTTACAAAACCATTCTTAGATGCACTGTATGTTCTTCTTCACTCTTAGAATATACCAAAATATCATCAATGAATACAATGACAATCCTATCTTAAAAAGATCTAAATACCCTATTCATCAAATCCATAAAGGTTGCAAGAGCATTAGTCAACCCAAAGGACATCACCGAAAATTCATAATGACCATACCTATAACGAAAACCTATTTTTAGAATATCTTCTCCTCTAATCAGATCTCAAATCAATTTTAGAGAAACATTTGGCCCCTTAAAATTAGTCAAACAACTCATTGATTCTTTGAAGTGGATACCTATTTTTTATCGTCACTTTATTTAATTCCCTGTAATCAATACAAAGTTGGAAGCTACCATCCTTCTTCTTTACTAATAATACTGGTTCACCCTATGGAGAAGTACTAGGTCTGATAAGTCCCCTATCTAACAATTCTTGTAATTGCTCCTTAAGCTCCTTTAACGTGTAATCGAGATAGGAGTTGTACTTGACACTACATCAATGTAGAATTCAATCTCCCTCTCCGATGACAAACCTGGCAACTCTTCAGGAAACACCAAAGGAAATTAAAATTAGGATATCATCAACTGAAGCTCTCTCTGTTAAAGTATCCCTAACTAAGGCCAAATAACATCTTTTTAGCAGTAATGGCAGATATAAGTTTTAAGGAACTTTCCTTTTATCACCTCTAAACTAGAATTAAACATTATTAGCAATCCTAAAAATCACCAACTTCTCCCAACAATCTAAAGTAGCAAAGTGTTGTGATAGCCAATCCATACACAAAATTACATCAAAATCTATCACATCCAATAATATTAAATTACCCACTAATTCTCTACCCTCGATCAACACCAAACAAAATGGGACAATAATATCTGTATTCAGGGATTCACCCAAAGGGGTGGCTACTGATAAATGAATTACTAATATGGTTGCTTGTCAACCAATCTTTGACGCAAATACAGGGGATATAAACAAATGGGTAGCACCTGGATCAAATAAAACTCTAGCATCAGGAAAACAAATCGATATAGTACTTGGTACAACTGTATTAGAGATCTGAGCATCTTATGGGGTAAGGGTGAACACTCAAGCCTGTTCTCCTCTTGACTGCTGAGAGGTTGAAGCCTGCCCAAAATTTTTATTACCAGATCTACCCCTAGTCTAGAATCTACCCACCAAACTTACTTCTTGATCCATGACCTTGCTGGGCCACAATATGAGATTCACTTAGATACTATGCCTGATGTTGAGGCTGAACTTGATGTATTGGCTATACCATGCTAGCAGAGGAGCCTTAAGAAAATTGTCTTTGAAATCCAGAATTAGGGTATTCTTTAGCAAAATGCCCAATCTGACCACATCGAAAGCAAGCACCCGAAGGAATATGACAAGGGCCCTGATGGACTTTACCATAATTTTGACAAATAGTAGTTCCAAAGTCTTTGGAACTACTTCCAGAGCTTTTCCCACTATGATTACTACTGCTACCTGCTCTAGGTTCAAATCTAGTTGATCTTATTGGATCCCTACAACCATGTCTATTGTTCTTATGCCCACGTAGACCATGACCTCATCGAGACTATCTATGTTGCTCCCTACTTACATCCATATGTAGCATTGACAATGGAGAACTATAACTTTCAACCCCACAACCACTAGTTTAGTATGGATCAATAATAATGCCCTGCATGATGTGTCGCCTCTCCATCTCTCCAACCTCATCTATGACACTTTCCAAAGTCTAACCCTCTGAATGAAGTCCTACATATGCGGGACCTAAACTGGTAATGTAAGTCCCACTATCCATCTCCGATCAATCATATTCTCTGCATATCTTATCAGTCGATAAAACTATATAGCACACTCCTTAACTGACCTATCACCTCTCCTAAGGTGTAACAATTGCCACTTATAAGCATATCTCTATAGTGGTGGACAAAATCGTCTCATGAATCTTTGTTTAAACTCCTCCTAAGATAAGGTACTCCTCACTAGTTAAATAGTCTGGATAAACCAATCCAATATATCTGCCTAAACTGATAATTCAATAATGTGAATCCTTTGTGAATCTGTATAGGCCATTCTAGTCCTAGAATTGATACCATTTAGAAAGTCCATAGCATCCCCTATACCATCAAAAGTAATCATACTAATCCTAGTATAATGCAAGACAACTTCTGCATCTGTCATAACCTGGCCTCTATTTTGAGTTATTTGGTGCATTAAAGACATGGTCTGATTCAGAGCAGCTATAGCATTTTGATACCCTGCAATACTCGCTGCTAGAGTAGTTTCTACACCCTGCGTTGTTGGCTCATCCTGAGCTTGAAAATCTAGTTGCCGCAAAGCGGCTCTAGGCTTACTACTACACCTTGCCTGCTTGGGTGGCAATGGAGTCATAACCTCTTTAAGAATCGATTCTTTATTTGCTACTCCTTCGAACTCACGAATCTGTGCTAAAGTTTTTTCCTTTTTATGATCAAAGAATAAGAAGGTCTTTAAATACAATAAAAGCCATAACAGTACTACGAAAGGATGGAAGTAAAGATAATGATTTTAAACAAACATGATCCTAATGCCGCAGTAGTTCAAAAAGAAATTTGACTTAATTTTGATCAACCAAGTAACTCAAATTTAAAATCGAGCTCTGATACCCCGTGATTGGGGCAAAAGGAGTGGTAAACTCAAGATTTACTGGACCCTTAGTAAGCCTAAAATACCGTCAAATCCATTTTAAAAATGATCAAACTCATAATTGTAATAATCAAATAGTTCTAACAATATACAATCCTCAGTTCGCTAAAAGATTGAGATAGATAATACAAGGTAAAATATAACACATATAAGACTACTACGACTTTAGAATCAAAGGTCACTATCAAACATACATCAAATCACTGGAGGGGAAGAAGGTCGATGAAGTACCTAGTTAAAAGAGATCTAAAAAGAAGATCCTAAAAAATAGTTGAGGGGAGTCAAACCTCGCTGAGTGAATTAATACTGTAGTTATGTTATGCATTTTTAAAGATCTCAAATGATACATATATATTTATAATGTATTATATCCATAAATGCAATTTCATAACATAATGATTTTGTTTATAAACATGCATGCATATCCCATATCAATATCATGTCACATAATCATCATGATCACAAATCATATATAATAGTGGAGGACAGACATATAATAGTGGAGGACAAACAACTGACCCTATATCATACCTCTTACCCACATATTATAGCCATAGGCGATTTCTTGTTCCATATAGCTTACTTGGTCCAATGTAGTGGACTGTCATCCAAGAGCCACACTCAATTGAACCACCATAGTTTCACTATGACATGATCGTTGTCCGAGAGCAAGCTCGACTAAACTGTCACATTTATGCGACCTCTCATGTACCATATATCGATCGGTGTCTAAGAGTAAGCTCGATCAAACCTCCCTAATTGCGTCATATCTCAACCAATAGGCCCAATACTAACCCAAATCTATACCCAACTAATGACTTACTGTGTACACAACCTAGTTACACCCACCAAGTAACTCATACTATAATAATCCTTCACATCATCATATATCAAAACGAACACAACATTTCACAACAAAATATGTATACATGTGTGAATCCATATGTATGAATGTCATGCATGCATATGATAATGATGGTGATTTTCATGATGAATATGATAATGAATTCTAATGCATGTTTATAACCATGAGTATTAACTCACAGATAGAATGCGCTCCTTCATGTCAAACCTAGTTTTTCAAAGTGGAGGCCTCTGCTCTTGATTGATCAATAGAAAGAAAAGTAGGAATGATCGTTAGGATTTAAAACCTAAACCAATTTTAGACACCCCCAGAATAAGACTATGACTTAATATTAAGGAGCTCTATTTTCTATTTAAAAATGATAACGTCACGTTTTACGAAGAGCCTACTAAAAATTCAGCAGAGTTTTCCCTGTAAAACAGAAATCCCCCTTTCCTAAAGAAACGCCATTCCTGCAAGGAAAAGACACTTCAATAACCACTAGTAATCATAGCTCAATTGGGCATCTAAACTACATGTTCATGGTCAATTGAGTCCACATTTACATAATAAAAGTTCATAATAAATCCTATCATAATTCAAGTATACCAACTTCTAACCCACATACCCTCATTTATACTTAATACATCAATGTATTCTCAATTCTAATAAAAAACAACTCAATTTAATCAATTTCATGCATTTCTATAAGAACATATCCCTTTTTAAATTTTTATCTCACAAACTTGAAGAATTTTAATGTGTTACTTTTATGAAAATTGATCTACATAATATTTGAAAATTTTTAAAATTATTTTCAACCATTTCTAGGCTAGTCAGAAAATCACCACTATCATCAGAGCGTAAGGTACAAGTGCTAGTGTTGGAGGGGCAGTGACCTTCACCACCTACCCATAAATGACGAGCTCACCTCCAGGAATCTAATGGGACTGGTCTTGTATCGAAACTCCTTCCGAGTTGTGAGAATCGAAGGTTTAAATCTTAAAGGTGGCTCATTTCTATTTACTCGCAAAATGGGCCGATTAACATTGGGTTTCCCTCCTTTCCTATGTTTTTAGGGCTGTTAGACACAATGGTGGTGTTGGTTTCACTAAAGAATGACTAAAAATAGGAGATCGGTGACTTACCAAAATAAAATGAATCTTCCAGTCGTGATTCCTCCAAATTTAGGTCGTTTTTGAAGAAATAAGTTTAGGGGTTTTGTAGAATGTCCCAAAAGCTTTCCGTAGAGCTCTAGATTGTCAAAAATGGTGGCCAAACGATGAATGTATGGGTGTTAAAAGTTAAGAGTGAATAGTAACCTAAAGAGAAATGAGTTTAAGAGAGAAATGAATTAAAGCGTTCTTAATCTCATCTTATACTTTTATAAGTTTTTCTTCTTATTGGTCAATTATGTGTAATTTAACAAAAATTTGAATTATTACATATAGTCATTGTTTGGAGATGGAGACAAAGAGACCTGTCTTTATTAGGAATGTTAGTGGTGATGGCGATAAAAGCGAGTGGTGGAACGGTCGGAGGTGGTGGGTGAAGCTGAAATAAGTTTTGGATAGAGAATGTGTTAGAAGCATGAAAAGAATGTTAGAGATGATAAATAGAGATATCAAAAACATATCAAAAAATTATGAGAAGTAAGCATGAATAAAATGGAGTACTATTCACCAAGAAAGAGGAATTATAATAAAACTATGAAAAAGGAATGAGACAAGTCAATAAAAATTTCTAGTTCAGTTCCTTTTTGAAAAAAAAAGTCTAGTTCAATTCCATTTTCTTCTTCCAAAGTGGGTTTATTACTTCTGTGAGATATATATGTATGTAATTCAAGTGAAAGTTATTATGGTTTTTATTATAAAATAAATTTAAAAAATTTAGGTTATTTATAAAGCATATGTTTTATTGCTAAGATTAAAAATTTTGAGAGTAATTTTTTAAAGACTAAATGGTGAATTATTAAAAATTAAAATTGAAAATTTAAGTTTTTGAAGTAATAAAGTTTACATAATTAAAATTATATATAAGATAAAAGGAATATTTTGCTGCACTTTCTTTTATGATAGTAAAATCTATGACTAATATTTTTAATTATGTATTAAATAAACTCTTGAGGTAAACTTTCAATTACTATGGGAGCTTTTATGATCAAGTTAGAGTAAACTGCATTGTTTAGATCGAACTTTTCAAATTATTATCCAACTCTCACTATAGATTATGGATCATTCAACTGATAAACACATTCTCCTTTCTAATAATTTAATTTATTACGGAAATTATATTATTATTCTTCTTGTAAACAAAAGCTCTTATCTTTTAACATATTCAATAACATGCATGTTTAAGCTCTTATCTTTCTCGTCTGTACTCCTCCGGGTATTAACATTAAACATGCACGTTATTGAATTATAAAAGATAAAAAGTTTAAATTATTATTAATAATTAATATTAATTTAGTCTCTTTATCAAAATTATAACAGACTAAATTAATATTAATTATTTTAAATATATAATTAATAAAATATAAATCTATAAGTAATCATTTAATAATAAATATGCTATAAAGAAAAAAATAATATAGCAATAATTTAAACTTTTTATTTTTTTACATGAAAGCATAAAATCTTTAGATGTAGTAGTATTTATAGATTTAAGAAAAGAAACATGAGAATTATAACAAAATCATAATTATTAATTACAATATACAATCTTGAAAAATGTTAAAAATATTGTATTGTAATTAAAAATACCTACTTTAAAAAGAAAAATAGATAACTTGTAGCAAATAAATATAGAAAATAATTATAATAACTATTAAATTACAAAAAAGATAGTGTTAGAAGTGAATATGTGAAGATACTATTAAGTGAAAATATTGATATAAACAAAACCAGTTTTAGTTAACACCTCCCAATATATTGTATGTTGTTTTCTAATCAATTTTAATTTGACGTATAAAAAGATAAAAACTTTGGTGATAACATAAGAATGTACTAAAAAAAGATCTCAAATCAAAATGTTACATAAGAATCAAATCTTTGTATATCCTGTCTTGACAATATCTAACAAAGTACTTTGCATAGAAGAATAGTATTCTCATATTAGTAAAGTACACCATTATATTCTCTGACACATGAATCATGATTTGGATGCTCTGACCGCCTATTGTGCTCCTCACGTTGCATAAGAGACAAGCCCACGTTGGTTAAGCGCTCTCGTTTATTCCTTGTAGTGCAACCAAGTTTCTTAGGTCCAGCACTTGTATATTTCGACTATTCATTGACAGTACAATGGTTCCTATAAAAGCCCCATTCTTCTTACACCAACTCATCAACACCCACTTATCCCATTCCTCTTCATCAATCATCCAACACCAATGGCTCTTACCGGTGTTGTTCTTGCAATATCCGTTCTTTTTCTGCCGTTGTTGATCAGCTCTGCTAGAGATTACGGCTACGGCCCTGGGTCGGACAGTGTCAAGTCGAACTATCAGCCAACCTCAGGTCCAGCACCACACACTGTGAAGGCGAACAGTGGGGCAACACCATACACAGTCCAACAAGAATATGCCCCAAAACCAAAACAAGATGAAGTCAAACAAGATTACAGCTCCAAAACTTCATCAGAAGAAATCAAGCCAGGTTCCGCCACAAAACCATCATCAGAAGT
>JAOQMR010000004.1:7081671-7093738 GCA_027563865.1 Erythroxylum pelleterianum
TCTGTGACAATTTTAGCTATGAAATAGTTATGTATCATGAAACCCTTTATTTTTAACTTTAACTTAATTAAACCAAGTTATAAGAAATAATTTAAATATAAACAAATTAAAATCAAATTGATTATTTGTTTATACGAGGAAGAATAGGCATAATACAAAATAAGAAGCACTTATAATATATTTAAAAATATAACCATACGAATTAAGAAACATGGACATATTTATGATATTATTTATAAAAATTGGATTGATATAAATTCATTAAAAAATACCAAATCAATGCCTCTAAATTAAGAATCATGGACATATTTATGATATTATGTATAAAATTTAAATTCATAAATTCATTAAAAATACTAATTCAATATCTCTAATTTTATCATAAAATCATATAATTCATACAACTACAAATATACATATAAGATTAAAATTTTACTCTAGTTTTTCCCATATTATTAGTTTTCTTGAACAAACAAGGAAATTAAAAGTTAATTCTTTTATATTCTTTTTCATTTTCAAAACTGCTAACATGTAAGAAAATTCATAATCTTACTTTTTCTTGATAAAAGTATGAGTACTAACAGTTTTGTATAGAAATTTTACTACATGCCCATGTATTTATGTTTTATATTAAATAAATTGAACTCTTGAATTTGGATTATTTTATTTAAATTAATTATTAGGTTGTCAAATTTTGTTAGTCATAAAATTTTAATTTGATGAAATACTTAATTTCAAAATTTACAAATAGTATTGGTTTAATTTAGGAATATTCTAAAAATGAGTTGCACAAATTTTAAGCTCATATGACTACTTATGGTTTGAGTAAAGAGAATGTGTTTAATTCTAGAGTTGTATCTTTGTAGTGACGTTAACATCCTAATTCGACTTGTATAAATTGAGTTAATCTTGTTCGAGTTATTTTTACATTTTGTTTTTGCTAAGCAGTTAAAGCGAGTGTTATTGCAAATAATAAGTTTAAAATAAAAATAGTGTGTGTGTGTTTTATTTGTTTTGATTCTATTATTTATTTGTTGACAATATTATGTGTGTTATTTATGTCTTTGCTTTGAGTTACTTTTAAAGAAATTTTTTTTAATTGATTAGTAATTTTTATTACTCATAATGGTTAATGCACTTGTATGAAGAGATTTGTAATAAAATATCTTCTACTAATTTAAAAGACCGAGAATTATATTAAAAATTTAATCATATTCTATAATTCTTTTAGTTCTGAAATAGTTATTTATTCTTTTAAATTATCTCTTTTCTGATAAAGCAAATATATGCAAGAGGCAGGTGGTGAATTGTGTATAAAAATATTGCTAGGTACTTTAAAATTGATAATATCTTTCTAAACAAAATAAGTCTATAAATAGAATGGTCCTATCAACTTTCTAAAAGTTCTTGTTAACATTGAAAACAAAAAGATCTTATTAATTGTTTAAAAACGAAAGGAGAAAGGAGCCTGTTAGTACTAAAATAGAAAAGAGTCTTTCTTATGACAAAATTCAAATAATAATAAAGGATTTCGAAAGATACCTATAAACTTTATATGTTTTTACTCACGTTCATGAATATGAGTCTTTCTTATGACATGGGCCTTTCTTATGATAGGAACCTATTATTTATGCATGTCACATATTTAAACTTCATGAAAAATTAAGTTCAAACATATTTCAACAATTAGCAGAGAACAAGAAAATATATCATCAATATCATCAAGAACAAATATATCATTGATCTCCATTATCCCCCTTTGTCATTATCAAAAGGTAGAGGGAAAAATAACTAAGGCATTACAAAAATATCACAAGTATGTAAAGACAAACAAAGCAAAAAGAGTGAGAAAGTTATTAAGAAGATTTAGAAAATTTTCGTAGCAAAATATGCATGTCAAGAATTTGATTTTGCATGTTGTCTATCTAGCCATGCATTTGATCTTGATTGAAGAGAATTTCCTTCAGTTATTGAACGATCAGATCATTGGTGCTCTAGAGTGTGGCAGGGGTTGGTTTTTGTGGGGCAGGACACAAGATGATTGTTACTCTTTCAGTTTTCTTCTCAACCCACACATTGTCTTTTAGTTTTTATCTGAATTGGTAAGGAATAGAAGAATGGAACTTACCAAGTGCATACTAATCCAGATTCTGAAAAGACACTTCATAGTAGGCAAAAATCTTGGTTAAAAGCATCTCATATGGCAAACCATCAGGTATTCTTATGATCTCCCATGTCCACTATAAACTTTGTAATCATTGCCAGGAGGTTCATCTTATTGCCCTTTAAAAGATCATAGACCACATATGTATCCAAAAGACTGCATCTTTCAATTGAGACACTCCTTGGAAAAATTAAAGTAGTCGATATGGATGCAAGACATTTTGGTAGTAGGTCCAAGTGTCTACACCAGGGTCTCCCTTCATGGGCATTCTCAGTGTGCATATATATAAAGTCTACAACCACTCTTAGATCAAGGTTAGCAATATCCCACTTATGACAGGGAAGGTCAGTCCTACCTATTGGAATTATATTCAGAATGTTTGCCAAAATTTCTTCCGTAATCTAGATCTCACACTCACGTACCCAAGATATTATTGCCAGCTTTCTATCAATTTCTTCTGTTCTCATGTGTGTGTAAAAACATATAACTAAGTCATCACACACTGTGTCATTTAGGTTGAAATAATTTTCCCAATCGAAAGCAAGTAAATGAAAGGAGATGGGAATACCAATTTCATCGATCAGGAGAGGAGGCAAAATGCATCCTGCAACTACCTTGCGCTTATTATACCACATTTTGTATCTTGCTTTAACTTCCATTGATTGAAAAAAACTTAACAAGTGATAAAGATTCTCCTCTTTTTTTTCTTAAATTTTGATCATTTTTCCTTCGGTATTTCTTCAAATAGGCCTTCTTCAAAAATTGGTTCATCCCTAACGGTTGGATCCTGAATGTTTTCTTCAACCATAGACGCTTTTCCTTTTCTTATTTCTTCTCTTTTTCTCTTTCGATTTTCTTCTTCTTCTTTCTTTTCAACATCAGGGGTTTCTTCTTTTGGATCAATTGTTTTCAGCTTGTTTTGCAACACTTGCTCTAGTCCGTGGTCTTCTTATTAATGGAGTCAATTCTTCATCTAAACCATCATCATTTACAATCCAGTGCACTTCAAACACTTTCTTATCCTTAGAACTTGGTTGAGGAGTAGTGGATGGTGGTGCAAAAGTTTTGGAAGAGAGGATAGGTAGAGTAAGAATGGGTAGTGATAATGAAGGAGAGTGGAACGTTACTTTTCTCGCTGGCTCCCCCTTACTAAAAGATTCTTCTTCTTCTTCTTTTCTTTTTCTTTTTCTTTTTCTCCTTCTTTCTCGTCTTCTTTTTCTTCTTCTTTTCCTTCCTCTTCTTCAGTAGAGTCAGAGGATGAATCAGAGTTATTCTCGGAGGATGAATCAGAGTCACTACAAGAAAAATAGAGTTTAACGATGAAAATTACCGAAGAAATTTATACATATTCGGTCAGTAAGTCGATTTAGCGACGGAATTTATTTACGGAAAAAGGCGTCGGAGATATGGCCTTTGGTAAATTTACCAACGGAAATTTTTCGTTGGTGCATTTACTGACGGAATTACCAACGGATTTTTCTGTCAGAAATTACCAACGGATTTGGTTATTCCGTCGGTAATTACCTACGAAATTTTTTCCGTCGGTAATTACCTACGGAATTTTTCCGTCGGTAAATCCAATGTATTTTACCTAAGGAATTTCTTTTTCCGTCGGTAAATTTGCTGAAAACTATTTTTTAAAATATACCTGCAAAGTGTTTAGTTTCTTTAGAAGCTACCAAGGAGAGAACTTCATTATTTCAAGTAAAAGAATTGAAATATTGAAATTCATACTAAAATAGAACTGAAAATAAAGAACTGAAATCGTGTTTTCAAATAACAGACATTTCATCAAACACCTTACATGCATCAGAAATTTATCTCAACATCACAACTAAAATCACGTCTTGTCCCTTCTATCACTAACATTTATACCTTAAAGTTGTTTTCCAATAATAAAATACAAAAATAAACAAAAGTAATAAATATCCAAATTAACTTTCATCTAATATATGAAAAAAAAACACATGACAGTAGTTGCAAAAATACCTCCACCGAAGGACACGATGATAATAGCTAGAGAAGACAATGCCGACGAGCAGAAAAGGAGTCCACAATAGGGAAATGGGGTCCAAGAAAACCAAAGAGAAGATGTAGGAAGAAGGAAGAAGAAGAAAGGAAGAAGAAGACACAAGTGAGAGGGAGATGTCGGTGAGTTTAAATTTAAAAAGAATTTACCGACGGAAATTTCCGTAGGTAAACTAAAAAAATTTTATTCCGCTAATAATTCCCACCTTTTTACCGACGGAACAAAAATTTCTGTCGCTAAATCCATTTATCAACGGAATTTACCTACGAAATTTATCAAATTTTTCGTAGGTAAATTCAAAATTTTTTATTCCGCCAAAAATTCCCTCCATCTTTGGCGACGGTATTTTTCATCGGTAATTTTTCGTCGCGAACTTGTAGGGATTACCGACAGCTATATTTTTTCGTCGCTAATTTTTTCGCGATGAATTCCCTCCAAATTTAGCGACGAGTATTAGTACCATTGCTAAATTACTCAATTTTAGCGACAGAAATATGCTACCCGTCGCTAATTTCCAACGGTATTTTTCCATTGCTAATTTTCAACGGTATATTTTCCGTCGTTAATTTTTTCGCGACACATTCCCTCCAAATTTAGCGACGAGTATTAGTGCCGTCGTTAAATCACTCAATTTTAGCAACGGAAATATGCTTTCCGTCGCTAATTTCCAACGGTAATTTTTCCATTGCTAAATTTCCGTTGCTAATTCACATTTTTCTTGTAGTGAGTCTGATTCTAGAGATAACATAGCTAAAATCTACCTTATTCTCTCCTTTAGAGTCTCTTGAATGGGTGTTTATGATACTTGGGGCTTAGAGGAAATAGAAACAAGTTTAATAGGAGTGTTTAGCGATCCTACTATTGGTGACAGAGTCGAAGACTCAGAAATCAAAGTTTGTTCATGGCTGAGAGTTTCGCCATGGCTAGAGGAAGTCAAGGTTTTCTTTTGTCCTTTTGATGTTGTTCATGCCATTGCGAGTAAACTTGGTGAGGTTTAGGAAATTTGAGAGGAAGTAGAGAATTAGGGTGTAGAGAACAAGGAACGACACTTTTGAGAAAGACAAAAATGAGTAGAAGAAAGAAGTCTACTTAATGATTCTAGGGAGTTGATTTTGTATAAGGATTAGCAGTCGTACATGTTAATAAAGGAAGTGTGATCGTCTGCGTATCTTCTGTCAATCACGTATAGAAAGCTGTTAGGGTGGCGTACGCATGTTTTTAAAAGCTAAAATGACTCCATGAAGTAATTTCCTTTTTAGGACACGTGTATCCTATTCTGTCAAACTAAGAGGAGCCTTTTAAAGTAAAAGGGACCTTCTAAACTAAAAGGAGCCTACTAAAATAAGAGGAGGTTTCTAAAGTAACATATTAGAAAGTGCCTACTAATGTCTGCAATGAGAAGCAACATAGAAAATTCATATAGAAATAATATTAGATAGTCTATACATACCGATATCTTTTCTTAACACACAAAATCTATCTTCAGATAGTGGCTTAGTGAAAATATCAGCTACTTGATTTTCAGTATTAAAATGTAAAAGATCAATGGTTCCTTCTAGAACATAATCTCTAAGAAAATGATGCTTGATTTCTATATGCTTAGTCCAAGAATGATGCATAAGATTTTTAAAAAGATTTATTGCACTAGTATTATCACATAATATAGGAATATGATTAATGTTCACAGACAAATCCTAGAGTTGATGCTTCATAGATAAGATTTGAGCACAACAGCTGGTAGCTGCTAAATATTCTGCTTCAGTTATTGAAAGCGTTAGGCAATTTTGTTTCTTGCAAGACTAAGAAACTAGGCATCCTCCAAGAAATTAACATTGACCACTTGTGATTTTTAATTGTAATTAAAACTACCTACTTTAAAAGGTCAAATATATAGGGTCTGTTAGTTTATATTTTCTTTCCTATTTTTTGTTGTGTTTTTTTATTAAAAAAAGAAACAAGTCATTAAAATGTGTTTGGTTAAGTATTGTTATCATTTCTTATTTCTAAAAATAAAAAACCGCAACAAGGTTATAAATGTTTTTGTAAGATTTTAAAAAAGGTTTTTTTTTTCTCGTAAATACCACACGTCTCGATTTTTTCATTGTCATTTTGTGTTCACTACCCTGTGGTTGTTCCACCTCTTCCACCCAATGTTTTGTTTGGTCTACACTGACAAGTCTGGTACAACGTGGCTAGACTGCCTCGACCTCTATCACTTCCTCAACAACAGTAACGAAGATGTGAGTGCTAATCCTATTCTATCTAATTTAAACTCCAAGTCCGATGATGACCAATTTACTTGCCTGAGACAAGGCACGAGGGAGATTTGTATTGAGAGCAGAGACAAAGAATGGTTTAACATAGTCACTAATCCTCTCTCTGGCCTCTTCAACATGGGTCACCCTAACCGAAATCCCTATAATCTCTGCGTCCTTTCAATGCCAGCAACTAAGGAAATCGAACCGAATTATTAGCAAAAAGAAGAACATTTATTCTCTAAATTCTCATAATAACTCGAATGTTGGCACCAAGGAAGAGAAGAGTACTATTGGTAGCATTGATTTTAGGGCTGATTAAGATGTCCTAGATGCCATGGAATAAGAAAAAGTTGATAAAAGGAAGGAGAAGTTTAACGGTGATAAAGAGATCAAGGGTTACTCAAGAAGTGAAGTCACTGTAATTGATACAAATTGAGAGGTATGGAAGTTTGATAAATTAGTCTTTAGAAAGAAGAATGTTTGGAAAGTAAGGGACAACAGAGCTATATCGGTTTGTTTTAACAAGAAGAGAAAGAAATGGGTCTTGAAGATGGGAATGGAACTTTTGTTCCCCACAAAATAGGGAAGCTTTTTAACCAAGAAATGTGTTGCTGCAAAGTTGTTACTGTTGGAGACTTAGCAATGTAATTTTCTTGGTGATTGATTAATATAATTTATTAATTTACAGAATTTTACTAGATATAATTAATTTGTAAATTTTTAATTATATAAATATACATATATTTGTTTCTACTCATAATAAGAATTAATTAATTTAAAAATAATATAATATATTAAAAATAATTAACATAAGAGTCAATTAAAAAAATCTAATTAAAAAAAGAATCAAGATGATAAAATTAAACATGGTTTTTTACGGATCTCAACCAAACAAGTTTTTGTTTTCAGTTTTTATATTAGAAATCTCAACCAAACAAGTTTTTGTTTTTTAATTAAAAAACAAAAAAAAACAAAAAGTAAAAACCACAATAGAAAAACAGAAGTGGAACTAAATAACTTTATAACTTATAGCACATAAATATTGAAAAAATTTATAGGAACTATTAAATTACGAAAAGATAGTATTAGAAGTGAATACGTGAAGATACAGTTAAGTGAAAATATTGATATAAACAAAACAAATTTTAGTTAACACATATCAAATATACCATATGTTGTGTTCAGCAATCAATTTTAATTTGATGTGTAAAAAGATAACAACTTTGGTGAGAACATTAGAATGTACTTAATTAAAAAGGATTAATAAAAAAAGACCTCAAATCAAAATGTTCATAGGAATCAAATCTTTGTATATAGTGTCCTAACAAATACAATATCTAAATAAAGTACTTACATATAAAAACAATATAATTTATATATTAGTAAAGTATGCCTTTATATTCTCTTCATGTTCCATTTTGGGAACAAATGTTAGTTAGTGGGCATGCACCAATTCACCGCGTCCCAAATAGATCATCCTTCTTCAAATTGTACGTATCCTATAGCACATCACTTTAACTTGTGTGAATTATAGTTAAACAAGAAACGGTCATCTAAGCAGGTTACCATCTGAAGTTAGCCCATCAAATAAGTTTTGGACAAGAGACGAAACTTTGGCAAAGAATATCCCTTTAGAGATGAGTACGACTCTTCTTACAAATTGGAGGCTTTAGAAATCCCGAAGACATGAGTTTAGAGCTTTTGGTGACTTTACGAATTGTTTACAATTTACTTGTTATCTAGATCTTTTTGTAAAGGTGTTCTTAGTTTTAACCTTTAACTTTTGTTTCTAATTCATTTGTAGTTGTGGGTTTTTATAATTTGTGACTCACAAGTGTTTTGTGTTAGCTCAAGGTTTATATTTAACGATGTCGATGATAACTATATAATATTTCAAAATTTAAATTAGATTTATTTCCTTGTATAAGCAACGGTATAATTCTTAAAAGGAAATAAAATTATAGAATAATTGCTTCCTTCTTGCAGGAACCTTCTTTATAAACTTATCTTTTTGGAAATGGTTCCATGACATCTAAAAGAATCTTACAATTTCAAATAATTAACTTCGAAAGCCTTAACAGAATGTCTGAATATCGAAGATTTCAGCAGAGATAATATCGAAGATTAAGCAACGACTAGTTGAAGAAATTGTGTACTTAAGGAAAAGCCACTGTATTTGCAAAATATACACTAGACACAGACATGAAACTTGCGAAATATCTTAGAGCTTCATTATTTCTTGAAAGTTATATCAAACTCTTTGTGCCTTAAAAAGTTATATCACTCTATTAAGAAAGATTGTTAAATCCTTTATACATTCTTGTTGAGAGCTTGTAAATGCTAGAAAAATACTACTATTATGGAAGGTTAAAGAACCTAAAAAAATATACACTTGTGAGCTTGAAGAGGCTCGTCAAATTACTACTTGTCTTTTATAGTGAAATACTCAAGTTGGATACTTGGAGACTGGACATAGGCTTTGTTATAAGTTGAACTGGTATAAATCTAGTGTGTCATTTGCTCCCTTTTTCTTATTTTTAAATTTCTGCATTATAAGTTTATATTTTCAAGAAGCTCCTTCAGTTTTACAATAATCTACTTCTGTTTTTATAGCAAGAGTTTTCTTTTGAAAGTTAGCATGCTCCTATCTATCAAACAGGCTTTGTTCTTTCTTAGTGCTAGCAGGATCCTATCATTTTGAGCATTAATAGGATCCTTTCATATTAACAAGCTCCTTTCTTTTTCAATGTTAACAAGATCCTTTCAAAAGTTTATAGGACCTTTCTATTTATAAATTTATTTTGTTTAAGCAGGATCTTATCAATTTGAAAGTATCTTGAATTTTTTATTACACACAATTCACCCCCTCTTGCATATGTTTGCTTTATCATTTGGTATCAGAGTGATGTTTCATATTTATTATGTTTTACAACATAAGATAGATCATGGCAAACAATTTGAGAAGCCTTAAAGGACAATCTGTCTCAAAACCTCCTTATTTCAATGGAAACAACTACTTATACTTGAAAGAGAGAATAACAATCTATTAAAGTCTGGTAAGCCATCAGAGTTGGAGCTACACTTCCTACTACAAAAATGTTGAAGTATGGTTTGATGCTGATAAAAGAAATACATAGCTAAATGCTAAAGCAAAACATCATCTGATCTGTGCACTATCTCCAGAAGAATATGAGAAGATATCTTACTACTCTATAGAAAACGAACTATAGGATAAACTACAAATCACCTTTGAAGGAATGAATGGGGTAAAGAAACATAAAATAAGTCTTTTAGTGCATTAATATGAAACTATTGGCATGAAACAGGGAGAAACCATAAATGAATTCTTCAGACGATTCAACAATAACATCAACGCCTTAAAGAACTTGGGAAAGATATATTGATAGGTGCTTAATTGGTTGTATAATTATTCCATAACATTTAGCGATTAAGGACATGAAATCGCTTAAGATACTCACTTTGACTTATATGTGGTTTTAGGCACAATTCGAAAGCAAAGAAGTAAAGCACGATATTTGGGCCATTTTTTGAAGATTAATTTTCACTTGTCTTCATGGAGCAAGAGGAAGAAAATTAAAAGACAAGAAGAGGACAAGAAAAAAATGAAAACACAGACATGGAAAATCAAAGTTGCTCACGACAAACAAATACAAAAGTTATGCATGTCATACAAGTAATGTGTATTTCATGCAAGCAAAATGGCAGTAAATTAAGACCAAAACGATAGAAGCAAATGAATAGTACATAAGACAGTAGGTGGAAGCAAATGAAGCAATATAACATCAGTCCATGAAGAAAATGACACTCCAGTAGCTATAAAAAGAAGGATATTAAAACACAACTATTTTCATTTCACTCAAATGTTGTTGCATTTGCATAGTTGTCTGCGTTTCACGTAGACAACATGTGCTTGCTGTATGAAATGTAGACATTGTGTAAAATATAGACTTTCAAGAGAGGCAATTATTTTAAATTAAAGAGGAATAGTAGTAGTGTTTTTAAGGGTTTTTTAGGAGACAGTAGCGAGAGTTTACAGGTGGTCTTTGACTGGGACAATTTGTTGGGGCTGAAGCAATTATTTTTGGTAGCTTTTGATTTTAGTGAAGATGAGGGGTAAAGCTCTCAACCGAGAGAGACCCATAGAGGGCTAGATGTCTCGACGCCAGTTCAGATGTGACATTGATTTCGACGATCCAGGTTAAGTGTATTTCATTGTTTTTGTTATTTATTTCTATTTTAGAAATTGATTTTGTTATCCTATGATAATTGATTTGGGTTTTGTGTATGGATAATCTTATTCTCGTTATTGTTCGATTATTTTTGTATGAACCCATTGGGTATTGTGAAAAGATGATTTGAATGCGTTCATTGGATCATTTATTTATAAACCCATTGCTATAATTTCGATATAATCTATAATTATTATGTTGAAATTCATATATAGCGATTGATGATTTTTAATCATTAGGAATTGAGAAGTGCTGCACACATCTTAGGTTTAATTGTGAAAGAGGGGCTATCAGAATTGGGTGAGTCAATCATTAGGATTCGCAATGCAGTGAAATATGTTCGGTCTTCTCCTGTTAGAATGGCAAAGTTTAAGTCTTGTATAGAAAAAGAGAAAATAGACAACAAGAGTATTATTTGTTTAGATGTTGAAACAAGATGGAATTCTACTTATTTAATGTTAGAGTCAGCTTTGAAATTTCAGAAAGTGTTTGATTTATTGGAGAGTCAAGATTCTAAGTATCTTGAAGACCTTTCTGAAAAGAAGAATAGCAGAGGTGAGGATAAAAATAATAAAGGTGTTCCTAGTGAAAGTGATTGGGAGTATGCACGTAACTTGCTGCCTTTTCTTTCTATCTTTTATGATGCTACTTTAAAATTGTCTGGCTCTCATTATGTAACTGCTAATGAGTACATGAAAGAATTTTTTGGCATGGGGATGGTTATTTCAAAGAGATATGGACTTGGTGATTTTAGTGCAAGAAATATGGCTTTGAGGATGAAGAAGAAGCATGATAAGTATTGGGGAGATGTTAATGTCAACTGCATGTTGTTTATTGCTGTCGTTCTTGATCCACGTTGTAAATTGAAGTATGTGAACTTTGTGATTGGTATAGCATATGATAATGTCAAATCTGAGCAGCTGTGTGAGAAAGTAAAAATCACTTTAGATTTGATGTTAGATTTCTACCGATCCTCCATGTCTTTTCCTATTGCACAATCAAGCGTCCAATCTCAAGCTTCAAGTGATATGGAAGTTGATAACATCAAGTATGTTGCAACATTTTTGGATAATATTTTTGAAGAGCAGGAGGCTAGTTAAGCAAGTAGGGAAACCAAAAGTGAGCTAGATAAATATTTAACTGAAGATTGTGAATGCAAAGACAAGACTTTCAATGTCTTTAGTTGGTGGAAACTAAATTCTACCAAGTATCCAGTGCTTGCTTCAATGGCTCGAGATGTTTTAGCTATGTCTGTATCTACTATTTGCATCTGAGTCGGCTTTTAGTATAGGAGGTCGAGTGCTTGACTCATTTCGTAGCTCTCTTACTCCAAAGATGGTGGAGGCTCTTGTTTGTGGACAAGATT
>JAOQMR010000004.1:7110072-7124040 GCA_027563865.1 Erythroxylum pelleterianum
CGCGGGCGCGAGGGGATACTGTCGCGGGCGCGACAGTACATTCAGACAACCCCAGAGGAGTTTGTGATCGACATGCCTTCAGTTACTATCATATGCTCTACTTCAGTTGTAAACAATATAACTATAGAATGCAACATTGATTTTCAACAAATAAGTCCTCCTACAAGAGTAGAGATACATCATATAGTACACTTTCTTTTATCCAAATCTTTTGTATATATTGAATTCACACATCCCATATTAAAGGGTAACTTATCTTAATTTTAAATATAATCTCATGTTTTGATGTTCCTTTCAAATACATGAATATCCACTTGGCTACTTCTCAATACGATCTTTCAAGTTTCGACGTGTACTTACTAACTTGACTAATAATGTTAGCCAGATTTGGCCCAATATAAACTATTACAAATATTAAATATCTAATAGTGCTAGCATATGGTACCTTAGATATATCATTAACTTGTGCATTTGTTTTTAGTACTGATTTAGAAAAACCTTTAATGGATTTACTAATAAAGTACTTAAGGGTTAACCATGCTCATTCAAAAATTTTCCAATAACTTTTTAATATAGCTACTTTGAGATAACCATAATTTTCTAGACCTTTTTATCCCTCCAAATCTTCATTCGTAGTAACTTATTGGCAGCATCCAAATACTTCATCTCAAATTCCTTTCCTAATAAGATCTTTAGTTTGTTTATATCATACTCTTTACAACAATTAACATATCATTCACGTATAGTAGCAAAAAAAAAAGAATAATGTATCCTTAAGACTCTTAACATATATACAACAATCATGCTCAAATCTTATGTAGCCAATTTGAATTATGTAAGAGTGAAACCTTTTATATCATTATTGTGGAGATTGTTTCAACCTACAAAGTGATTTCTTAGATTTGCACACTAGATCTAGGTTGACATGACACTTTGGAATACTCTGTATAAATTTACTCCTTCAAGTCAGCATGAACAAAAGTTATCTTTCCATTCATGTGCTCTAAGTGCACATCTAAAGTGCCATCAAAATCCTACTATAAGTATGGTAAACCATCAGGAAAAAGATATTATCATAATAAAAAAATATTCCATTGTATGTACCTTTTTTCTACTAATTCAGTCTTGAATTTTTCCTTCTTTCTTTTGTTTCTGATAGCCTTCTCTTATATACCCTTTTACACCTTATATGTCTCTTTCCTTTAAAAAGGTACACCAACTTTTATATTCAATTCTTATGTAAAAACCTCTACCTACTCCATCATATATCTTATCCATCTATCCTTCTATAGATTGTTTATAGCCTCTTGAAAGGTAGTTGGATCATTATTCTTAACAATTCTATTTGGTGCTTATTTTATTTATGGCTATACTAGGTTAATTATCTTATCTTCACATTAATATATTTCTTAAACTAGAATTTTGGCTTCTTTCAAGTATATTTCTAGCTAATCTAATTCTGTTTATACCTCTTTCATACTATCCTTTACTAATTGATATATGCTTAACTGATTGTTTAATTATTTCATAACACTTAGCGATTAATGAGATTAAATTATTTAAGATACTGACTTTGACTGAGATGTGATTTTAGGCACAATTCAGAAGTAAAGAAGTTAAAGTAAGTCGAAAGCACAATATTTGGGTCATTTTTTAAAGATTTACATTCACTTGTTTTCTTGGAGCAAGAAGAATACTAGAGCAAAGAAAGACAAGAAGAAGATAAGAAAAAAAACATAAAGAAAATGAATTAAAGTTGGTTACAGCTATGCATGTCCCATACAAGAATGTCAATTTAAATTTAATCGGAAGCATTTAGATTAATTGTTTCAGCAACAGATGAAGGACCCAAAACAGTAGTGTAGAAGTAAGGAGAAACTAGGAGCAAAACTCAGCGCAGCAGGAGAAGCATCTAGAGAAAACAATGCAATAGCAGACAAGCACGCTAAGGCCGAAATACGGTAGTAATAAACATTTGGTTTGCATTCAATATAGACGTAAGGAGCGTTTTAAATGGAAGCTCTTAGTAATAAAGAAGGCATGAATAGTACTAGTGGACCAGAAATTAAATCATAAAATAGAGAGAGCAACGCATGCCAAAATGCAGTCCACATAAAATGAAACGCAAAAACAACAGTTGGAATGAAGTACGCAAACATATAGGAGAAAACAACAATGCAGAGGCATGACGGTTTTAAAATGAGTAAACAGTGACAGTGGACTAGGAATTAAATGAGAAAATAGGATGGAGGCGTTGCTTCTCTCGTCGTTCTTTCACACCTGAAGTAGCTAGAAGATGGTTGGTACTTGGAGCATAAAAATGGAGATGGAAGGTTAGCTTCTCGATGCTAGTTTAATGGGAATATCGACTCCAAGTCATGGTTAAGCTATTTTTATCATTTTAAGGTTATAATTTCTTTTCAGATTGTTGTGTTATTGGTGTTGATTTGATTGAGTTTTGGGATGAATGATTTTAATATGTTATGTTGATTGTTCTATTTCGAACCTATTGCTAAAACATTGAATGTAATTTTTTTTGAAACGAAAAAAAAACATTGAATGTAATTTGTAATCGTTACTTTTGATGTTTGTGAGTAGCATCTAATGATCCCATATCATTAGGAACAGCATAAATTAGGTTAAATAACCCGAACGTGTAAGGTTACTGCTTATATTGATCATTTTCTACATCGTAATGCAACTGTCAAATTAAACCTAGAGATCGTATCCTAAGTTATTTTGTAGTTAGGTTTAATTAATAATCATATCTTGATTAAACAAAACTAAGGGAAAACCGATATTAGAAGAGCATTATATTAGTCTTAGATCAATAGTTCGAAGAGAGTTGTAAAGACGCTAGGATGATAAAATATGCTTGATCGTGTTTAGGCTGAGATTGAACCTAGAACTAGACCTTACATATTCGACAATTTAATCATTTTCGATCACTTGTTTTAATTTGTTTTCAATAATTTTGTTTTATTTTATTTTCTAAATTGCTAAAAATCCAAAAAACCCCCTTTTTATATTTTCCTTGCATCAATTATTTTTGTTATGAAAATTGACCGAACATTCCCTATGGATTTAATCCCAACTCACAATAACTAAAAATTTTAGTGTGTAAAGTCAGGTAAATTTTACAGTGCACTCGATACGCGCTATCACTAATCATGACACATCTATATATATTTGCTTTAACATATGTTACTCATCAAACACTGCATCCCTACTTATCACTTTTTTTATGTCACGTCTTAATACTTGTATCCCTTCACACTTTTAAGGTAATCAATGAGGTTATATTTCTTCAATTTCCAATCAAGCTTGAAACTCTCATGAACGGAGACATGATTATTTGTAAGACATCCAAAGTTTTTTATATTTAAAAGATCTGCCTTAGTTCTCAACTATGCTTGTTCATTCACTCTCCCAACCAGTGATGTTGATAGTGATTCCATATACTTGGTATTGTTCTTAACCTCAGGTACTTGAGTTTTTGTCTCTTTAATTTTTAACCTCAGCCTTTCATGTCTTGAACTTTACAAAGATCTCAAATTTATAGTTTATAAAATATATTTAAATTTTCTTAAAAAAATTATCAATAAATATCATAAATAACTAGGATTCACCCAATGCTAACTTTCTTATAGGATTGCATACATCAGTATATTCATAATTAAGAAGTTCTTCAATTTTTTATTTTTCTGTCCTTAATGTTGATCGGGGTAACTTTTAATCTTATAGACCCTTAATATTTCGCAAGTACACGGTTTATAGAATAGTATTAAAGGTGTTGATCCCACGGGAAAGCAGAGTAATCTAGTACTAAAATCTAAGGCCAGAAAAACGATAAAACTGAAAATAAAAGATGCAATAGAAATTAATTACGAGAATTGAGTTCAACCAATCAAATCAAAAATTAAACACAAAAGTATTAACAAGTGTGTAATATGCAATCACAATAGAAATCAACCTAAAGAATTTACCAATTTATGAGAAAGGAGATTTTACTTATAATGAATTCTAACCTAGCTAATTATGTGTCAATGGAGCGTCAGTTCTGGACTATCCTAGGGCTGATTACTCTCTCTCGAGTTATAACCATTAAACCCTAATCAGATTATGGAATTTGCAATCTTTCAATTCATAAATTATCTAAAACCCTAATTAGATCTGAAGCACTCTAATAAACTATCAAAACATTACTCGGGATCTCTCTCCTCACAATTACCAATATGATTTAACATAGTTTCTATTAAATGGCCTAACTCTCATTAATCCGATTTAATCATTTTTCATTCAGTTCACCCTTTTAGTTTATTACCGAATTATACAAGAATGCAATTGAATCACGACATTCTTCTAATAAACACAATTGACTAAATTATCATTAAACCAAAATAAAATCTCGAAGGAGAGTTTAGAATATCACCAATATTTCAAATCCTATCATCATACTATCTATCTCAATTCTATACACAAATAAAATCAAAACGAAAAAGAAAAAATGACTTAGAATAGACGACAAAAGGCAGTGATGTTGGGAAACTTCCTGATCCGGGAAGCACGTCGAAACAACTTCATCTTCCTCTTCCTCCGCTTCCTTCTTCTTCTTTCTCTCTCTCTCTCAGTATTCTCTCTTTAAGGTTTCAAGTGTGGCTGATGCAAGAAGCTCCTTTGTTCTCCTTTTAATGTTCTTTAAATAGTCTTTTATGTTTTGGTAGCCTTAGGGTCTTTCCAGGATTCGAAAGGTCCAAAAATCCCTCAAAATATGACGTTCGTAAGTGACTACGCATCTACCATGGCCTTGCAGGCCACAATTGTGGCCCACATCTAAGTCTTCTGTCATGATCATGGGCTGTTGTTTCGGCCAAAGTGTCTTTCGAAATTCCTCCGTTCTTCGATACTAACTCTGAAATACTAGCAAACACATCAAGGTACCTCAAAAATATAATATTTAAGCTCAAAAGCTTGTACTAACCTATAAAACGCTTAAAACACAAATAATTAACAAAATAACACACTTCTAACCTAAACGCATACTATCAAACTATGCATTAAAACACAATGCAATTTACACTTATCAGCATCCCCACACTTAAACGTTTGCTTGTCCTCAAGAAAACAAAACAATAAAAAAAAACAAAAAAACACAAAGCACATAATGCAATAATGAGGCAATCGCTTCAACTTCACAAAACAAATTTAACTTTAAACACAATCATTTAAGTTGTTTCAAATTATTAACATGTAAAATCTGCATCTAGGAACTCTAGACTAATATAGATATTAATCAAAACTTAAATGTCAAGTTTATTCACCCTTTCAATTGTACACACACATTAATAAATATTTGGTCAATCAAACTTTGAAACTAAACCTAAGTACGTTTTCATGAAAAGTTCAGCTACTTATAAGTTTGGTAGGGACCTAGTATTAGAAAACATTATTTTTTATTACTTTTTGTGGATATGGACCTAGTATTTTTACATGGAGGCAAACATTGGTGATGAATGTCGATCCGGTTACTCGACTAAGTCATATTTTTAGTAAATTGCTTAGTTGGAACGCCATTATTGCATTTTGAGGCGAAGGCATACATTTGTGATGCGTGTCAATTTGGTTACTTGGCTACATTATGTTCTCAACTAGCTACTAACTTTATTCATAAGCTAAAGGCTAATGGAGTAGTTATTTATTTAAAATTTACAATCACTTTTTCTTTTTCTTTTTAATTCCTACCTTGTTGCTTTAGCTACTCGTTTTCATGAAAAAATACTAACAAAGCTACGTAGTCGAAAGACATAAAATTATGAATGCATGTGACAACTTATAGGATGATAAACTAACATTGAATCCTAATTAACTTTCATATTTTAGCCAAAGAACCTAGATCACTAATTTTGTGAGCTAATGATTCTTCACAACCTAATAGATTATGTTCAAAATTAAATCGATTTCGTTCCATCTAAGACATCAATACATCCATACAATTCACAATATGCAACCTAAACACACTAACATAACAATATGAAAAATTTACACTCAAAACGAAACACACAACGCTCCCCACACTTGAACAATACATTGTCCTCAATGTGAGAAGGAAACAAACAAACACACATGGAAGGAAATAACACAAAATAAAATAAAATAAAATAAAGACTAAATTTAAAAGAAAAGGTTTAGAAACAAAACCTTACGTTGATGGAGGTGATGATGGTGAGGGAGTCGATAGTTGAACACCTTGAGCCTCGAAATACCTATGAATATGTTTGTTGTCCCAGCTTTGGAGTTTTTGTTCCTTTTCCAAAGTATCTGTCATAGTTTTGGTTTGATTAGATATTGCTGTTAGTGCTTTCTTCCATCTCAATTCTTCTTCTTTGTCCTCCTCCTTGAACTCCACACTAGTCGAATCCCTTTCTTGTTGTTGTAGAGCGCTCGAACTCGCTTGACTGGTAATGATCTTGACATGTGTTTTGGCACTAATATCCTAAAGTTTCATATTATGAGACTTCAGGATTTTAGTTCACCATAGATGATGATGGTTTATGAATTTAGGACAGTAGACCACAAATCTGTTGCATTCAACTCCGTAATACTCAGTTATGGCCAAAAACAAGTAACCCATTCCTAAGTTATTGCTCCTCTTACGTCAAGTAGTAATAAATCCGTTGTCGGTGGTTGTACAAACTCAGATGCTATGGTCCATGCACCATAACAGGAAAAGTTTCATTGTCGAACACTTGTTAGTTTTTGTCTTTTCAAAAGCAGTTTGACATATGAATTTGTGTAGCAACAAATGTTCATGGCTTCTGATGATGTTGTTATGTGCATTCTTAGTGTCAAAGCACTCTAACCCAGTTAATTCAATCCAGCATGGGTGACACAGAAATCATCGTGCTGATCCACTACGGACGATTCGGGGAACCCATAAATTTCATACAAAATATCATAATTAAGCTTATTAGGTTGTCCCCGCAAACATAATTCCTTAGGTTTATTAGATTCAAACTGAAGGGATGTAAAGAATTCTAAGGTTATTTCTTCATAAACTAGATATTCAAAATGAATAAATTGTCCCCACTGAATTCTCTCTTCTAGATTCTTGACCTTGTCTCTCAATTCTAGTCTATCTAAAGTCTCAAAATGGAAGTACTTAGGAACCATAATTTTCTTATTGTGAAGGGAGTGAAAGCGGTTACCTTCCTCATCTGAGAAGATCAAAAAAGGCTCTCTGTAATTCCCTGCCTTATCTCTTTTTCTACGGCCTAATACTTGGGTTTTCCCCTTGGACTAGGTGCACTTAACAGTCTACTTGATCCATGGCCCCATTAGGAATGAAAGTGTGCATGAGATGCGAGAGTAAAGGAGTTGAGTGTAGGTAGAGGGAAGTGAGAGCCTTTGAATGTCATATGTGTAGAGAGAGAGAGTCTAAATTAAAGTGATGGAAGAAATGAGGTTAGAATTGAATATGTAGGCAAGGTGAGGGCAATTTTGTAAGAAAAAATACTGAAAAATGTGTCTATAATGCCCTGTTGCAGGCCACGATTGTGGCCTTCAATGATTTCACCAATTTCTGATTTTGTTCATCTTTCGTCCTTATACACATCCCCGAGATCGTGGCCTTCAATGATTTCACCAATTTCTGATTTTTTCATCTTTCGTCCTTATACATATCCCCAGAATCCTTTCCTAACTTCTTTTTAGCATTATCACCTCATTATACTTTCTTTCCTGATCATCTTTATCAAAATTAATGCCCTACTCTTCCATGATATTTATTTAGAAGCGGAACAACCGAACTATGGAATTCAAACTATTTAAAATCAAGAAAATAATCAGTAATTTAAAAACCATGAGTTGCCTTCCATGCAATGCTTCTTTTAACGTCATTAGTTTGATGTTATCTTGACTCAAGGGGGTTTAAGAAAATTCTTCAGTGGTGACTCAGTTGTTAATCTCATAAAATGTATTCGCATCTCCTGGTTACTTATGCCGCCACCTTCCTTTTCCCGATTCTTTCTTCTCCTTTTCCTATGAGATTTATTCTTTCCCAAGGAACACTTTTAATCATCATTCTTCTCTTTTTCTCCACCGAAATTCATTCCCTTCATGATGGCCATGGGTTGGAGAGGACTTTTGTCATTCTTGGTTATGATGAAAGAAACCTATTCCTCTCCTACACTTAGAATCAGCTCAACCCCATCGACATTAATAATTGATCAAACAGTGGTCAAAAATGACCGCTCGAGGATTATTGGGGTTTTTGCATCTTCTTTTATGTATAGTATGAAAAAGTCTGTGGGAAAGGCGAACTTTTCCATTAGAACATGTTTGGATGATGAACTAACTTATCTGCCGTTTTTTCTAATATCTTGGTGGGGACTATCTCTCTTAATCTAGCTTTTAATATAAGGAATATGGCATCATGTTTATGCTGTCTCCCGAATCAGCGAAGACTCTCTCTATTTTAACACCTTTAGTAATGCAGGGGATATAAAAATCCCCTAGATCCTCCTTCTTTGGTGGTGTTGTGAATATCTTTTCTTCCTCCAACTCTTTTTTCCACCTTTCTCCTTATTAATTCCACCAATGTAAGTCGTGCTTCCAGTTGTTGGATCATGTCTACAACTTCATTAAGCTTAGCTTTCTTAGATTTCCTCAGGGCTTTGATCGATAATGAAATCGGGGGTTTGTACTTTTTTATCTTAGGCAAATTGTACGTTGCCAGCAGAAAGCCTTCCTTATTCTCTTGGACCATTGCCTTCCTGTTGTTCCTAAATGAATTTGTCTTTCGTTGTTCTAAAATGGGGTAGGGCTTTTATGTTGATGCTTCTGGGTTATTTGTAATTCTGGTACACTTCAAAAAACATTCTTATCAACCTTATACTTGTCTTTTCCTTCATTGTCTTCAGCTTGGTGTGATTCCTCCTCAGTAGATTGTATAACGACCATGATTCTTTCATATTGGACTCGGTGTTACTTGGAAGGGTTCCTACATTTCGAGTCGATATTGTTTCAACCAATTGACCTACTTGGACCTTCAGGTTATGTATCAAGGAGGCGTGGTTCTTGGTAACTTGCTTGAATTTGCCTTTAAGCCTCTTATGCATCCTTCATACCTCTAATTTTATCTAAAATTTCGTCCAGTTTGGATTCCATCAAATTCGATTTGTCTTACTAGAAACCTGGTGGTCTTTGAGGTCTGAACTATCCTCTAACATTGTTTGACCAAGAGAAGTTTGGGTGATTCTTCCACCCAGGGTTGTATATGTTAGAGTAGGGATTGTTTCCCCATCCTTGACCATATTGAGTTCTTATGTAGTGTACTTTCTTTGATCCATTATCCTTCATCAATAAACAATCGAATGTATCATGATCCATCTGCCCACAGAGCTCACATTTCAACTGAACAACTTTTACTGTATTTGAGGATGAAGCCTTTATATTGTTTAGTTGTCAGGTTAAATTATCAATTTATTTCATTTCCATCATTTGATCGACAACTACAACTCCTTTTTGCTTGCGGAAAGTTACAGGTTGTCTACTCCACTCGTTCGTCCATAACCAACTATTACTTGCCATCTTTTCTAATAGCTCTTCTCCACCTACCATCTTCATATTAAATGATCCTCCTAAAGCTGCATCAATTGTGACTCTTATATGTGGGGTTACTTCGTTATAGAACTTTTACAAAATAAATTCTTTAAATAGGTTTGGTGTGGACATTTTCTTTGCAAGTCTTTATTATTAATAATTATTGAAGTAAACTAAACTTAAAATAAATTATTGATTTTAGCTATTTATTAACCTAGTACTTCACTCAGGTCTGAATTGGATTTTTGTCTTCTTTTACGCTATATGTTTTCTTATCTATTCGTATGTACTGTAATACTGGTTTTGGCTGTAGTATTCTTTGTCTCTTTTCTTGGGTTGATCCAGTCTTAATTGAACATAATTATTCAAATGTTCATAAGTTGGCTTTCTTTTATTTAACTTCTCATAAGGTGTTTTCCATTGTAGGGTTTTGGTTGGGATGTGGTTTAAGAGATAAGTGGCAGTGAGGAGGGCTTCCCCCCAATATTGTTTAGGTAAGTTGGCTGTAAACAATAGAGCTCTTGTTATTTGTAGTAGATGTTTGTGTTTTATCTCAACTACCCTATTCTATTGTGGGGTGTATGGGCAACTCTTCTGATGTGTTATCCCCATGTCTGCAAAGTACTTTCTGCATTCATTGTTGATGAATTCCCTTCCGTTGTCTGTCTGTATCTTTAAGACCATTGTTTTGTATTGCTTTTCAATAGCTGTGATGAATTGGGTTATGGTAGGTTGTGTGATGGTTTTGTGTTTGATCAAAAAGGTCTAGGTGGCTCTAGAGAAGTCAACCACGATTGTTAGGAAAAACTGAGATCCGGTTAGTGTGGGTATTCTATATGATCCCCATAAGTCCACGTGTAGGATTTCAAAGGGCTTAATAGTTTGAATTTTATGTTTAGGGAAGGGTTTTCTGTGTTGTTTTGCCATGGGACAAATTTGACAATCGGACAAATGAAAATTTGAAAATTTAATCTCATTGATGTGTCTCAATTTCTCTTTGGAAACATGTCCTAACCTATTATGCCAAACATTGAAGGAAATAGAAGCATTAAGAGCTACATTCTTGGTTTTGTAGAAATCTAGTGAAGGGCCTTTCAAGGTTCCTGAGGGTAGTAGGTTCTCTTTAGTCAGCTCATACAATCCACTTTTGGCCTTAATGGCTACCATCACATTGTTAGTCCTTAGGTCCTACAAAAATAGTCTATTAGACACAAAAATTACAACAATGTTGTTCTGTGTAGTGAGTTTATTCACAGACAATAGATTCTTGAAAAAATTTGGAATGTGCAGAATTCCATCAAGAGTTATTTTGTCACCGATAGTAGCCTGACATATGTGTTTTACTTGCTGCTTTATGCCATGTATAACAGATTCATATATATTGTTTATTTCATACCCGTGGCAGTAACCTAGGTTTGTGACCATGTGTGATGATGCACCTGAATCAATCAGCCATATGCACTCTTTATTTGCATTACAAACATATGTTTTATTTGTGTTGTTAGCTGCGTAGTTTGCAAATCCGCCCAGTTTTACCTCCCCCGTGGCCTTTCCCTTGATTGCTTTAGAGATTTCCTGTTATATAAAGGCTGCTAGGTCTTGTGGAATTTGTTAAGCTCTTTCAGTGTACTCACTTGTCTCTGGTTGTATGTCTGCAGGAGTATCATTGATCGTGGCAAAGTTGGCTTTGCTTTTTTTCCCTATCAATTCTTTGTACCAATCGGGCACTCCGTGGATCTTGAAGCACGTTTCTACAGTATGTCCTATCTTCCCACATTTTTCACAATACTTGTCTTCCTTCTTAGTGAATGGTTTTCTGCCAATGTTGTTGTTATTTCTCCCTCCTTTCTTAGCATTTGAGTTGGACTGCCTTACTATTATAGCCATACTCATATTTCTGTCATTACTTGCACTCACTATTTTTTGTCTCTCCACTGTTTGCATCATGGCAAAAGTTCTATTTACCAAAGGTAGTGGTTCCACCAACATGACCTGGTTCACCACATGCTCATATTCTTCATTCAAACTCATCAAAAATTGTACTAACCTGTGTGTGTTTTCCTTGTTGATAATTGCTTTAGTAGCATCGCAAGTACATATGGGCATTGGATATAGGCTAGCTAAATCATCCCAAAACCTTTTGAACTTTGTATAATATGCAGAAATGGTAAGATTACCTTGCTTGAAAAGACTTATTTCCCTTTCTATTTGGTACAGCAGTGGTCCGTTGGCCTCTCCAAGCCTTTCCTTCAACTCCTCCCAAAGTTCCCTAGCTGTGGAAAATGACAGGAAGGCATCACTGAGTTCTTTGACCATGGAGTTGAGTATCCACGATTTTACCATGGAGTCTACCCTCTTCTATCTGGTGAGTAAGGCTATGTGATCTGTTGGCTGTGTGCAAGTCCCATCTACGAAGAAAAGCTTGTCTTTAGCACATAGAGCAATCATCATTGATTTGCTCCAGGTTAGCTAGTTATTTCCACTGAAAAGGGTGGTAACTAGGATAGTTCAAGGATTTTCTGTATTTGTGATGGAATATTTTTCTAGATTTGGTTTGATATTGTTGGTGTCACTGTCGGCTGTGCGTGACATTTTGGTAGATAGGTTGGGTAGTGTGGATCAAACCTTTGGCTCTGATACTATGTTAGAATTTACACTGGACCTACGAGCGTACACGAGAAGGAAAGTTAGACTATATACAAATCTAAGTGAGGTTCCATCCTAAAACCAATTGGTGATAGGTGGAGTAGTCCACTAGGCTTATATGTTAGTCTTCTTTCCTCTCTTTCTCCAATGTGGGACAAACTCTCTCTTTATATTTCAACACACCACCCTCACGTCTGGGTTAATTTAAAGCCTAACACGTGATATAATCTATCATTTCGAGGTATTAACGACTAACATAAGAGCAACCTGCTCTAATACCATGAAAAGTTTACTGCCGATGAGAAATATTCTTTATTGCTTCATATTTGTTGTGTATAAGAAAAAAATATTTATACTAATCCTAGGGGACTACTATTGGTTAGTTGGGAATCTGTAACAAAATTGTCAGCATGGCTACTAGTACTATGTACAATGAGAGAAGGAAACAAATAAAGGACAAGGAATAAAATGGGGCTCCTTGTATTCTGTCCTGCTTGGTCCGAATGAGTTGTCTTTTGTCTCCATGTGCTTGGTCTGAATGGGATTTATTATTGTGTGGGTATTTATTGTGTGTCTTGGGTGTCTTGGGTCGTCCGTGGGTCAGCCCACTCTCTTATCATTAGTTTTAACCTTTAACTTTTGTTTGTAATTCATATGTTGTCATGGGTGTTCATAATTTGTGACTCGCAAGTGCTTTGCTGCGATGTTCTGAACAATCTTTACGAGTATTACTTATTTTATAATTTATACCGGAAATGATCATCGAACTATAAAGAGAAGAATGTCCAAAACGGATGCATCATGCATGCATTATATAATAATAATAATGAATCATGATTTGGATGCTCTGACCACCTATTGTGCTCTTCACGTTGCATATGAGACCAGCCCACGTTGGTTAAGCATTCTCGTTTATTCCTTGTAGTGCAACCAAGTTTCTTAGGACCCGCACTTGTATATTTTGACTATTCACTTACAGTACAATGGTTCCTATAAAAGCCCCATTCTTCTTACACCAACTCATCAACACCCACTTATCCGATTCCTCTTCATCAATCATCCAACACCAATGGCTCTTACCCGTGTTGTTCTTGCAATATCCGTTCTTCTTCTGCCGTTGTTGATCAGCTCTGCTAGAGATTACGGCTACGGCCCTGGGTCGGACAGTGTAAAGTCGAACTATCAGCCAACCTCAGGTCCAACACCATACACTGTAAAGGCGAACAGTGGGGCAACACCATACACAGTCCATCAAGAATATGCCCCAAAACCAAAACAAGATGAGGTCAAACAAGATTACAGCTCCAAAACTTCATCAGAAGAAATCAAGCCAGGTTCCGCCACAAAACCATCATCAGAAGTTAAATCAGGTTACAGCCCAAAAGCATCTTCATATCAAGTTAAACCAGACTACACCTTGAAGCCATCATCAGATGTTAAACCATCAGTAGATAAAGAAAAACCAGATTATACCTCAAAACCAAAAACAGATGTTGTCAAGCCAGATTATAATCCCAAACCATCATCGGCTGAAGCCAAACCTGATGTCGTCAAGACGGATTACAGCCCCAAAACATCATCAGATGCTCTCAAACCAGATTATACATCAAAGCCAACACCAAATGTTGCTAAGCGGAATTACAGCGCAACTCCAAAGCCATTTGTTGTTAAGCTGGATGATATCCCAAAATCAAAACCCGATGCAGACTATAGCACAAAACG
>JAOQMR010000004.1:7151072-7163807 GCA_027563865.1 Erythroxylum pelleterianum
CCATATAAACAAAACCTAATTTATTCCTAACATTATTTTAATGACCTAATTGAATATTTCTTATTCTTTGAAAATCTAATACAAAAATTAAAATTCCAATTTAACTAAATTTCTGAAATTAATAATTATTGCTATAAATGCTAACTCTTAATTCTTTCAATTTCTAATTATTGCACTAAAATCCCAAATTAATCTAACACATCATCTAAACCTCCAAATAATTAACCCTAAATTAGACAATGCTAATTGCAAATAATTTAAACAAATCTATTTAATAAGGAAAAAGGGATCAGGGTCTAACAGCTTAACTGTATCAGCTACCTTATAATTCAATATATGGAACCTCTTTAGTAAATTTATTACTTATTTCTTTTAAGAGATGAAGAAACCATCCCTAACCTGCTTCACTTCTACATTAAGAAAGTAAATGCAATAAACTCAAATATGATACTTCGAATTCTTTCCCCGTGATTATTCAAAATTGTCAATTATTAAAGTAGATAAGTTCAAATAGATCATATAATCTACATGAAGATTGAAAAATATAATATCATTACCTTCCTTTTTATACGGAGTGTAGTCTTATTTCTACCCCTTTTAAATCCATTTTCATTGAAATAAGAGTATATCCTCCCATATCGTACTTTAAGAGCCTGCTTTAATCTATTAAGTGCCTTTGCCAACTTATACACTCCTTCTTCTTTACCTTAAACTACAAATCATGTAGGTTATGCTACATAGGCTTCTGCTTATAATTCTCCATTTAGAAAAGTTGGCTTAACATCAAATTGATATGTATAGTAATTTTATTTCTTAACAAGATCTAAACGTGTTCTTGTAATTTTAAAGTGTGTTACTAGTGAAAATTATATTATTAGTCTATAACTTATTACTGAGGGTATCCTTTTACCACCAATTATTCTTTGTACTTTTGTATACTCTTGTTTGCATTATACTTAGTCCTAAACCTATTTTACCCCGATTGCTTTCTTAACTTTTGGTAATTCAACTAGTTCCCATATGATATTATTTTTAATTGCCATTAATTTCTCCTTCATAACCTACCTCCATTCATCTTTCTCCATAGCTTCTTCAAAGGAATTGGGATTGGCCTCATATAAAACTTGCATATATACATATATATAAAGGATTTCTATCCTTATAGCCTCTCTTCTTATGTTAAACTTAGGGAGCCTAAGGATGTTCTACTACTTGACATAGTAGTTACTCTAAATGTTGCAAATTTTGAAATAATAAACCTGATATAGATGTCTAGTGGTAAAGGTGGTCTCATTAGTGGATTGCTCTTCTTCATTAGCTAAATTCCTTAAATTGAATAAACCCTTTTAATCTTTTCTCCAAATGCATCTTCCTTCCTTATTAAAGATCATAGTCCTATGATTATGTTTTTTTTTTCATTTCTAAGGATGTAGAGCTTTTATGCCTTTAAGTTGGTGGACTAGGCAAAAAAATATATCTTATGTCTTTCTCATCCAATTTGCTGTGAATTTAAGTGTTAAGCAGAGTATAACCAACATGCTTAAAAACCTTTAAGTGACTTACCCCTGGTCTTCTATCTATCCAAACTTCATATGTGTCTAATTTGGAACTACCCTTATGGGTGAAATGTTCAATAAGCAAACACTTGTAGCAATAACTTCTCCCCAAAATTATGTTTGCAATCCTTTTCCTTATAGCATACTTTGCACCATTTCTAACATATTTTGATTGTTATGTTCAATCACTGATGAGCTAAGCATTTAGAAAGCAAATTCTTCTTCTCGATATCATCTTAATGCTTTAATTACTTCCCATTTTCCTCTTCTCTTTCAATCTAGCAGCTTCGTTGAGATCTACATATTATTCTTCAATAAGCTCCCACAAATCTTACAACTTGAACATCATCTTCATCTTTACGCTCTAAAAATGACTTATCTTTATTAAATATTAAGTTAAGCGATTGTGAAACTAAAAACTTGTTTGGAACCATCCTTAAAAAAATTCATCTATCAAGTTTTCCTCTTTCGATTACCTGGTCAAAGATGTAGTACCTGTAACTCCACTTTGTCAAAAGGCAAAGTAAGTAACAAGAATTTAAGATGACAATTCTATTTACACTAAAAATCATTTGCTAAAAGTTATTTAACTTCCACATATTTATTGAAGTAAAACAACATTTAAATAGGCTTCTATAAAGCACATCTTAATAAGAAACAAACTTCGACTAATTTTGTGATTATGTCTGACATGCTAAAAGTAAAAAGAGAAAAGATAGGAAAAATCATATAAGAGTGGCAGACCCTATCTTTCTATGCTGGCAACCTCCAAACCACTATTTCTTAACATTGGAGAGGTTCAGATTCCTTCATTTCTTATTCCTTATGTGAGCTGATTCAAATGAAATAACCAACAAGAATGGGTATAGAGCCTCTTATGACATAACTCTCTTCATCAGCTTCTTAAAAGCATCCTTTATAAAACAAGCGGTCATTTACCTCAACCTAAATGCATATAGTAAAAGAACCTACAGGCCTTTTGATCCACAAAACCAACCTCTATTAAGACATCTTCCTCCAATAACATCTCCTTTAAAGGAAGGGGATTCTTTAATTCTAATAATATTTGTTCATAAGAGATTAGAAAAGTATATAATCTCTGTCTTTTGTTAAAGCTTAGATTTACTTCCCATTAAACATGGATAAAACCTTTCTTACTCTTATCCTCTATATATAAAAAATAAACAATTCTTCGACCTACACATCCATTTGGTAGTTTGTTAATAAACATTCCAGGCACAGCGTTTAAACTTTACCTACTTAGAAGTTTCTCCAAGAGAAAAATTTAGTGCATCAGCCTAAACAAGATTATAGTAAGTTTAATGTCCTATTATTTCGACATATGATGAGAGAAGGTGTTTAATAGTACATTTGTCCTATATCTAAAATTATCTTAAAGACACTATTGTTGTTAACCTAAAAAAGCAAGCTCTCTCAGATAGGATAGAAGCCGCCTAATACTAGTATATAATGGAAGGATGAAACTTGACATAATTTTCAAAATCACATACCATAAACCTTCCTACATAGCCTTCAGCCTTAAACTTTATCATTGTCTTAACATGAGGAACAATGACCTGCCATTCATGTTGACTTACAGTGTTAAAAACCATAGGCCCCTTTCATTCTTGTCTAAATAAAATAAGCTTGTACAAATTGAGCTATCAGAATATAACATATCTTGAACAGTATTCAGAAACTCAAAGAAAGAATGTATCAATGAAAATGATTGGACTTTAAAGGAAAATATCTCGATAAAGGAGTTATAAAATGGAGGAGATTATGATGGGTTTTCCATAATGTGACGTGAGAGTAGTATTTATAGACATTCGCAGTGATTTGGATGTGTAATATTTGGACAATCGAGAATAATATACCTCTTCACTTTCCAAAGCCTCCAACCGTTTCTTCATCATTTAGAATCTATACTTTATGTTGAAACATCTACAAGAGTTTAAAGTGAGGTTTAGTGATAGGTTGTCAGAAATTGAAAAGGTTAAATGTGAGGCTTAACGATAGGTTGCCAGAAATTCAAAAGGTTAAATGTGAGGCTTAGCGATAGGTTGTAAGAAATTCAAAAGGTTAACTCATCCAATGATGTGTCTCTCACTAGAAACTCTTTAGATATCTCAAAAAATGATTGCTGCCATTCACGTAAGAATATCAGGCTTGTAAGGTCCTACCAAGGCATGTAGATAAAACTTAAAGGGTAATTTGTTAGAAGACAAACCCATATAGGATTCTTATGGTTTCTTCTAAATACGATAGTTGAGTATAGCCAGGGACGGAGCTATGTATAGGTGGCCCCCCTTTCAATTTTTTTTTAAAAAATTACTTATATAATTACAATTTTTAAAATTATAAATATAAGTGCCCCCCCCCCCTTTAAAAAAAATCCCTACCTTTAAAAATCTCGGCCCCCCTTAAAGTTGAGTCTGGCTCCGTCCCTGAGTATAGCTATATATTGTCCTTTACTGTGTATCTATCAAATTCATTTATTATAACTCTGTTAGTGTAGATTTTTTTGGGCTGTCAAAGTTGGTGAGTAATCTAACCTTCACATTTGTAAAAAAACCCTTATATGTGTAACGTTTGTAAGATAGAAAAAACAAAAAAAAAAGGAAAATAGAGACAAAGACAAAGAGTTGCAACTCAAGAGAGTGCAACATGAGTACATTTCAAGGATGTGAAAAATGTCCAATATGATTCAACCTTAAATTCCAAAATTAACAATGACAAATTACAAAAACTAAAGCATCCAAATGAAGGTACTGTTTAGATCACAAGATTTGTGGGAGATTGTTGAAGAGAGCTACACTGAGCCTAAAGATGTGACTGCCGAAGCATCTTTATCAAACGTGTTAAGGCCATCACTTAAGGAATCATGCAAGAAGAGCATGAAGGCCGTTTTTTCATCTTTCAAGGAGTTGATGAATCAACATTTGAAAAAAATATCAGATGCAAAAACATCAGAGTGCATGGGCAACTCTACAGAAATCTCCTTAAGGAGTCGAAAAAAGATAAAAAGGTATGGCTCTAATCTCTTAGAGCTGAATTTGTAACATTAAAAATGTAGAGTTTCAAAAAAATTAGTGACTATATTCCTCCTCTAAAAATAGTGGCAAATGAGATGAAAAGAAATAGAAAAGTTCTTGACGATGTTAGGGTGATGGAAAAACTCTTACTTTCACTAATAAAAATTTGATTATATCGTCCCTACCATTAAAGATTCAAAGGAATTGTCACAAATCTTTATTGATGAGCTTATGGGCTCTCTTTAATCGATGATTTGGAACAAGCTTTGCAAAGCAAGTTATCTATTGATGGCAATCAAACTAGCGACAGTTATCAACAAGGTAGAGGAAATCGAGGTAGCTATAGAGGTTCCTACAGAAGTGGATGTGGTCTGAAATCTTTTGAAGTAGGGCAAACAAAGGAAGGCTATCAGATATATGGTCATGGTCGAGGATTCCAAAATCAAGGAAAAGGCGATTTTCAATGAGGTAATAAATCACAAGTGCAATTTTATAATTGTAAAAAGAATGACCATTTTAGTTACGAGTGCAGATCAACCCCTACAAGGGAGGAAACAAATCATTTTACATCAATCTAAGATAAAGATGGTGAGTCGACTATTTTCTTAACATACAAAGGAAATAAAGAGCGCAAGAAAAATTGTTGGTATCTTGACATTGGTGCTAGCAACCACATGTGTGGGTGAAAAGAGCTATTTACAAAATTGGATGAGACTATCCAACGAGAAGTTACTTTCGATGACTTACCAAAAATTCTACTGAATGGTAAAGGTAAACTTATTATTACCATAAAAAATTGAGAGAAGGGGTATATATATGATGTTTATTATGTACATGTGTTAAGAAGCAATTAAAGGATATGACATACAATTGAAGTATTGTTCTCTTATCATAAAAAAAAGGTAGAGAATTAATTGCTAAAGTTGATATGACAAAAAATCGTGTTTTCACACTTAATACTCAATTAGAAGTACTGAAGTGCATCAAGTCTGTAATTAAAGATGAATCATGGTTATGGAATCTAAGGTTTGGTCATCTTGATTTTACTGTTCCAAAATTTCTATCAAAAGTAAAGATGGTAAAGGGACTTCCAGAAATTAATGAACAGGATCAAGTATGTGAAGCATGCATGAAAGGGAAACAATTTAGGCAAAGTTTTGAAGTTAGAAAATCATGGAGAGCTAGAAGACCGTTGGAGATTGGTCACTCAAATATAGTTGAACCATTTGATATACCGTTACTTGGTGGATATGACATTAGCTTTCTTGAATGGATATCTAAAAGAAGAATTCTAAATTGAGCAACCACCAGGATATATTAAAAAAGGACATGAAGACAAAGTCTATCATCTAAAGAAAGCATTGAATGGATTAAAGCAAGCTCCACAGGCTTGGAACAAAAAATATATAGATGAGCATTTCCAAAAGAATAGTTTTGCAAAAAGCCCACATGAGTATGCCTTATACATGAAGAAAAATCGAGATGGTGACATTATGATTGTGTGTGTATATATGGATGATATGATCTTCATAGGAAATGATCCTAGTATCTTCAGTGATTTTAATAAAGTTATGACTAAAGAATTCGAAATGGCAGATATTGATGAAATGTTATACTTTCTTGGAATTGGGATAAAACAAATGGGAGACGGAATATTTATATCACAGAAGAGGTATGTGGAGCAAATCTTAGACAAGTTTAGACTGAAGGATTGCAAGCTAATGGCAATGCCAGCAAAAACAGGTGTAAGATTGAGAATGGATTCAAATAGACAGTTGGTAAACCTGACATTATTCAAGAGTCTAGTCAGAAGTCTAAGGTTTGACTTTCACATGCCCAGCTTTTATATACACAGTTGGATTGGTCAGTAGATATATGGAGAAGCTAAAGCAAGATCACTTCATTGTAGCAAAAAGAATTTTAAGATATGTTAAAGGTACAATAAATCATAGTCTATTTTATACACATTCTTAAGATTTAAAGTTGATTGGTTATTCAAATAATGATTATGGTGGAGACTTAAATGATCAAAAGAGCACCTCTGGATATGCATTTCATATTGGATCAACAATATTTTCGTGGTCATCAAATAAGTAAAAGAATAGTTGCTCTCTTGACGTGTGAAGTTGAGTATATCACTATAGAAGCATGTACATGTCAAGCAATATGGTTGAAGAATATTTTGGGCTAGTTATATCACTCACAAGAAGGTCCAATTATATTATACATTGACAAAAAATCTGTTATATCACTTGCAAAAAATCCAATTCCGTACATATCTCAAGGAAAATCCCCTTAACGTGTGTTGGATTATGGTCAAACCTGAAAGGCGTCATATAATTATCAACAGAAGAATTTCTCCAACCCATAATAATGAGATAATTTGGATGCTCTGCCCGCTATTCTGCTCGTCACGTTGCGCATGAGGTTAACACTCACGTTTATTACTTGTAGTACAACAAGTCTCTTAGGACATGCAATAATATATTTCATTATATTTAGAGGAGAACGATTCCTATAAAAACCCTCAATCTTCCTTGTCCTGCTCATCAACAGTCAATTGTTCCATTCTTCTCTATCAATCATCTAGCAACAATGGCTCTTACCCGTCATTTTCTTGCGATTTCGGTCCTCCTTCTGCCATTGTTGGTCAACTCTGCAAGGGATTACGGCTACGGCACGGGGACGGACAGTGTAAACTCGAACTATCAGCCGACACAAGGTCCAGCAGCACCCGTAAAAGCAAACAATGAGCCAACGTCATACACAGTCCAACAAGAAAATGCCCCAAGACCTAAGCAAGGTGAAGTCAAACAAGATTTCAATTCCAAATCATCATCAGATGAAGTTAAATCAGATGTTATTAGGACAGATTACAGCCGCAAAACATCAGCAGAGGCTGTCAAACCAGATTATACGTCAAAACCAACACCAGATGTTACGAAGCCTCATTACGGTGCTACTCCAAAGTCATTTGCTGTTAAGCTCGATGACATCCCAAAATCAAAACCCGATGCTGATTTTGTTAAACGCAATTATAGCCCAAAGCCTACAACAGATGTTGCCAAACCATACAATACCCCTAGTACTAAATCAGATAATGTAAAACCTACCTATAACCCTGATGCTCTGGAATCGGAGACTGTTAAGCCAGCTTACCACCCTAATTCAGAACCAGACGCTATCAAGACGGATAAATATCCAAGCTCAAAACCCGACATTTCTGAAACTGATTACAATTCGAAGCCAGAAATAACCGTTCCTAAACCTCAACAAGAATTTAGCTCAAAACAAACTCCTGATACAACAAGCTACAATAGCGTAACATCATCACCTAGAAATGCCAAACGGAATGACGAACTAAAACCAGAATCGAGTGGAGTAACACCTGACTATGGGAATGGACCAAAACCATATCTTGGACTAAAAATAACCGTACCAAAGTTAGACAATGGGGTGTTGAATTACGGGGATGTCTCAGAAGCAGAAGGCTCTCTTCCTATTGGCATCGAAGGGCTTGTACTATGCAAATCAGGCTCCGACTATGTTCCTATCCAAGGTAATATCCACTCAAAACTTTTCTGCATATCTTGAATTCATGCATCCGTGCATAAAAGTTCTTCCTTTGTGTTACGATAAGAGAAAAGACACTTTTTTTTTCCCCCCTCACAAGTATTGCATCTCTCTGGCAAACAGGGGCTGTTGCAAGGATAGCATGTTCCACTGTGGACCAAAATGGTTACGAGGCAACACCATTCTCATGCTTGACTGATGAAACTGATGCTAAAGGGTACTTCTTTAGGACATTATCACTGTCAGGACTTGACGATAAATTGCAGCTTACAGATTGGAAGGCCTTACTTGAAAGATCGCCATTGGACACCTGCAATCTCCCAACTGACGTCAACAACGGTATCACTGGTGAGCTCCTCTCTACTTACCGTGTCCTAGCTGAGAAGAAGATCAAGTTGTTCTCTGTCGGGCCTTTCTTCTACACGTCGAAGCGTGCATCAACCCCTGGTGGTTATTAAGATTTGTTCTTACGTTCACACTACACTATTGATTCTAATATTAATTGTCTTTGCTTTGAGCTTCTATGAAGGAGAGACCTGATCTTATTCTAATTTCTTATTGCTGTAATTTATGGGTGATTAACTTTTTTGTAATAAAAATTTTCTTATTCATTTCTAAATTTATCTAAAATACTTAATAGTTGATTTTCTATTTAAAATTTTTATTTTTTAATATTTTAATAATTTATGAAAAAAATGTTTTAAAATATAATATGATGCCTAAATAGCAAAGGAGCTTAAAGCTTTGTACCAAAAGAAAAAATCAGGTTTTAAATTATTTTTTTGTTTTTGAATTCAAAATTTCTGAAAATTTAGAAATCTTTACTTTTCCTAAAGTTCTTACAAGAAATTGCTAGGGGTCTAGATAGCTTAATTATTACAAAATTTTCTTCATCTACATTATTTATAATACCTACAAAAGTACAAAGAAAAAGAAATATCCAATTAAAATATGTAAGTTTTCAATTCATGCTAATAAATAGATATTTATTTTTATATTTATTGTACATCAATATACGAAATTTTATAATGATAGAAAAATATTTTAAATAATAATATTGATAGAACTCAACAAAATTATTGTCTAATATATTTTATTTTTTAATAATAAATTGAATTAAATTAAGAAATAAATAATTTCTTTAAAGGAGAAGGAAAATAAATTCTATTAATTTCTTAATATTAATGTGGTGTAAATTCCACTCCCTCAAAATATGAAAACATTATCTTTTTTGAAAATTAATTTATATTTATTTCTAAGTATGATAAGGAAACCTTATCTTATAAAGTACATTAAGAAAAGTTTCACAAAGTGAACTTACAGAACATGTATGTATGTTACCAAAATAAAGACATCATCTAGTAAGTTAAATTCATAAGTGTCAGCAATCGAGTGAAGTATCATGACCCCAACCTTGGACCATGACCGACACCAAAGGAGCAATAAACTCAAGGTTTACTGGATCCTTAACAAGCCTAAAATACCGCCAAATCCCTATATCTATGACAAAGATAAAATTTCAAAATAATCAAACTCATAATTGTAAAAATCAAATTGTTATGCAATCCTCAATTTGCTACAACATTGAGATAGTTAATACAAGAGAAATCTAACATATACTCCCTCCTATTCAAAATAAGTGTCGTTTTAGAGGAATGCACACTTATTAAGAAAGTTAATGAAATGTCTGATATACCCTTATTAACTACATGTTAAAGTGTCTTGAAAATATAATCTGTGTAATCTGTGTAATCGAGATGTGAGAGAAATTAAAGGGTAATTTTGGAAATAAAATCATAAATATGCATAAAAAATCGCAAACGACACTTATTTTGAATAATTAAAATCCCTCTAAAACGACACTTATTTTGAATAGGAGAGAGTACAAGACTATTGTGACTCTAGAGTCAAATGTCACTAACAAACATACATCAAATTGTTAGAGAAGAAGAAGATCGACGAAGTACCCGGTTAAAAGTGATCTGAAAAGAAGATCCTGAAAAATATTTGAGCAGAGTCACTATGGTTATGTTATGCATCCTTAAGGATTTCAAACGATACACATATATTTATCATGTATTATATCCATAAATGCAGTTTCATAACATAATGATTTTGTTCATAAACATGAATGCATTTTTCATATCAATATCATGTTGCATAATTATCACAATCACAAATCACAGTTAATAGTGGAAGACTGACAACTGACTTTATAACATACCTTTTACCCAAAAATTGTAGTCATAGGGACTATCTTGTTCCACACGAGTAACTTAGTCCAATGTAGTGGACTACCATTGAAGAGCCACACTCAACCAAACTTCCACAGCCTCACTACGACATGATTGTCGTCCAAGAGTAAGCTCGACTGAATCGCCACAATCATGATACCTCTGATGTACCATTAAAGGACTAGTCCTGGAGTTCCCTTCTAGAACTCGAGTGAAGGCCTCCTAGCAACTCTACAGCAATCCTCCAATCAATATCTAGCTCAACCGAAGGTTTCCCTCAAAGCCAAGTCATTCAACTATTTAAAAACTTTTATACTTTAATAATTAAAAGTGCAGAAAATAGTGGAAATTTTTTGTTTTTATCATTTTATTGAAAATTTTGGTATCATAACAATTGCATTTTGACATTCTCAAAATTTTTAAAAGCCCTGTAAAAGTTGAAAATACTTCTACACCAATTTCTCAACTAGAAATTTTGGAGTTTAAGTTCACTTATAAATAACCTTAATAAATAATTATCAACAGTCACTACAATAAACTTTTAAAAGCTAAGACATATTCATTCATTTCATTTAAAAGCTTTTATAAACATTCTTTTTTTTACACAAATATATATAGCAAAATGACACAAGTACAGCAGCACTCGATAATACAACTAATCTTGAGGCGGAGTCCCAATTAATTCAACACTTGTACATATACCTAGGGTAGTTTGTTTAAAAACATAAAAATAAGGATGAGCTAAATGAGCTCAGTGAGTGATATCAGTTTACAAGAAAATTAAAATTTTCATAAAATATAATAGCAATATTCCATACAATCATAAAGCTTATGATAAAACATTTTCCATAACAATTTATTCATGCATCATCAAATTTGGTAATAACATAACATTTCATAAAACACAATTTTAAATGTTTTTGAAAAACAATTTCGAAATGCTTTTCGAAATTAAACTCATCATATAAAAGTTTCCATTTTTCATTTTCCTTATTCAATAAACAAAAACTTTAATACTGAAAAATAAGCCAACCACTAGCATTGTTACTATATGGTACCTCTCAAATCACTTTTAACATAAATAGTGACGGCATTACTATTTTCATAACTTTTCTTACTCAACATAGCCCACCACAAGTTTATTTACCATAAGGTACAATAGGCATAAATTCACGGAGCTGGCTCTACTTCACTTACTCGCGACTGGTTAACCACTATTTATAGAGCTAGTTTTGCATCGCTTACTCGTAACAGGTTAACCGCTATAGATTGGTAGTTACGGAGCTAGTTCTACATCACTTACCCATAATAAGTTACCGAGCTAGTTCTACATCGCTTACCCAAAACTGGTTAACCACTATTTACGAGCTAGTTCTACATCGCTTACCCGTAATAGGTTAACTGTCATAAATATACAAGTATAATAACTTGTATAAAACCTACCGTTGTACCATAGGCAAAAGAAACTCTTACATTTACAGCTCATCTTGTTTTCTAAATCAAGTATGAGAGGATTCATAAGTGAATCATTTCAATGTAACTACCAATCATATAAAATTTAACTCTCAAATTAAAACTCATATATTGCCAAAGCATATACTTATGCTAGCAATATTCACTTATAAAATATCATTTACATAAAACTCAACATAAATATTCATTTCATGATCAAATGAAAACAATTTTCATAAAATCAATTTAAAGAATACCCATTTGTCGTTAATTCTTTTGCAAAGAATTTAGTCATATAAAATAATTAAAATCCACTCACATCTTGTTAGTTTCCTTTTCACCATTTCGAAACCCTTCAGTTGGCTTCGTTTTTCGATTCGAAAACCTAATATCAATACATTCAACTCCTTAATATATTTTTCAATTAAATATACCATAAATCATGTCAACTTCATTACTTTCCTTATACACTCCATATACTAATTTTTCTCCAAATAATAACATAACACTTCATTTAATAATTCCAATACCACAAATACACTTAGTGACCATCCTTAATCACATTCACATGGTTATTACATCACAACCATGCATTTATGCCAAAAATGTCTTTAAGGCTAAATTTAACATATTATACATCAAACTCTTCCAATTCAATTCCATTTGGTTTCTAGCACTTAAAAATCAATCAAAATTCACTTCCATGAATTTTAGTACACACATTTAAGCCATAAAATGTCATTCACAATGTTTTACAAAATCAAGCTCTCTAGGCCAAATTTCAACCAAAACCGAATCCAAATCAATTATGTAGCGCCCCCTTACCATAGAGTACCCACCGGGACGCCCGTAGGTCATGCCGGTACGTATCCTATGCCAAGAGAC
>JAOQMR010000004.1:7169944-7184984 GCA_027563865.1 Erythroxylum pelleterianum
TTTCGAGACTTTAATGTATTGGGGCTAGAAATGCCCACTAAAGCTTTGTAAGAACTCATATTTTGATATTAATGAAAAATATTCAGGTTTTATTGTGTTTTGCCGATGTTTGTTCCAAAGGTTACTTTGCATTATTTTTGTAAATGTCCATAAGGGTAGGTTTTGTGTATGCTGACTTTGAGGCATATTCTGGACTGATATAGGTTAAATTGGATTAAGTAGCCTTCTTGAAAGTTATATAGGAATCTCATAGCTTTCCAACGATGTATAATATGCCATTTTTGGATGTGGGAGTTGAAAGATGTGAATTTTTAAAGTTTGCGTGCTGTCTAGGATGACAATTTTGGGACAGAAACTTTGAGTGGAATTCATAAGGGTAGAAATTGTTCATAAAGTCTTCATGAAGGTGGTAGTTTAAATTTTTATCTTTTCATTGATATAAAGTATGACATTTTTGGGCAATGGAGCTGAAAGATATGATTTTTACAAATTATGTTACTGTTTAGGATGACATTTATCAGGCAGCCATTTTGAGGTAGATTTTGACTCCTTTAGAGACCGAATTGGTTTTTAAGTCCTTCATGGAAGTTGTAGAGCTTCCTTTTAGCTTTCCATTTCTACCAAATTTGTAAATTTTGGAGTTCTGGGTCAAAAGTTATGAATTGTGAAAGTTGGGATGTCGGAAGGAGAAAGACCAAGAGTTTCCAGTCGATCATTATAGGCTTAGTTGACTAATAGTCTTCGACTAGTCGACTAATCATCATGTTTTTACTTACATTAGTCGACTAATAGTCTTCGACCAGGTGACTATTGTCACGTTTCCCCCTGACCTGACCTCTCTCCACTCTTTTGCTTATAACTTTTATATCCAACCTTCGATTGATCTGATTTTTGAAGCGTTGGATTCCTAGGACTTTCCTCTACCTCTCTATAAAAATTTATAGCTTTTGAGATTAATTTGAAAAAGATGAATTGAATTAAAGTGAGAGGATCGATTGAAAAAAAATCTGAACATGCTTCAATATATTGGTGATATCTTGATCTGTAGAGATCCGAATGAGGTGATTCTTGGTTCTGAACAAACTAGAGACATGGAACTACAACTCTTCTGAAGAAATCAATTTTCAATTTAGGACCCAAGACTTTTAAATTTTTCAAATCTGTTCTGAAGTAAGTGATTTGGGTACTTTTTAGTTAAGGTTTGGCTTGGTGTGGCACACCTCCCTTGTGGGATGCGCGTCCAAATGTCATGTAGGACGTCAGGCACGTGACTCATAAGGGTGGGGTTCCAACAATACTATGGTTGTGGCCATTAGGTCTACTACCATGGCTTAAATCATATGGCTTTCATTTCAAAAAATTTTATGTAAATGTTAACTTATACACCTTACAGTCAAAATTCTGAATAATATTGGGGTTTATTAAGAATTATTGAAAAAGGACAAAAAATAAGAGAAAATACAATCATTGGTTATGCTATTGTTGTTTTGTATTTGTATTGTGTATTGTCATGCTATGTAAGAATCTAGAATATCTAAGGAAGCTCAAGTTTTCATTAGAAGTTCTGATCTAATCTTGACTATAAAGAAAGTTTGAGGGCCCAGATTCACTTCTTACTGCATAAGTACTACAGTTAGGATTATTCTTACTAAATTCACTACATTATAGGTTTATGAACTTGTAATGGGCTCATCAGTGCCAATTCCTCCACTGATATGGCTCACTTTCCTTCTTTTTCAAAATATTCAAAAGCATTTTTGGCAATGTTCTCCCACTCTTTAAAGGCCTCAACCTAATATGGACTGATTGTAGCATCAATGAATTCTGTAAATCCTTTATCTTTATCTGCCATGTCACTTAATAGCTTATTCCCTTACTACAACTTGGCATAATTCAATTTCTACCAACTTGGAATATATTACATCACACCCTAAAGAATGTTACATTTACGTATGAAATCCTCCTTTTAGGACAAGGGATAATGTTGCAAAAAATTTGCATTCTCTAAATGATTCAAAGGTCATTGGGATTAAATTAGGGGCTTGCTAGGTTCTCATAAAATATAGTATTTTGTATTGGTTATGTAATTTCCCCATTGGCTATTCACTTTGTTTTGAAATGCCATTACCTCTTTACACTTCAATGATATCTTTCTTTTCTCGATACTTGCTCATTCATATCAACTCATACTTATAGATACATCTAGGTCTCTATATATCTTTGTAAGTATGGAACTAAGGTCTAAGGCATTAAAGTAGTCTGTTAACATATTAAGCAATTGTAACAAAATAAGAAAAGCTCACAATTTAAGGTAAGTACGTTTAATAATAATACAATAGTGTTCGAGTTGCATATGTATGAGAATGTATAATTGGTTAAAAGATTTTTTACCTTGAATAATTCTTGAGATCTTTACATATCATAGAATTTAATATGTTTTATTAAAAAATAATATTAAAATTATTTGTAATGTAGCTTTTGGTCAATTTTGAATTTTATTATGATGGGGTATTGGAAAGAAATAGAAATAACAAATATATTGGAGGTAAGATCAAAAGGAAGAAGGATATTGATGTTGGTGAACTTAATATGCTAGCACTAAAAGGAGTATTAGACGATAAAGGACATAGAGTTGTATTTATGTTTTACAAATTTCTAAAAGAGTCAATTAGATGCAAGAAAGAGTTGAGCTTACTCCATGATAAGGACATGTTGTTAATGCTTAACAACTATGATATTGAAATCTGCTATTAGTATGGTTATAATAATCTTGCAACTGATGACGACAAAATTGATTCTGATATCAACAATAAAGAGTAATTAATCCAAGTTCATGTGGAAGAAAATAATGAAGATTTTGTTTTTATAACAAGTGAATCTAAAAACAGTATAGGTGATGACTAAATTTATGTAAATAATCATAAATATATTATTGTGAGAGCAAATGAGAAGAAATATAGGAAGAAGTTATGAAGTAGGTTTGAATATGAAAATGTTGAGAATGGAATTGGAAGCAATGGGATTCAAATGATTTGTGTAATGCATATGATGATAGTAATGATAAAGTTCAATCACTAACTTGTAGTGATGATGGTGGGTGTCAAGTATCTACCATAAGGAAGAAATATATTAATTTTTAATTAAAAATGGGTATAAATATTTCATTTTAAAATTGGAATGAATTTTAATAATAAGGTTTAATTTAAGGAAACAATCCTAAATTATGTAATTATAAATGGATATGACGTTTTAATGGCGAGATTTGGTGTAAGAATGGAGGTTATTTGTGAGCCACAATGTCCTTTTAGGGTTATATGCTAGTTGGATTGGAAATGAAAAACTTTTATGATGAAGATATTAAAAAAACAATCATAGTTGTAAGAAATTGCAAAGAAATAATCAAGCTAGTAAAAAGTGGATAGCAAATGAATTCTTACACAAGTTAGGAGGAACCTGAACTGCTCAATTAGTAAGATGATAGATGATCATCAAAGGAAGTACATTACATATAACTAAATCACAATGTTATTAAGGAAAAATAGGAAGCTATTATAATGCTATAAGGATCCATGAAAGGTCGTTATGTAAAATTATGGTCTTATGGATAAGAACTGTTATTGGCTAACAAATAAAGGAAATTCATTATCCAAATTGAAGTTAATGAAAAGTCTGGATAACTAATGTTTAAGAAGTTTTACATGGGATTTAGTGAATTAAAGTATAGTTTTCTTGGTGATTTTTGGAAAATAATAGGTCTAGATGGATGTTTTTTAACACATTTCTTGGAGGTGCTTTATTAATTATAGTTAGGCGTGATGGAAATAATCATATGTGCCTTATATGTTCCTATTGTTAGGGAAGAGATTTACAATTCTTACTATTGGTTTTAAATCTTTTTGGTGAAGATCTAAACATAAGTAGGAATTTATGGACTTTTATGAGCAATCAATAAAAGGTAAACATTTAAATAGTCATCCTATTTATTTCTACATGTGTTTTAAATTATTATATTTACATTCTATTCTTTTTATTTTTTTGGGTTAAGGTTTAGGAGATCCATTAAAGATTGAGCATAGAAAATGTGTCCAACATGTTTATACAAATTGGTCTAAATTACATAAAGGTCACACATACATAATGTATTTTGGCAAGTAGTAAATTAAACAACAGAAGTAGAATTTGATGAGATAATGGAGTAGTTGAAGAATATATCAAAGAAGGCTTACGATGACTTCAAATTAAATAATCCTGAGACTTTTGTAAAAGCATTTATGAGAATAAAACCAAAGTATGAACTTTTTCACAACAACATATCAAAGACATTTAATGGTTAATCTATCAAGCCTAATCAAAAAGCTTAATCAATATGTTAGAGGACATTCATGTTACTTTAATGACTTTAATTCATGAAAAAAGGGATATGATGATCAATTCCACTTAAGATCTATGTCAAAGGGTGAGGAAGAAGATAGAGAACGGACGACGGGAAGTAAGGCAATGTATCACTAAGAGAAATAGAAGTTCAAACTACAATGTATAATGCTTTTTGTAGACAAGTTCATTATTTATTTATAAAGTAAGAAAATACCAATGTAAACTTTAGGAGGGATCACATATAAGCAAGCATTTGCTTATATATCATATCAAAGGGAGGATATTGATAAGTTCGGGAGCTGATACTACGAGCATAAATGTTATTTAAAGAGTTATCAGTATAACATGAAAATCATTAGTGGTCTAAAATTTTGGATGAGGATTGAAAACCTATAATCTATATTACGTCATTTGATCAAGAAGATGAGTAGCAGGTCCAAAAAATCTAAAAGAAAGGATAAAGATAAAAACTATAAAATCCAAACAAATTGAGGAAAGTATGAGTACTTATGAGATGTTAACATTATTTTGAAAATGGTCAAAATAAATAGGATGCATAAATAAGGACAAACCTGAAATTGTTAAGGTAATTATATAATTATTTATAATTACATTTAATTTAAATATTCTTTAAATGTCATATTATTAATAATAAATTATACATGTATAATGTAGCAAAAATAAGGAAGACCTCTGAAAAATCAAGTATATACATCCAACATTAACTACGATGCAAGAAGAAGAGCTGCATAATTAGTACCCTTATGAGCGAACAATGTAATATCTATCTTAGGAGGGGAGAAGAGGATGCAAATGAATATCCACTTTTATTTCTTGTTTTTCCTTAAATTTTTTAAAATCATAAATATTTATACGTATATAGGTTGCTTAAGGATATGGAGTAACATTTTGACTAGTTATTTGTTATTTATTCCTACTTGATAACAATATACTTTTGTTTATAATGTTTTATAGAGGAGTGGAAGTTAATTTCAAGTATTCAAACCAACTCAAGATTTTTAAAATACAACTGCTAATACAAATACACAAATGAAAACTATTAATAAAAGGAGATTCAAAATAAGGGGAAAAATCAACTCTAGGAAAATCTCAAGTTAATGACGGTGAATCTACAACAAAATGAGCCATGTTTGTTTAATTTAGTTGAGTATTTGATCATTGTTTTATGATTTGGTTAAGGATTTGAACATTATATTGTGATTTGGTTGAGAATTTGAACATTATGTTATGATTTGGTTAAGGATTTAAACTTGATTATGTGATTTGGTTGAGAATTTAAACATCATGTTGTGTTTTAGAAATTAATGATTTGAAAATTATGTTGTGATTTTGAAATTTAAGGATTTAAACGTTATACAAAGAGATTATATTATGGATATGGAATATTCCTTTGATTACTTTTTGTTTCATCGCTGGCTGTATTAGATTGGTATATTTGTGCTTGAGTGTGTAACTTTTAATTCTAATAAGAAATGCAAATAAAAGATATTCTTCAATCTTTTTTTTCATCGTAATTATTAATGAAAAAGAGCCTATTTATGCATATTTTTCTTTAACTTTTTATTAATAGTAATCTTAATGAAAAAGGGTTATTAATGGTTCACAACCCTTTCGAACTCAATTTTATTTTATCAATTCATAAACCATTGGAATATGGATATAGAAATACAAATCCAAGCCTAAAGAATTATAATCATTTTAGAACATGGATATTTATAAATTCTTTGAATGTTCCTAAAATATATGACTAGGAGTGTCTAGAGAAATGAATATAAACTAATAAGAATAATTTTTCCATGAATAATGTTTGTTAAGATGCCTAAGATATATAGTCACATAGAATCTACAAAATAAAAATAAAGTCACACTTATGTCAAAATTTCAAATGTTTGTGGTTAATATATAAACTTACCTCACTACAAGAAAATAAGGATTTTGCGACGAAATAATAGCGACAGTAAACAAACCATCGTTGTTTACCGACGGAATACATAAAGTTGTCAGTAAATGTGTCGTGAAAAGTTAAATTTAGCGACAAAACAATACCATCGGAAAGTAAAGTGGGTATTGGTGAAGGGAAATGAAATGTTGACAATGCCGATGGACTATTAGGGACGGACTGTCCGTCGGTGAAATATTAACCAGTACATCGTTGTGGCTTTGCTTTTGAACGTTATTAACTTAAACACTCCTGCGCTACCCTTCCCCCCCATCTCCCCGTTGCTCCTTCGTTCTTGCTCTTCCCTTCATTCTTCTCTCTTTCTCCGGCCCTGATAGGTGTGCTTTCTCCTCCGGTGCCAAGTTGTCTACCGTCTGTGCTCCGTCTGGTGACATCGTGTTGCTTCTGGTCCTCTTCTCTGACCAAGGCACCATTTTCGCTGAGGTATACATGTTTTGACCGTGGGTGTTGTAGTTTAAATAATTAGTTTGTGTCTTTGATTTTTGTCTATGTTCTGGTGTTTTGTGAATAGATAACAACGTTATTTGTCGAAATGAAAGTGATAGAAGGGGGAAATGTGAATTTGGTTGGTATAACGGGATGAATATTTGATGAACATAAGGTGTTTGATAAAAATGCCTATAACTAATTGGGATGATTGGGATGTTATATCACAATCAATTTTTAGAACTGTAACTAAGTCCTATATGGAAAAGACTCTTTTTTATATAATAGAAAACAAAAGAAATTGATTACATTGTCCAACTTTGTTGGTAATTGTTTAGGAAAAAAATTTACATAGCGAGAAGAGAAGTGTTTGAAAAGAAGAAATAGGGTGAAGATCATCCACGTTTGACCGCTCAAACATTTTTGGCAATATGTCCATTTGTTATGAATTATATATAGATATATCTTATAAGAAATTAGCATAAGTAGTACCATGCCTCTTTAGATTCCAAACCACACTTATGTACAAAAATACCATCTCCATTTATTACAGGTAAGTAATAAATACACTTTAAAATTGTAATATTATTATTGAATATAAAGAATATTATACCTCAATACAAACTATACTAGGGCGTTATTTAAATAATCATTAAGGAAATCGCAGTTGACATTGATTAATTATCCAATGATTTTTGCTGTAAGACATATTAATAGATAGATTGCTTCTAGGCGAGTAATATAGACAAATACCACTTTATAGTCAATGGCTTGTTTTTACTTATACTCTTTAACTATAAGCTTTACCTTGTATCTCTTTACTTCACCGTTGGGATTTTCTAATTTCTTTTATACTCATTTGAATCCAATTACATGATAATCTCTTATATGAGAAATAAATTCTGAAGTATCATTTTTTTTAATGGCTTGAATTTCTTCATTCATTGTATGAATCCATTTCTCATTCTTACTAACATCTTTAAAATTTAAAGAAACAACATCAGTGAATAGATAGAATAAGATATGATTATCATAAAATTTGATAAGTCTTTAATATCCTGAAAGTCTTATGCTTATTAGTAACGATGTGGATGATGATGTTTAAGATGATGGGATGGGTGAGATTAATGAAAAAAATCATTTTTGGAATCTTAAACTACCTCATTTTTTTTCTTAATATGCAAAATTTTGAAAAAATCATAACATCCCTTTATTTGACTGATTTAATCTATAAATATCTCTATTGATAACAATATTTTCATTACTTGGATGGAAAAACTTGTACCCTTTTGAGTTGTTTTTATATATAATAAAACAAATAACTTCAATTATCAACTTTGGACCATTCTTTCTTTAGAACATAAAGATAGATAATAGAGCTAAACACTCTTGATTATGATGCAAAAGGCTTCACTCCTCTCTATGCTTCTGACGGAGTGACATATATCAAACACTTTTTAGGACTATAATTTAAAAGATAAACCACTCATACACATGTTTTCGCCTAAATCTCCTTAGGTATCATTTTGGTTTTCAACCTATTTCACGCTATATTTATGATTGTTTGATTCTTTCGTTTAGCTATGTATATTTTATTAGGGAGATCTTAGGATTATAAGAGGGTGATAAATTTTTTGCAGTTTAGAAAAGCTCTGAAAATTATATTCTCCACCTATATCAATTCTTAAAGTTTTAGTCTGAAAACCACTTTCATTTTTAACCAAATCTTTATACTTTTTAAATATATCAAAAAATTCATACTTGTACTTTAAATTTTCTCCCATTTATTTTTACCTTAAACATTTGTATTGATGAGTTAGGTTGGCTTAATAGATCTTAAAATCAACTAGTTTAGAAAGCTTGATTTTTAAGCATTTCATAATTTGGTCTCTCATCTTGATGATGTTTATTGTAAGCATTTGAATCATTTACCGCGATTTAGCTTATGTGAGTTTTTAAGCTAGTATATCTTCATCTAGAATGCTCGTCACTTTATCAAAATTAATAGACAACTTAATCTGACTATTTTTTTTAAATTGAAAGTTATAATATTTTAGTATCATTTTTAACTTCCAGTTATTATTACAAAATTGAGTAATGTTTAAATTGTTACAATTAACCTTCTCTATATATATATGGATATGAGCTCAAACACGCCTGTGTTTCCTAAAAAAAATAAAGACTTTTGCTGCATCAACACGTTCGAGTTCCTGCTTGTATCTTCACCTTTAATTTTTGTAAAAAAGACATGCTCTGGCGCAGTCATGTTACTTAAAGACTTGTAGGAAACATTTGTTTTCTTCCTAAAACTTCATAATTGTGTACCTGTTTATATAAGTCATATGCAAATAACTAATTAAATAAGTTACATTTTCATATTTTATCTATAGTTAAATTATAGAAGATGACAATCCACTCTCCGGTTAGAAGATGACAGACAATTACACATAAATTTGTCTTCCAGTCAATGAAGAAAAACCTACCACCAGCAATTACTAATTTACATGATATCACGTGTCTTTCCTGAGATCTTCGGGTGCCGATATTATTTAACAGACCCGAGAATTAGATGGAATCTGGTGGGATGCAAACAAGCTGACAAGTAACAATACTGTTCAGGATGATGTCCGCTTCAAGCTCCGATAATGATAATTCACGCGTTTCACAAGTCAATTACACCTCGTGTTGGGGTCTTTCTTTTTATCTTTTTCTGGTCTCTCACCTCCTTGAGAATAGCGTAGAACTGTTTAGATTCATTAAATCCCAGGAGAGACAAAACTACGAATACACACGCATATAGCACACCATAATCGAAAAGGGCATATGGAGAAGCACGAGAACATGCAAAAACAGGGCAAAAGGAAGGCTCAGATAAGTTTCAAGGGTGGAAATATTGGAGGGTTGGTCGTGTGGGGCGGTGCTCTAGCTGTTGTTAGTTTGATCGCTGTTTTTTCTGTGAAGAAAAGTAGAAGAAAAGCCAACGACGACAATCGTAACTCTGAAAAAGGAGTTGATAATACTGTCCATGAGAGTCAGTCATCGACTATCTATCGGGAGCAATGGTTATTGTTTAATCAGATTCTTTTGCGTGTTATTAATTCTTGTTCCTTTAATTTTTCTCTGTTTTGTTTTGTGAAAAATGTTCAAAGATTGATTGCTTTGCAGCTGTGCAAGCTTTGGATCAAGAAAGATGGTTGAAGCCAAGATTGACTCTTGCGAGGTAGCCTCTACCAAAAGTTTTAACTTCGGTTATTTAACCCTCAAAAACATGTTTGTGATATTTAGATTGTAAATATTTGCGTCTTAAATGATTCAATTGTGAAATTGGGTTCAGGAACAGAGTCCCGTGTCCGTGATCAATGGTCTCAATGATGATTCCACCGTTGAATCTGAAGATATACTAAACACTGACGATCCAAACGAAGAAAACGCCGAGTTATGCAGGGATTGTATTAAAGTTGAAGAAATTTCCTTGGGTAGAACAAACTTATCCGGAGAGGATTTGCAGTCGACGGGAAGTGTTGACCTGTTGGGAGAGAAAGAAACTTGCGATAGGGAAAGTATTAATCACAATTCACTGAATAATTCAGGTGATGAAGTCGCTGGTAATATTTTTTTTTTTTTTTTTGATTCAAATACGGGGCGTAAGCCCAAAAATTAAAAAAGACTACAAAGTCGTGACGCGTGGCAAGGCCACCCCAACCGAATCAGCAAACAAAAGCGAAGAAAGACCTACAACCGGCTCACGAAACCAATGAACACCGATAGGGAGACGATAGCTAAAATTGGCTAACCAATCCGCACAACGATTGCCCTCCCGAAGAACATGACTCACTCGCACCTCCCAATTGCGAGCCAGCAACTCGCGAATCTCTATGATTAATGGATGATCCTCCCGCGTTGTCACACTAGTGAGATGTGACACGACCAAAGCAGAATCAATAGTTAGCTCCACCCGGGAATAACCGGAAAACAAGTCGCTGGTAATATTGATAGTACAAACATTGCACGATACAAATTGCAGTTTTTGGATTGTAAAGCTTTGTCTTTTACTGATGACTTGTACACTTCAGTTCAGGAACAGAGTCTCAAGGCTGTGCGCAACGGCGGGAATGAGAATTCTACAGTTGACCCTGATGGCATCGTCCTCAGTAATGATCCTAAAGAAATTGTGGAATCGTGTATTGGGGTTGAAGAATTTTCATCGTCGGACGCGACCTTGTGCGGGACGGAAAAAGCAATAGATAACTTTTCTGGGGAGGATCTGCCGGTGAATGAAGCTGTTGATGTGGTGTACGAGAAAGAGAGTTCTTATATGGAAAGGTCTAGCTCGGAGGACAATTCACTGAATCAATCAGTTGAAGATGATGAAGGCATCAGTGATGAAGTTGGTTGTGACGATAACAATGAGGAAAAGGACAGAAGCAGCTGTGAAGACTATGTCATAGAGAATGGGGAAGAAGAAGGCTCAGAGGAAGGAACTATTAGCTCTTCTGCTGAATCCAGAGCCGAAGCAATTTGGCCGGCGGAGGAAATAGAGGCATTGTCGTTGGAACTCAAGAGCAACCTTATAAAACGGAAAAATTCGGAAGAAAAGACTACCGGAAAAGGAGAGCAAGCTCACTTGAAGGACAACCAAAATAAATTGGTCGATGATTATGAGGCTCTGAAGAAGGGAAATATCATGGAAATTGGAATGATGAATGATAAAATGGAGCACTCAAGAAATTGGGGAGTTAGGGTCTCGACGATGGTGATAGGGCTACTGGTTCTGCTGCTGCTGCTATCTATTCATCGTAGTGCTTTGTTCTCGTCACATGAAGTTTGAAGAAACTGAATAATCATCCAGAAGAGAGATTCAATAATCAACTGCAATGAGTCAATAATTGTTCACCTTTATTGAGAATCTAAGAGCCATAAAAATGTAAAATGCAAGCCGTTGATGCTTTCCTTATTATTATTTTTTTTCTAGAGTTACGCGAGAAAGGGAGTTGTTAATTAAATAATTAGAGTGCTCTTCTTATACAAGAAAAATGTGAAAGGTTATACACGCAAGTTTTGTATAAATGAAAAAAGAATGATGAACATGTGAGTTATTTTGGACAAGGTGGTGGATTTTGGGCTCCTCCAGTTGTAAATTCTGCATTCAGACATCGAGATGCTATAGTTGAATTCTCTGATTGAGGGTTATTGAAGGTCAAATTAATATCAAGCAGTTCAACTCCTTTGCAAGGGACTGACGAGCTGCAGGAGAGACTGACTGCAACATTTGAAATAGTTGTTCCTTTGATGTTCTTGAAATGCACGTCACTTAGCTCTACTTTTGATGGCTGCAACAAATACAAGTTAATAGGAGTTACATCTTATCCTAATGTTAATGTAGAATTGTTTAACAAATTTAGATAGAGACACGAACCTGAGGGCTACTGCGAGAACTATACTTCTGATCTATTATAATAGGATTTTTCACAGACTCCATAATAATGTCTTGATAAGTGATATTTGAGGCTTTGCTTGGCGGAGACGCAGCATAGGTTTTGATCCTGGCACCGTTGGTGGTATTAGATAATGTGCAATTAGTCACAAAAATGCTATGCACGTCCTTTTCATTTGGATATTTGCCCAGGCTGCCAACACTGATTGTTCCAGAACGAAAACAAATTAGTGGGTGAATGATTCAAATAATCTAGGGATTTACAAACATGAATACATGCATACAGTACCTTAAACCATGTCCAGGGCCGCAAAAGACATTGGATATGTAAGCATTAGTGACTCCTTGGCCAATGGAAATGCAGTCATCTCCAGTTCCAATTTTGGCATCAGACACCTTAATGTCACTCGTATCACTAATATGCATGCCATCGGTGTTCGGGCTATTGGCAGGTGCTGTTATGTTAACGTTGACGGCTGTATAGTTGCTGCTGTCTGTTACGTGGAAATGAAAATATTTGCTATCCAGTGAAGTGATCCCATCAATTATTGAGTTGTTCACCCTTTGGAACTTGATTGACTGTTGAAAGGAAAAAGAATATCATCCCTACAGTTCATACTTCTAATATTTCTGCCATCTAGTAACTATCCTGAAACTTACAGATGGAGGTTTCACACACGTGGGTTCGTTCTTGCAGGTATTGTACTTCCACATAGATTCTCCTTGTCCATCAAAGATTCCTCCGCCAGTTATAGTCAGCCCGTCAATTATTTGAAACAAGAACCAGGCATCCTCAGCATAGTCACTTGGATCGGTGGTTGCTTTTATAGTTCCTTTTACTTCAAAAATTACAGGGTTTAGACATGGTCCTTGAAATACGACTGGTCCTGTGACAAAAGTTCCTTCCGGAACGAAAACCTTTGCCGTTCCTGTACTGTTCTTGCAAGCTGCAACCCACGTTTTCATGAATGCCTGCGTATGCATACATTTGTAAGCAAATGAGCATCAATCAATATGAAATTATTTGCTTCCAACACTTTCATTTACGTAAAATTCTTTATAACATAATCTGCTTTTGTAAAACTTGACAGAAATTAAACGGAAAAAAAACCTAAATTAAGAAGATTTTATTTCATTTTTTTATGTAAAAAGCTCATCATCTTCTAATTCGAATCCCCATTAAATGATCTATTTTAAAATCAGAAGAATAACAAACGTCTTGAAACTCACCATTGTGTTGACAGTTTTATCATCTGCCTTGGCACCGTAGGCTCTAACATCAAATACACCGTTGTTGTTTACCGTATTGGTGCCATTACCTGCGGTACCGTTGTTTATGGTAGCGGTACCATTAACTGCGGCAGCACTGTTATTTACGGGTTCAGTAGCATTAGAAATTTCAACAAGATCACGTCGGTCTCCTGAACAGAATTGGCAAGAGGGTGCACCCTCAGCCGCGCAGAATAAGATGGCTATGCCTAAGACAAGAACAGTCTTGGCGTCTCGTCTTCCTAAAATGGCCATCATGACCTTAATGAACTCAGAATATCAATTCGAGAATTGCTTGATCAATCTTTTTATTCGGTGTTAGTTTAGACTAATTTGGAAGGAGTATTATGATGAATTTATACATTGTCATGTTTTGTAGTTATTCTACTTTTAGTTAAGCCAATTCCTAGAAACTGTTGTGAGGTGTTTATTGGGAAATGTCCATTTTAAGTGAGTATTGCGGTTTATTTTTGTATTAAAATAGGATAAAATTTGTAGGGAAAGGAAGGTCATTACGAAATTGTGTCTACTTTTTCTTCTTTTTTATTTTTAAAGGTTGTCTTCAGGCATACTCTGGATTCTAGGTGTTTTCTTTCCGCAGGTATAATAGTTTTTCTTCTAAATTTGGTGCAAAACCTGAGTACTCTTCTTAATGTGACCGTTGAATTCCTGTAGACTCGGGATGATTCTTCAAGCTATCTAATGCACAAACATAACACCATGAGCTAAATTTATATAGCAGTAAGTTACACTAGTTAATAACATAGCTTACTGGCAAATTTAAAGCAACATCTGAATGTGGTAGTAATAATATGTTGTAGGACTTCATTGACTTCAACATAGGAAAGATATTGACAATCATGCCAAAAAAGACCTCTCGTGGAAAATAAAAGAAGATATATGGGCTTTGGATTGTGTTCTTTCATAATTTCCTTTTACATTTCTTCTGATATACACCACTTTATAAATTGCATACCAACGCTACATATCCATAGACAACTAGGAGCTCCAATGTAAATAAGGAATCCTCCAGAATTCAGAAACAAGCAAGATGGCTGCTGGTAACAATCTCTACTCTCCTTATAATTGCGGTTAGACCTCAGGAGTTGCAGGAATCAAAGTTGAGCCTGAGCCTGGCCGGGATACTGGCTACTGGTATTTTGAAAGAAGAGAGAGATTAACTTTGATCATCCCCTCCAATAATATGAAGGCCGACAATCATTTCTTTAACTATATTTTAACAAATGAATTAATTTATAGTTATTGAAATTGATTATTCGAGAATCGAACCTACTTACAACAAAAGAAAAACAAAATATTTTCATTCGACTTTTCAAAAGTTAAATTCACTTTACATTTTTATAGCACAATTAATGCATAAATATAATAAACAACAAACATAAAATATGTCTATGAAGTTTTATCTTTTCATATAGCTTCCTGGAACAAATTTTTGAAGTATGTTTATCCACTACAAGAAAAATTAGCTTCAGCAACTATTATTAATGGTTGCTAAAAGTAAGAAAATGGTCGTTAAAAGTTATAGCAACCAAAAT
>JAOQMR010000004.1:7191701-7211578 GCA_027563865.1 Erythroxylum pelleterianum
TTTCTTACCAAATCTATACATTTTATTATTATCAAAACATTAAGGGATTTATTTTGTCAACCACCATTGGTCCAACAGGGCCTAAATGACATCATCTTTATATCATGTTATTTCTTTGAATTGTGTGATGCCCCTCTATTCATGTTGCCTTCAAAATTTGCATGGAATCGGTTTGAATTTGTTTGATCACATGGGATATAGAAATGATTAAGGCCTTTTCTTTTTACACCCTTGGTTTAAAATTGACCCACCGAATTATTTTCCCTTTGCAAACATTTTTGAGTCTTTATCCTTGTTTTTCAATAAGTCACCTTATTTTAAAACCCAAAAATCCCATTAGCCTTACCATATCACAAGTTAAATGAAGCATTGAGTAATTTGGAACTTTTGTTTTGTATTTCATTCTGAGATACTTTTATAGGTGCTTCTACTCATGTGTTTATTATTTTCTCTTGTTTTTATTATTTTCCCTTGTTCTTAGCATTATTCAAAAAAAGAAAAAAGAAAAGAAACGAAAAGAAAATGGAAAAAGTAAAAAGTAAAAAATCAGAAAAAGAAAAGAAAAGAAGAATAAAGCATAGTAGCATGAGTTAGTATGAGTGGTTGTAACCCTTTATGTCATGTGTTTATCTCAGAATTTTAAGTTGAGTATCCTTTTTACTTGATACTTTGTGAATGCTTGTGATTAACATCTTGTCATTTTTACCTCACCTGTGAACCTAGCCCCATTACAACCTTGAATAAAGTCCTTATGATCTATTAGCTCATGTAACCTGAATAAATGATAACTGATGAAATTGCAAGCCTATGGTAGTGCATTATGTTAGAGTGAGATTTAAGAGAAACACTTACCCTTAAACACTTGAGCGTAAGAGCGAAATCCATAAGAAGAATTCATTTTGATTTCATGTTTGCTTTTGAATAAAGATGTCTTATTTTGACTTCGTTTAATTGCATTGGTAAAAAGCAGATATGATATGTGTTGTAACTTAAGTCTTACTGGCCCAAGTTAATAGATTGTGTGCACATGATCTTATGAAGGACGAATTGACTGAGTGTAGTAGTTTGACATGTTTGCTTGAGGGCGAGCAATGGTTCGGTGTGGGAGAATTTGCTAAGTCATCAATTTGCACTTATTTTATACTTAATTATCTTTAATTTGTTGAAATTATTATCCAGAATTAATGGAATTATCTTATAATTATTTACAAATGATTTTTAACACCTTAGAGACGAAATTGAAGCAAAAAGATGAAAAAGAATGAAGAAACTCTGAAATTCCAAGTTTGACAGCAATTCAGTGACTAAACGTGGGCACATCTAAGGATGAAATAAACCAGCGGATCAATTTTCAAGATTCAAATTCGAGATTTTCACAATCTTTAAAGATTATATTACCATCTTTCAAGGGGATTGACCACCTGAAATTGGGGGATATATTATCTGACGAGAATCAAGGAAAGATAGGAGGGAAATCAAAAAACAAGCATAAAAGGAGGGAGAATTACTGTTCACGGAAGCTAGACTAGGTTTCGTTTATGCACTTTTTCTCTTGAGTCTTTTTGTATTTTCTGCATCTTTTCTTCCATATTTTCATATTTTTCAGTAAAGAACCAGAGATGGAGACTTTATGCTTTGTTATTTCTTTTGTTTTCGATTCTATTATGAGTAGCTAAACTTATTGTCTTGGTTTAGGGAATTCGAGTTATCCGCTATTATGTGTGAGATGTTTTAAATAAGATTTATGTTGTTAATGAACACTGAATATCTTTCGATCTACTCTTTCTAATTAAATTTGTTGGTCTAGGGATTAATTTGTTCAATCGCTAGATTAACGAAATATGACGTTTAGTTTCGCTAATTACAAGTAGCAATTAGGATTGTCTTCTCTACATTAGAGTCGGAAAATTCTAAGAAGATATTCGCTTGATTGATTGCTTGTCGTACATGTATTTCGCTTGCTCATTGGTTCTTGATTCGTAAAGCTATTATTCAATTAAACTTACGATCATATCTAGATTGTTGTTTAATAAGAATGCTAGGATACATGTTTCTAATCATTACACTTAAGAGAAAATATTCCCAATGAATGTTTGTTAATGACTGCAATTTTATATCAAAGATCCATATTAGTTTGATAACATCAGTGACAAGAAAACCAAGGTATTTTTCATTGTATTTTCATATCCAAGTATTTCTTTACGATTTTCTTATATATGTCCTTAAATTTTCGTGAACCAAAAACAACCCCCTCTTTTGTTACTTTGTTTTAGTTTTAAACTCGCTAATCTTTACCTTTAAAAATTCATCGTGGGAACAATATCCACTTATCACTACTACATTAATTTGTATTAATAGAAGTTATTTCTTTTGAATTTGGTTGCAGGAGACAACATCACTAGTTGTCTTAAATGGTGGTTGGACGGTGAAAGTATGAGTATCGAAAGTTGGGAGTGAATAGTAACTTATAGGGAAAAGAGTTTAAGAGAGATAAACTTCAGCTTTCTTAAGCTCTAATTTATACTTTTATATGCTTTTCTCTTTATTGATTCATTATGAGTAATTTAACAAAAAATTGGATGATTACATACATTAATAACTAAACAAATTTTTATTTTTATTTAAAATAAAAATATAAACTAAAAATAAGAAATAAAAAAAGAAGTGAAACAAAGTGATCCCTGAGCAATTGCGAAAAATATTGGCACATTAAAGGAGTCTAACTAATCTTTAGATGGGTACGAGTCACGTCTAAGTTCAATGGGTTTATTCCTTCGTAGTGCTTCTTAATCAAGTCTGAGATTTCATTGGCATAATTGGATTTGGATGGGCTAACCTTTCAATCCAAAGAATGTAAATAGATCTTAAGCCCATAAGACCAATAACCTTTCACTTTCTTTGTTCTCTTCCAACTTAGAAAATCATAATTGGATTTGGAGACTGACAGTTGGTACATTTGATTAACTTAATCCAACCAGTGGACTTTGTTTAGCAAATAGCAGTTACGAGGGTTAGTTGCTTGGAGATATTGTTTCCTATGCACTCTAGTTTAGTTAGTGCATATCCACAAATCTAAAGTGTGATAGGTCCCATGTTTCTATCATTATGAAAAATTTTTATTTGGCTACGGTGAAACCGATCAGACATTCGCGGAGATATAACGCCAATGCCCCCGTCTTTACATGAAGTAGACACAAACGTGAAAGGCCAATGTAGGAAATTGCTAAGTGGGGTGGACCCAAAAGCACGATCGTTTGGATAAGGTCGATCTCACATTGATAGTAGTGAAGGGCAAATTTTATAGACCCCAATGATTCGCGGAAGGAATCCAATTACTTTATGGCATATGCTCATCTAGAAGGGATTTCAGAGCAGTAGAACACGGGAAGACTGTCTAAAACCAATGCCGCCTCATTTACTCTCTCCCTATCCAATGGCACATAGGTTTTAAAGATTTTGGACCTTTACGAGAGGAGAAACTGTTCACAAAATACATATGTGTACCGATCACTTGGAACTGGACGATTATCCATCGTTAGATTTATCGAGAAGGACTTCCGACAAGCTTTAAGTTTTCGTTGTACTTATTTCTGGACTAATAACAAGCTTAAGTTTATTTTTCAGTAGATGGTGAAATGAAATTATCGTTGAATTGGTGAATATTAAGTTGGATAAGACTCCTGTCAGTGTTTTCCAATCCTAGTTCTTGATTAAGCATTACTAATTCCAGAAACTTATAAATTCAACAAAATGACCTACTTGTAGTATAACTGATTCCAATATTCTTAGTTCCAATTTTTGATAAAAGAAAGAAGTATCCATTGAAAATACGATCACAAAGATTCCAAGAGCTTTGTTCTCTTCTTTTTTGTTAACTTTTCTTCGAACTGGTTTGTTACGTGTACAAGTACTGTACGAGTTCAAAGTGGAACAAATGGTACAATACTAGCGGGCCAGTGTATACAAAACAGCAAAACCGCAGCGACCATTCCCAGACATTGGTTTTTCCCAGTCCTGTAGGATTTGCCATGTCTTCCTGACCTTTTGACCTGTCTACCTTTGTACTGGTCACCACCTCCTATTATTATTATTCTATTTCTATCCTTACCAGTCCCAAGTTCAAACACGCAATGTCATCTTTAGAAAAATGAGATAAGAATAGTTGGGAAATCTAAACATGGGTTTATCGGATTCCCCCTCTCATTTGTCATTTACTCATTTCTCGTTCTCGACGCCTCTATGTCTATATAAATAATCATAAGGTGGTTGCCTGTATAAACTTGGCACACGTAATAAATAACTCCACAGTTTGTCACTGGCCGGTTAGTTCTCCTTCCTTCTCCGATCACCGAGTGTTGTAGAAACAAAGAAGCAACCTTTTGTCGTTTTTTCTTTTCTTCGGTTCATGGCCACCCCAAAGCTGTCTAGAATCCCTAGTATGAGGGATCGTGTTGAGGATACTCTCTCTGCTCACAGAAACGAACTTGTTTCTCTGCTTTCCAGGTTTCTTGCTTCTCATTTTATAAAATTGCCTTCTTTTCAAAATTTTGGAACTCTTTTCATCTTAAGACGCTTGCTTTTACTTGTTTCTTGAGAATATTTGAGTAGAATCGAACAAAACTAGATGAAAGGAAGAGAACAAGTTAAGTTCATATCATAGAAGTTCCACTGTGTTGAGTGTGTCATGAGAAACAAACTTTCTTTCTAACTTCTATGTATAATTGTAATTTAAAAGCTATGTTGGTTTGCTTAAGACTGTGTAATTTATGATCGGTTCATTTGTGAGTCCTCTTGTTTTATTATTTCTTTGTTTTTGCTGGATTTGGAAAGGTATGTGGATCAGGGGAAAGGAATTCTGTATCCACATAATTTGATCGATGAACTTGAAAATATTGTCTGCGACGACGAAGCGAGGGAGAGGCTGAAAAATGGCCCCTTTAGCGAGGTTCTTAAGTCTGCTCAGGTGGGTCTCTCGTTCACTCCCTTATTCTTTTAGTTTGTATTAGAAGAATGTAATGACTGGGACACTAACATATGCAAGCGTATTTATTGATAAAACATTAAGGCTTATTTTTGGTAGACACTGAAGCGCTTTCTTCATAGGAAGCGAATAGGCTGTCACAATGATCTGAGTTGTTATTATTATTAGTATTCTACATTTTTTAGAAGCTTTAGGAGAGGTGACTACAGTTAGGTAATAAGTCGAAGGCGAATGATTGGCCCAAAAAGAAAACAACAAGGAAAAGGATGGAATCCCTTCTTTCTTGTCTGATAAATGATTGATTATATTGTTTTTCTTACCTGCAATATAGTGCTTCGTAAAAGGAGTAAGGCAATGTTCTGAAAACTGAAAGTTAAGTCCTTATGCACCTATGTTGATTGCCTGGTTTTTTTTTTTCTCTGCACTAACATATCTAGGACTAAGTATTTTTCTTGAAGCATACTAATTGCAATCTTTTTCTTGTTGGGCCCAATGTAAATCATAAAGCTGAAGAACCTTGTTAATTTGTTTCCCTGGACCCTGCGTCTTGGCGGGATTGATTTCTATTGGGATTTGTTGTAATCTTGTTCATTTGTTCATTATGTTTCTTCTCCTTTTTTTTTCATGTTCCTTGCTATACATAAAATGGTTGTACTGTTTTGTTGATTTTCTATCAAGATGCATGGGACATTTACATTTCTACAGTGTTCCAAGATATCTGACCTTATCGTTCTTCATAAATGTGTGTGGCAGGAAGCCATAGTTCTGCCTCCATTTGTTGCACTAGCAATTCGTCCAAGACCTGGTGTTTGGGAATATGTGCGAGTTAATGTATTTGAACTCAGTGTCGAGCAGTTGGATGTTTCTGAATATCTTCGTTTCAAAGAAGAACTTGTTGATGGGCCGTAAGCAAACACCTCCTTTGAACTCTCTATTTTTTGTGACAAAATATATGCTCATACACAGCATAGCGAATAAATCATAAAGTGTTCCCATATAGATACAAATTCTTAGCTTCTTTTTGATCTTATTTTAGGTCCAATGACCCCTACGTGCTTGAGCTTGATTTTGAGCCTTTCAATGCTAGTTTTCCTCGCCCCAACCGATCCTCATCTATTGGCAATGGCGTTCAGTTTCTCAACCGTCATTTGTCTTCCAATATGTTTCGTAACAAAGACTCCTTGGAACCTTTGCTAAACTTTCTTCGAGTACACAAATATAAGGGACATGTAAGTAGGCTATCCAAGAGCTTCCAAGAGACTCTTCACTGTTTATGCTGTTGGTTACAAATAAATTATTCCATGTATGTGTTTGTCTTAATTTCAGAAAAATTTTATCAATGCTTGTACTCACATGACATGGATGTATAATGGTGATGAGATAGTGGGATAGTACTTGCTATGTATTAATCATTGATAAGCTAATGACTAAATTGGAGAGTATGTGTAGGCCTTGATGTTGAATGATCGGATACGGAACATATCTCAACTTCAATCTGCGCTTCTTAAGGCTGAGGAACATATCTCTAAGCTTCCATCTGAATCACCGTACTCTGAGTTTGAATATGTGTAAGTATATGTGCAAATTGAAATAGTCATGTTTGTACGTTTTTTGGACTTCTAAATTGTACGCTTTGAGATCATTACATGGGTTTTACTCTGATTCAGGTTACAAGGAATGGGATTTGAGAGAGGTTGGGGGGATACGGCAGAACGGGTGTTGGAGATGATGCATCTACTCTCAGACATTCTCCAAGCTCCTGACCCTTCAACATTAGAGACATTCCTTGGCAGAGTACCAATGGTGTTTAATGTTGTCATTTTGTCTCCACATGGATATTTTGGACAAGCAAATGTTTTAGGTTTGCCTGACACTGGAGGGCAGGTACTAATGGCTTTGCTCTTGTTGTATATGAATATCACATAATGCTGCAAGAGTAAATGTTTCTATGATCATTCTCTACAGATTAAATAGAGAACTTTTTATATATATAAACCCTCACCTTTGGCCTGGCAGCGATCTCATTTTCTGGTCTCTGGACTCCTTATTGATTTTATTGCCTCACAGTCACCTGTATTTTCTCTATTACAACTACAATTACATAACATTTCTCCCAAAAAAGAATTCTAGAGTTTCTACATTTCTTGGATTGTGATCATCTTATAGGAATGCACTTGCAGGTTGTCTATATACTGGACCAAGTGCGTGCCTTGGAAAATGAAATGCTTCTTAAAATACAGAAGCAAGGGTTGGATTTCAAACCTCGAATTCTCATTGTGAGTGTCTTATAGCTACTGGTTGTCTACTTGTTCATATGGCACAATTTTGATGATGATAATTGCTCTTCTCCTGTAACGCATCTCCATTGTATTGATGAAGGTTACTAGGTTAATACCCGACGCGAAAGGAACGACATGTAATCAGCGATTGGAGAGAGTTACAGGAACAGAACACACACATATTTTGCGAGTTCCATTTAGATCCGAGAAAGGAATTCTTCGTAAATGGATCTCAAGGTTTGATGTATGGCCATACTTGGAAAAATATGCTGAGGTAAGTTGTGTGCACAATGTACTGGTTCATATCTATAATCTATGGATATATTAAACTTCTGGGAAGTAATACTTTAAAGGTTACACGAGAACTGAATGCTTGAAATGGTAGGTTTGACAGCTCAATGGGTTTTGAGAACAGAGTAAATGGCTTGAATTAGTTGTTAATAGACCTACCATCACCTCAGTCAGCTAAGCTGCAGGTCTTTGTAGTCACTGAGGAATATGTAGACTATTGTAAATGTTAAATAATTACATAATGACATTAGCTATGAATTAATGACCATCTGCACAGTTTCTTATCGCTTACTGTGATGAAGTGTTGAACTCATAGAGACAAACATAAACATCAAGATGGAGATATTAATTATCATCAACACACCCTGGAACTGATACAATTTGCAATTTCTGTTATATCATCTCTACTTTTTGAAAAATTTCATATTAGGCATGCATGCCAAGCCTCTTGTTACCAGCTCAACCTTGTTGAATTTTCAATTTTTTTTTCCTAGTGGACTAAATGTGGAGTTGGAATTACATTATTCTTAATCTATCGTCTGCTCTCTTGAACATCTTTGATCTTTCCAACAGGATGTTGGTGGTGAAATTGTAGCTGAGTTGCAGGGCATTCCTGACTTTATTATAGGGAACTACAGTGATGGGAATCTTGTTGCATCTTTATTGGCTTATAAAATGGGTGTTACTCAGGTTCGCTTCGTGCTGTTCTTATGCTAGCATGAGGTTTATCGAACTCATATGAGAAGGGAGGATTTAAATAACTGGATTCTCTGTAATGCAGTGTACCATTGCCCATGCCTTGGAGAAAACCAAATATCCAGATTCAGATATATATTGGAAAAAATTTGATGATAAATATCATTTCTCATGTCAGTTCACTGCTGACATACTGGCAATGAACAATGCAGATTTTATCATCACCAGTACTTATCAAGAGATTGCGGGAACGTAAGTATCACCATGCATGCCGTAAATGTATATCTACTGGTGTTGGAATCTTGGCAGAATTGGATGACTATATGACTAAAATGTAGTGAGAACATCCTAGAATGCTTGCTTCTCAGGCTTCCAGAATCTGAGATATTATAGTTAAAATAAGAGGGGGAAAAAAGGATATGCTGGAGTTCTTAGGGAACAGTCCTGGAGCATCTCGCTTCATTTTAAACAAATCTCATATTGCATTCTGACACTGTTTATGATAAGGGTTCAGCTGTTGTAAGTACTCCAACATAGCTTGAGATTCTTTTGATTGAATAAAGAAATTGACCCATCTTTTATTAACTGTATATTGTTAAAGAATTGAGTTCATGTGTAACATTCCAGTTTTATATATGCTATAGATAATGACCATAATGTCAGCATTTGTACGACTGTCAAGTTCTCTGCTTTTTCTATAAAATTCTTCCGTGTGAACTGGAGTAGGCTAAAAGAAGGTGCACAATTTTCAAGGATGCTATTGATAGTCAACTGCTTAACCTATATGCTCTTCTTTCAGAAAGAATACTGTTGGTCAGTATGAAAGCCACACCGCCTTCACTCTTCCAGGGCTGTATCGTGTTGTACATGGTATTGATGTTTTTGATCCAAAATTCAACATTGTCTCCCCTGGGGCAGATATGTCCATCTATTTCCCATACTCTGATAAGCAGAAAAGACTTACTGCGCTCCATGGTTCAATTGAAAAGATGCTGTATGACCCTGAGCAGACCGATGATTGGATGTGAGTCATCATTCTGTATTTTGCAATTGCACTTCCTAATTAATTGTCTTGAGGTGCATTTCAATGATCTTGAAAGTTGCTCCTAGCAGCATGATTTTGATCAATATCCTCAAACATCATTACTGTTTGCATTTGATGCAACAAGAGTGTAATTGTTTGCCATTCTGATATTTTTGCTCTTTTGATACAGTGGCGCACTGAATGATAGGTCAAAACCCATAATATTTTCCATGGCAAGGCTGGACCATGTGAAGAACATGACAGGGTTAGTTCAGTGTTATGCCAAGAGTACTAAGTTGAGAGAGCTGGTGAACCTTGTTATTGTAGCTGGTTACATTGATGTAAAGAAGTCGAAAGACAGGGAAGAGATTGCAGAAATTGAGAAGATGCATGAACTGATGAAAGAATACAATTTGCATGGACAATTTCGATGGATAACTGCTCAAACAAATCGAGCACGTAATGGTGAGCTCTATCGGTACATAGCAGATACTAGAGGAGCTTTTATTCAGGTATGTGATGTATTGCTTTCGGGTTGTATATAAATTTTGTCAGGAAACTAAGCTATTTCCTCCTTCCCCACCCTAATTTGTTTTTGCAGCCTGCCTTTTATGAAGCTTTTGGACTCACTGTTGTGGAGGCAATGACTTGTGGCCTTCCAACATTTGCCACTTGCCATGGTGGTCCGGCGGAGATTATTGAGCATGGTGTGTCCGGATTCCATATTGATCCATATCATCCAGATCAGACTGCTGCAGTCATGGTGGATTTCTTTCAGCAGTGCAAGGAAGATCCAAACCATTGGATAGAGATCTCTAATGGGGGGCTCCAAAGGATTTATGAAAGGTATTTATCTGGATATTTGAGAAAGTTCACGTGTGTGTTTGTGGCTTCTTAACTCAAATGTCGGGAAAACGTAGGTATACATGGAAGATTTATTCTGAAAGGCTAATGACATTGGCTGGAGTGTATGGCTTCTGGAAATATGTTTCTAAGCTGGAGAGACTTGAGACTCGAAGATATCTTGAGATGTTCTACATTCTCAAGTTTCGTGATTTGGTAAGTTATTGGCCTTTATATTGCAATTATCATCACAGATTCACAGTACAAGGTTCTTACCAATCTATTTTCTACCACTCAATTTCCTGGTTGGACTTAACCCTAATGATGTACTGCATCTAAGCACCTCAATTTCCTGGTTGGACTTAACCCTAATGATGATAATGATGTACTGCATCTAATCACCTTAATCACAACCTTTATTCACACACTACACCTTAGTGAGGGGACCAACCATGTGAGCTATTTTATGTTGTCTCCATATTTAAATTGTCACTTAGATTTTCATGTGTTTTCTCTTTTTCAGGCGAAATCTGTTCCTCGGGCAATTGAGGATCAGCACTAAGCTATAATAACAAGCTTGGGTACAGCTACATTAGAGTGATGCAATAATAAAGCCCTTGTGTGTGCATATAGTACAAGCTTGTCTATTTTTAAATAGAGAAGAATGGTTCATGAAGCTCTCACTCATGTACCTCTCTTATCCCACTAAATGTATCGAGCAAAATCATGTAACTTACTATCAATAAATTACCACAAACTTAGTTGATTCAGCTACCGTATTCCATAAAAGCGAAAAGTTAAACCTACTCTATGGGAATGTAATGTCATTTTACCTCTGAACGTCAGGCCTAAAGCTGACACTTTACGTGTGAAGAATATGCCATTATTACTAGCCAGAGACAGTACAGCCCAGCGCTAAGGGGAGTTCTCTTGATCGTCTGGCGTAAAAGAACTAAGTTCTCTACTGACACACTGACAAGTCTACAGCATACGTTAGAACCCTTTAGGCCTTCTGCATTGATTGCCTTCTCTTTACTCACTGCGTAAGCCCCAACGGTCGTCATATAATCAGGAATGCCAATGAAATCTTGTTAATTCATATATGGCCTACTTTTGCGTATGGTTTAGTTAGTTGCTAGTTTCAACTACAGGACACCTCAAAGCTTAAACTTTTGTATAAAAACTAGTATAGGTATAATATCCAGAGAGCTAGAAAGAGGCATTGTTCAAGTCAAGCACTAGTGGACATCAACATGAAACTACGAATACAAAAAAGGACGCCCAACGGCTATTCGTTCTACTCTGCTTCAGCCGTTTTCACATTCGAAGGCCGTTCTTGGCCGACACTTGCACTCACACCATTGGCTGTTAATAAAAGCTTGCAATAGTGACCTATCTACGTTGGCCAAAAGGGCTTCAGGGAGCCTTACCAGAAACTAAATTGGAGATTTATAATTAGGCAGCTAGCGGGTGGGGGTTTTCTAAAGTTGGCCAAATGAGTGAGCCAGATAAGCCAATGCTCCTACGAGTGGGGCGTTGACGTAAGTGGCAGGTTCTGACTGTTCATAATCAGATCTTTGATCTGGGAAGTGATCGTGCTGGTCTGGCCCTCCAACTACAGCTCCCACAAGAATGTTGGGGTTAGGCGATTGAGAGTTCATGTAATTGAAGCCTAAGGAGCACGGAATCTTTGCTGGGTGAGCAGATTTGGAGGGTAGAGATGAGGCCCTGTGGTGAATCCTTTGCGGATACCTTGGACCATATCCGACCATGTACGACATTCTCAAAGGGTTGTCTCCCAGCAGATAGTCCATCTGATACCACAAAGCAAATTAAGCATCGGTAAAGGAAGTTAACATAGGGGATCTAGGGCATATGATACCTGTTTTTTGGCCATAGCTCGTAGCCTTTTTGGACTGAAAACACTGCCACCACAGTTCACAACTGTGCCTGAGGATTTTAAGTACTTGGCATAGGTTACCAGCAAGAATGAGGTGGAGGTCACATATTGCATGTTGCTGTCACTCATCTTGAAGAGTAGCCCACCTAATGAGTAATTTAGATATTGGCAAACTTATGGGTTGGAAAATTACTTAAAAGAGAGACGTGGAATGTGACTTACCTGGAGTTTTTTCTCAAAAAAAAAAACAGAGAAAAGTAACTTGCCTGGAGTATATTGTGCTGAAGAGAAAGGGGCTCCAGGTATAAGGGAACAGAAAAAGTTATCGGCGTGGGCTTTGTAGTCATGGAGATGTTGCAATTTCTGAACAAGAAATTCCTGTATTCAAAGGCGTTCAAAGAACTCAGCATCAGTATACATCCAACAAAAGAATTTTCTTTTAAGAAAGTGGAGAGAAAATCGGACCCTAGAAAGAAGAATCCTAGCTCCAACGTGCTTGTTATCCCAACCAAAAGTGTTATCAGATTCTCCTGCTCCAAGTTTCTGTCCATTAACTTCAATGTACCTGAGGTAAATTGGGTTTTTCGTGGCCTTATGAAGCCAAGCTGCGCCCCACAACAACTCGTCCTGCGAATTGTGAACACAACTATAAGAAATCCAACTTTTGCGCGTTTCTTTATGCTAAAAATGCTCATCAGTGCACATTTTACCTCATATCCAGAGTAATCGCAGTAAAAGGGGCAAACAACACTCTTCAAACCGTTGCTGTATGCTCCTCTGTACTCGTCTGCAAATTGGAACACCTGCTTCAAGAACATATGAGAATCACATTCTGTGGAATAATTAAAACTTTAATTATTTTATTACTGATGTTGTTACCCTAATAGCTCTTCCGACCAGAAGTTTGGAGTAAGTGGGGTCACATCTCCTAAACACCAAGGAGGCAGCCGCAAGAGCAGCAGCAGTTTCAGCGGCAACCTCAGAACCAGGAGTGTTCTTGTCTATCTTAAAAACACTCCTCGGAGTATCCATGTCTTCTGGTCTCTCCCAGCAAGCGTGGTCCTTGTTAGCATCACCAACCTGTCAAGCAAACCCAAAGCAGTTTAACGACTTCTTTTGAGTCCTTGTAACCAAATGAATTTTGAAGGCCATGCAGGGACAGGGATAAACCAATGAGAAACCTGAACGTATATGGTATCTGGATGAGCAGTGGCTTTGAGTAGGTAATCAGTAGCCCAACGTACGGCTTGCCTAGCATTCTGTAACTCGCCTTTCATCAAACCTCCAAATTCAATGACACTCCATGACAACATTGTGGTAGTGAAAGCCATAGGGAACCCAAACTTTACATTGTCTCCAGCATCATAGTAACCTCCTACCAAATTCACCTGCATTTTCATTTCCATAAAGTCATATGAAAGATGGATTGGACATTGCTATAGAGAGTGAAGTATGGAGTCTTTACATGCATGGCAGAACCATCTGAGAGACCAGAGTCTTTCCTCCAAGTCACCCTCTGATTAGAAGGTAGCTTGCCCGATCTCTGCCCTTCAAAAAAGAGGATTGATTTGGTGAGAGCATCTCTATAATGGTGACTAGCAAAGCGACGGTGATTGTGCCGGTGAAATGGTTTGCTCTTGTGCTGGGGAGGAAAGCCATGGCAGAGAAGCAAACAAGCAGCAAAGCAAGAGAGGAGAAGTGGAAGTGTAAAATATGAAAGGGAGAAAGCCATTGTGGTTCTTCCCATAGTGTAACGACCACCAACAACCTCCAACACTCCAATGCGAGCACAGGCACTTCCTTTTCTCTGTATTTATAATGGAAAAGCTGCCCCAGTTTTTCTTCTACTCGGTCATTGCAATGATTAAGTACATTTGATTCGAGGATTAATTAATAGGCTCTTGTTTAAAACAAGAATGTCTCTGCTTCTCCTATTTTTACACTACCGTCCTTATAGATTTGTGAAGGGCATCCACGACCAATACACATTCAGTTGAGTGATTTCTTGTTCGGAGGTTATGCATCCAGTTACGATGCCTACAGAGTAGGGAATAATGCTCCACCGAACCTATTTATCCTTGGTTTTGTTGTACAGTTACCGATACAGCATCTTGTAATAACACGGCTTCTTGCTTGGTTTAACCCACTTAAAGGTGACAAAAGTGATTAATGATCATCCAATAATAACTAAATAATTAAACTCCTGTCTCGCCATGAAAATTGGCAAGGACTAGTCGGGGTTAATCCACGTGCATGTAAGCTAAGCTTGTCCCAACTTGACCGCAAGTTATTGAAGCGATTAGCATATGGAAGTAATCTCGAGTAGATTCTCTGGAGTCAAAAAGTATCAGAAAACGGTCTCACCAACTTGATGTGGGACAACAAAGCTTCCGGATGACAAAAATTTATTTATTAGAATTTGGGAATTTCTGCAAAGACCAAATTAAGAGTTTTGAGACTCTTAACCAACGTTGAAATTAAGCAAATGAAAAAAACTTAAAACTTGAACAAGGGGGAGGTCAAGAAGGGTCAGATTCCAGCTTTTATTTGCACTCACTGATGGTGAGCTATGCGGTTGTCGTGGGGTCGGAGAAAGTTGCAGAACACTGAACAAGTCTATAGGGTTGATCCAGAAAGTATTGGCCTTTCATGGACTGAGTTCCCAAGAGAGTCAATAAAGACCAGTGTAGATGCAGAACTTGAGGGATGGAGCTCTTGAATGGAGAAATGAGAGTAGGGCAAGGAATTGTCGGTGTACCTCTAGATGATGCCAATTTCAGCCCATAACACGAGGAACAACTACATCTCATTTTGTTCGGTTCGTTAGTTAGTTTTCTTCGTTAAACTAAACTATTCAAAAAGTGACTCTGAAACTTTAATCGGAAATCATGAACTTGTAATAAGTGTACCTGTTAAATTTTTAATATGGGTAGAGTGTGGAGCCTACTAATAAGAATTGGGCTTCGGTCAACTATTATCTAAATAACTGGAACTATTTGTTTGGACAGTTGACCCTTACTACTTATAAACCCTTTAACATTTTCATGTTTAGACAATATAAGACACTCTAACAGCACCTACGCATGAGAAAGCTATCATAAAGGAGCGTCTCAAGCTTCTTGATCAAGGAAACTATGGAGAAAATTGAGGTCATTTGCACTATGATAATGACAAATTAAAATTCAGATTAATAAATGGTTTGAGACATCTTAATTTGTAATGTATATACGAACATCATCATTAGGTTACGTACTCCAAACTGTCATTAACCTTTACATGTCTGACAGAAAGATAAAACCAAGCAGAGATATTTCCCTCCATTCGCTCCTCACACATAAAGAGCGGAGAGGCACAGAGGACCCAAAGCATGTGTTGATAAAAGCAAACGGTTAGCAGTTGATTCACACAAAGCTGCTAAAGAGGTGCAAAGAAGCACCAAGAAAAGTTCCAGGAGACCTATATTATTGAATCGGATTGGATGTGCTTGTACACAATAATTACAAAGATTGATAATGGAAGTTTGGCTAAAGGACGTGCCATATAAAAATACTGGAAAAGGAACATGAGGGATTGAACTTTTTCTCACATCATCATTTGCTCTTCTGATATCTGCGCACATGCCAAGGACACTATTGTTCATGTTCTTTATGCTTCTCTGTAAAAGAGAAATTTAGGCCATGAAATTGAAACCAGAGCTGAAAAGCTGATACTTTATTCTCTTATTGGCTGAGAACTGCATGACAAACGGCACACGAGTTGGGATTGTTGTGTACCTGTAGGAAGTGTATAGGATGCTACTCGATCCATATCGATATGTGTCAACCTTCTTCACAATCTTCTCACATGGAAAAGTTCAAGTAAATATAAATTGGAATTATATATCTTCCTTGACATTTTGACCGCAAATTCTCATATTTAATTCTCAAAACTGCTACTCGATGCCATTCCGCCACTTCCAATCCCGAATTATCCGAGCCTAGAACAATATTTTTCACCCAGTGTTAAGTCCCATAATGGAAACCAAGCAAGTTGTCAGGAAACAGGCGGGACAGTGAGTGTGAAAAGGTCCGAGAAGAGCCTATCAAGCTTTTCAGATGAGAGTGAGTTATGCCGGACATAGAATGCATGTCGTAGCAGAGTCTCATCATTGCTTTCAATTATGTATATCTCAATATCTGAGCTTCAGGGAATCGAGTTTCATCATTACTGGCTAACATCCCGTGATTTTCGTTGCCTTGCAGGAATTTGCTATTTCACGATTATGTTCAGACTACGATACGACCATTCAATTTACTCCCCCATGTGGACTTCTGGGACCATTCCCGTGACTTTGGGGTTTATTAAAACAAGGACCGATTTTCCCTTATTCAATCATCCATATCTCATACATTGGTGGTTATAAGCAGTAAAACAAAGGCATAGAATGAGTTACTGAAATTAATTGACGCCTTATTGGGCTAAAAGCCTTGCTTTTCGGGGCTCTGAGAGTCGCTGGAATCTAGAACTTGTAAAACGAACTTCCGTGGGCGTTGCAATGGCTTACACATACAATTACTGTAGAAGTAGACTTCATCATCTCCTCACTACATTCTTCAGCCCGATAGAGTAGACTTGCAATGTTCTATTTCTCATCTCACCGAACCTATGCGTACCAAAGCTCCATATGTCGAAGCTAAGAGGAAAGAGGTTGATCTTACAATGTTTCATTTTCGGGTCGAGAGCTTTTTCCTGTCACTAGTTTCAACGGCCCTAACAATTTATGTACAAAAGGAAGCTGAGGGAGGAAAGAAGACGATGAACAGTGAAGAGCGCAAACTGAAGAGGAAGAAGTGACGTCGTGTAACGGTAAAAAGGCAACTCAAAACGACGTCAGTCACATAAGTGAGGAGTTGAGGAAATGACAATTGTATAAATCCTGCTGGCTAGATTGTAACGGCTAGTGCGATAATATAAACGATTGTAACCAGAAGAACAAATTTAAGAACACAACTGAACCTTCACTCTCTCTCTCTCTCTCTGCTTTTGCCTTCATTTTTCTCTCTTATAACTTAATTCTCAAATTCAAAATTAGGGTTCAATGAATAAATATTTAACAAAGTGTTATCAGAACTGTAGAATCATTGGAGTTTTGCTCATATGATCTAAGAAGAATATTTTCTCAGTAACTGTCCATAGAGGATCTCATAATTTGGACACCTCACCCTCAGGGAGTGTTCACTAACGGCTCCTGTTGTGCTATCTTAACGAGCCATACAACTGATGTAGCTTGGTCCAAGATTGTATGGAAACACCCTGTCAACCCGAAAGCTTCCATAATTACGGATCTCTTTATCCAGAATTTTTTGTTAAAGGATAAGTAACTTACCTTTTCGTTTTTTTTTTAAAATTCAAAACCTTAACTACCCTTTGTAGTTATTTAAAGGATAATGACCATCATACCCCTCATGGGTGTATGTGATTCATTATCTCCTACTCACACATGATGGGTTTTAATCTAATTTAAAAACTCTGTAGTGCTCATACTTGTTCAATAACTGGTGTAACTAGCATACGACGAGAGTACATTGCCATATATTTGTTAGGAGTATATGACATCTCGATTAACAAGTTGATCCTGAGACTTATGTGTCTTTGAGTAGATATTGTATACTACACCCTAGGTCATATCTCACTTTTGCACTTTTCTTTGATCTCATTTAGTTTATTGTGTCATGACTGTATTCAAGTTCTCTACTAAAGAGACGATGACCATCTATGAATACTTTTTATGCAAGTCAATGATATAAATAAATGACCTTCCTTTGTTCTCAATTCTCTTTTGTATTTAATTTAATTTGTTTTCCTATAATTATTCCATAGGATCGCATCTTACATGATCTTTTGGCAATTCTCAAGAATGAGATAAGAGTCATAAGGGTATATGATGAGGTTATTCTAAACTTCAAGGGTCTCGCACAATGTAAGATAAGATCTGGAGACTTACATTAATCCCTTTTATAGCCAGTTTTGCATATATGGTACGAGTCATGTGCTACGGTATTTACCCATTTCGTTTAACTTAAACATCTTTCATTCAAGAAATACTATACAGATGATAGTTCAAACATACTCAATGTTTAACTTGAGTTCACTTATCTACTCAAAACCCATTCAGAACTGACATCTGGCAACGTAAGACAGATATAGTAATTAATAAATCACTTTGAATATATTTCCTTACGACATTTATGGTTTAAGTTTCTCGCTCCCAATTATCACCTAGACAATAAACTTTAAACATGCCTCATCTCTAGCGAGCATAAATACCAGAGGTGATTTCCCATGTGAGAGGGCCAATCTTTAGTCTGCCACATATACTTGTGATTCATCCGAAAATATATTTATGCAAACACATATATTCATAAATCAAATGATACACAATGTATAATCTTCATCATACATTGTATCCAAAATATGACATTATAATGAGTGAACATACACAGAGAAATGTTTATCAGTACCTTGCAACATCTACACAATCCTAGTGACTTTACATGCCTAATGTATACATCTCTGAAAATTGGCTTTGTCATTAGGTCTACCATCATATCTCGTGTAGATATATATTTCACGTTCATTTATCCTCGTGCAATTATATCTTTTACATAATTATACTTGGTATTTATATGCTTTGTCTTACAATGAAATTTGTGGTCTTTAGTATAAGCGATTGCAGCTTGACTATCACAGTTGATGGTCACTAGATTAATTTCGCTTTTAGTGACTCCTAAATGCATTAAGAATCGATGAAGTCACACAGCCTCTTGTACTGCAATTAAGAATGCTATAAATTCAGCTTCAATTGTGGATAATACAACGCAAAATTATTTCTTACTTTTCTATGATATTGCTCCATGGTTTAGTAAGAATACATATCCTAAGATAGATTTTCTTTCATCTAAATCTCCTTCCCAATCTACATCTGTATACCCTTATACGAAGATCATTACCTTGATAATATTATACATAGTTCACAATTTCCTTTAAATACCTTAATATTCTCTTTACTGCTTTCTAATGTGCTTGGCCTGGATTTGATTGATATCTACTCACTATCCCAACAACGTAACAAATATTTGGTCTTGTACATATCATTGTGTACATAAACTTCCAATTGCATTAGAATAGGGACCATTCTTCATTTGTTCCCGTTCTTATGGCGTTGACGGGCAATTTCTCTTACTAAGGCCTTCGTTTTTAGCAATAGGATTATTAATTGGTTTGGAATCTTACATACAAAATTGTTCAAGAATTCTTTGAATGTACAACGCATGTGAAAACGATAACAATATCTTCGAACGATCTCTTGAAAAATCTTGACTCCAAGAATGTATGCCAATTCACCCATGTCTTTCATTTCAAATTTAGATGATAACCAATCTTTGATTTGCGTAAGGAACATATAGTCATTATAAGCAATCAATATATCATCCATGTATAAAGATAAGAGCACGAATTTATCTTTGGATCTCTGAATATACACATAATGGTCTTCATCGATCGTTCGAAAATCATACCAAATGATTACGTTATGAAAATGAAGGTACCATTGTCTTGAAGACTGCTTCAGGCCATAAATTGATTTTAATAACCGACATACCTTATTTTCTTAACTTGCCTTGATGAAACCTTCAAGTTATTTCATATAAATTTCTTCCTCTAATTCTCCATTGAGAAAAGAAGTTTTTATATCCATTTAATGTAATTCAAGATCCATACTGGCTACTATAGCCAGAATAAGAAGGATTTGTTAAGTCAAAATTGACTTTACGTATTGAAAGATTTTGATGACAAACAAAAAGAAGATGAATAGAAAAGCAGACA
>JAOQMR010000004.1:7224271-7241101 GCA_027563865.1 Erythroxylum pelleterianum
TTTATTTAAATTGTTTTTGTGTGAATTTAACTTCTGATTTTGTTGTAGAAAATTACAAAAAGATTAAGGATCTATTCAACCCCCCCCTTCTAGATCACTTACAAGATGAACCAAAAAGTAGAAGTTGAAAAGGAGAGAATGAGAAAGGAATTAGAACAAGAGAAAGTTGAACGCTTGGAAATGAAAAGGCAACTAAAATAAGATAAAGTTAATAGAGAATAAATGATGAAACAAATGTTCTCCCTCATTCAATCTCAGCTTGGGCAGCCTAACACCACTGACATAGACATGCTTTGTAAATTGATTACACCTAGTCAATCAAGAAAGGGATCTTCTATTCCTCCAAACCGTATATTTCAACATGAAGAATATCATGTAACAAATTTCCTTAATTCAGTGTTTTTGTACATCATCTTGTTATCTTTTTTGTTGAGATTAGCTGCTTTTGTTCATGCTTTCTGAATTTGTTCATAAATAGAACTGAATCATTGTATTGTTAGTTTTTGAACTATATTATTTGCCTTGATTAAATTGATGTCACAATAAAGTATTTAGTATTTAATTTTTTACATATATCAACATATTTGTGAGCATAGTAGTTTTGCAATTCTAATATACTTCTTGTTTCTTTCTTTCTTTATTTTTGTAGGATGGTGATGATTAAGAGTGGATAAAGGGGTACTTGGTAAAGTATTTATGTTTATTATTTTGATTAATTCACATATATTCCATATAGAATAGTGGACGATATTGTAGATGGATATTTTAGCTAGGATTTTTTGCTTTCGTATTTTGAATATGTTAAAAGATTGAATTTTACAAGTCCTTATGGACTATGTATTTTTTATAAATGTCATTTTTATCGTTAATTTTTCTTTGATAATATGTACGTAATTAAGACGTACATTAATATCTACATATTTCTTTTAATGTCGATATAAATGTTGACTACATTACAAGAAGAGCTTGATTTTATGTTAAATTATGTTAGTAACGAAAAAATAAATTGTTGCTTTTATTATTACAAATTGTTGCCTAAAAAATCAGTTTGTTACCTTATAAAGAGTTTAAAGCGTTGCAATATTTGTTTAATATTGTTGCTATAATTTGAAGCTAATACATTGCCTTAGTTAAAACTTAAAGTAACATTATTTTTTGTTGCCTAATCTTCTCCTTCGGTTGCCTTATACTTATTGCAACGCTATTTCTTGTAACGATATGAATTTTGCTGCCTTAAACCAAAGCCAACAATAATTATACTTATAGCAACGATTTTGTCTGTTGCCTAAAACACTTTTTGTTGTAGTAAAAAGATAAAAGTAGTAGTAACTTTGTTGAAGTAGTAGTAACTTTGTTGGACGTTCTGATTAATAAGAATTAATGGCTTGATGTATTTGTTATCAAACTCTGACAATAATGTTGCTTGATGTATTTGTCACATTTAGTTTGAATAACATAATTTGATTCATTTGTAACTTGTTTAAATGTTAGTCAATTTGCTATAATCGTTAGAATTAAGAATTAAGAATTTGATTATAAATTAATGAGATTAGTTGAACCTTTTATATTATTAAGACAACATAAACATATATCTTACTTTTTTTACTTGTATGTTTGGCTAAAATTGTTGTATGTGACATACTGTGTTATACTCTCTTGTATATATGTTTATATTTGAAGAATGAAAAATCAAAATTTTGACCTTAAATACAAGTTGCTGTCGAATTTATTCTTTCCTCTTAAGGTTCCGACTTTATTCTAAGCACATAACCCACGTTGTTTGACAAATCTTACTAAAATACAGATGAATATCTTTTCCGGAAGATTGAAATACGAATTCACAACATAAAAACTACAATTGCTTATTGTTCCATGAGCTGAGGAGGAGATTTTATGGAACAAAAGAAAGAAATTAATTGAGGTTGAGAGAGTATGGAATACCCGTAGAATTCAGCCACTCACTTCCCTGAATAAATGTCCCAACGGAGAAGAGACTAGCCTCAGCTGAGCTGTTAATGACCCTGTAACCAGGCCATGTCACTCGAGCACTAGTATTCGAACCAGGTCCTCTGTTCATATACTCTCCATAGTAAAGGGTACTCAAAGCAAACGTGGCATTCCATTCTAGCCATCCTGCAGGATGTATCAGATCGCCTATATCGCAACGAATAAAAGCAGTCCTGGAATACTCCTTCCAGGGTCTGCCTAGGTACGTGTGGAACGAGGATTGAACCGGAATTAAATCCGCGGCCGCAGCCACCTTGGAGCTGATGATTGATATTCCAGTGTTTTGGTTAGGGTCATCTCTTCCTTGGGCTGTGAATAAGTTCCTCTGTTTCTCGTTAGGTTTGCGAGCATATAAGTTGCAGTTCTGGAAGACTACAGCTGCATTGCCAAAGATGAAATCTATCGTGCCATATATGTCACATTCGCGATAAAATTGTCGAAGGGAGTGAACGTAGAGCGTGTCTTGGTACCCAACAAAGCTACATTGGTAGAATGCCGAGAGATCTGAGCCGCTTCTCAGTGCCACTGCCTGGTGTTTACTAGGTCCTGCCCCATTCTCAAAGGTTATTCCCTTGGCTATGAACCTGCTCCCTATTACAGCTGCTTGCAAGAAACTAATTAGTTGGAGTAATAGACACCAGGGTAATTAATTTCCTCAATTTGTCAAAACCCCAAAGAACGATGTTTTTCTCTACTACAGACTGCATTTAATGCTCATACCCCACATTACTTATTGAAAATTTCCTAGTCTTGCTAACAATGTAAAACAAAGAAACAATGAATGAAACACACGGAAAAGAGACAATTTTGCGACAGCAACCCGAAATAGGCGCTTCGCCTTAATGAACCTTCACAAAAATCCCATGTTCTGTCATCTAATCGACGATTACTCTAGAGCATATTCATCACTTTAGACAAAATAAACTCAAAGATTACTGCAAAGTCAAAAAAGACCACTCTTTTCTCCGACAAAATCGTGCAGGTTCCGTGTCTTGCTGTCCACCCGACACATGCATTACTAAAGCTACAGGTCAATTGCTGTCAATGTTTCAATTATTTTGAAAACTTCTGCTCTTTGAAATTTGAATATATCTTATTATATAGTTACAGTAGAACAACGTTGAATCAAAAGGCAATAACAACGGGAGAGAAGAACTGAACATGAACACAGAATTAAAAACCTGCCGAGCACCTTGTCTAATCAGGACTGAGACCTGTTTTTTTTTTGTTTTTAAAAAAACCCTTTTAGCTTCTGAGTTCTGATCTGATTTAAAATCCATCAATATGAGAAGCTAATGAAATCACGGGAAGTTCCTATTTTGCGGGTTGGAACACCCAGTTTTACTTAGGGTGTTTCATTCCTGTTTTGCATACTATACATTTAAGTATATCTTACATAAATGTATATATATAATTTAATATAATAAAATTATAATTGATTAATTAGTTTATTTTGTACGTACGTGTCGCCTATTGAAAACTAGTTTCGTAGCTTTGCACTTAGATGTTTCCTAAATCTGATAAGGTGATTCCTTGCTGGAAAGGAGCATGTAATCTTATGCGTCCTATCTTTGGATTGGCATCTAAAATTAAGATAAGGAATCATCTAAAACAGGAAAATGTAACATACGTACGTGACGCATATAAAAAACTAGCTTTGTAGCTTTGCACTTTAGATGTTTCCTAAATCTGATAGGGTGATTCCATGCTGGAAAACGAACATGTAATCTTATGCGTACGATCTTGGATTGGCATCTAAAATTAAGATAAGGACAAGAGGAGGAAGCATTTGGTCTGTAAAGCTTACATAAAGTTTAAATTTTTAAAAAATTAAAAAATTAAATAGATTTAAAATTCTAAATAATGTTTTATAAAATTAAAATTAAAATTAGAAACCCAAAAATTAAAAATCATTAAAAGATGAGGCAGTGTCACTTGAACATGACCGCACAACTCAGCCGCACTCATCTATTCTCGATTAACGTTAGCTATAGCTCCTACAAAGTGTAAATAAATCATCACGCGGCCCATTTCAGTGCGATATAGTATTAAACTACGAAAAACACAATCATATCAACCAATATTTAAAGGTATATCCAAAGCCAAAGTTGAACTTAAACTCACCGACAGTTGCTGACCGGAAAGTAGTCCATCCGTCGACGACGTTTCTACTTCCTTTCACTATTGTCTTCCCTATCCCGTCCCCAAAAAACATTAACATAGTCTTTTTCCTTTCAACCTCCACGTTCTCAAAGTAAGCTCCTTCTTTTATATATATCACAAACCTGCATTTTGTTCGCAAATCATTAAATTCATTGTCTTACCTGGTACATAAAAAGTGCATTATGGAAAGGGCATTGGTTTGACCTGGTGTCACTAGAATTTGGAGCAGCTGCCACTGCCTCGCTAATAGTGGTGAAGTTTCCAGTGCCATCTTTTGCCACTATTAGATCGTATTTGGTTGAATTCACTGGAGCTTGTAAAAGTTTTCGGGCTTTCGACGACAACCAAGTTGGGAACCCCTGTTTAACTTTACCGTACTCGGGGAAAACCTGGGACTTTGATTTGTTAACACCAGGGACTTTCTTGAGCATGACTAGAGAATTGCTAACGTGACGAGAAATGTTGAACAAGCTGTTCTCGATAATGTCTCTGACGTTTCCTTTACTGTAAGCGAACCCATCAAGACATGTGTACTGATTAGTCATGGCTGCACTTAGCAGAGTCTGCAAGTCCTTGTAATGTTTAGGAACTGACTTCTTATGGGAAAGATCAGCGACAGCAGACTTGAGCTCGGCGATGGTGTTGTCGAAGAGGTCGAGACAGTCTTTAATCGCTACTTTCTCGAGTCGGTTTAGCGTTTCAGATTCGTTCCTTCTGATGTACGTGACGTTGGAGGTGGAGGCTCTGATTTCCCGCATTGTGCGGTTTAACGTTGCGATGATAAATTCTGGTAGGGACATGGAGTGAAGATCTGGTAGAGATCGAAGAGTGGAGACGCATAGTTGCGGGTATAATGTGCCTTCGCAGGTGGAGTGAGCAATCTGGAGGTGTTTATGGACATGTAAATTTAGTGTCTTGGAGGTTGTTGAAGAGGTCGTTTTGAGAGGCAGAGGTGGTAGTAGGGAAATGACTACAGCTAAGATAAGCAGTGAGACCGGCAAGATACAAATGAAGAGTTTAGTTCTACTTCTAAACCAGCTATACATGGTCGAAACTGCTAAGGCCTGAGATAGGGAAATAAAGAGAAAAGGAAGTGTTTGAAAGAGTGAGATGTCTTTGTAAGTTTGAACTCAAGAGGGACAGAGAGAAGAGAAACGAACATGGTTATTATATATAAAGAAAAATGGTGCAGAGTAGATGTGCTGCTGAAGGGTGGAGCAAATGAAATTATGTTGCTGCGTTTGGGCCTGATGGAGGAACTGGTCCTGCTGGACCACGATTGAATCAGAAAACGTACAGTATTTGAATTATCGACTTGTGTTGTCAGACGATAGATACGGTTTTCAAGTGCAAATTTGGCACTTTCTAATGGGTCGTTCGTAATAACTAGACGTAGTTTTATCTTCTTATAATTCTGACCCAAATGCCGCTCCTCTTGGATTGCGAGTTTGCAACCGTAACTCCTCCAAACCGCACCAAACCCTAAACCCCCGACTTGGAAGCGCAAACTAAACTCCACCATGAAACAATCCTCTCCTCTGTTTGCATACCGTGGCATAGGCGTACACTTGTTTAGCATTAGCTTGATTAATTCGGCACTTTTCCAGCTTCCAATGCGTGCTTGCATGGTCTACTGCATATCCTTCCAACTGGACTTGGCAGGCAGCGGCAATCACGGGAATATGTACGAATTGCTTTGCAGCCTTTTGTTGTGTCACACGCACAAAAAGTAAACAATACTAAAGTCGGAAAAGAAAGGCTAAAAGCTCGGGACTTCACGTTTTAAATTACTTAATGAACGTGTAAACTTTTACGAGTCTACTCAATTTTAGATTTTTTTGATAAATATTAAGGCGTGTTGTACACGTATTGATACAATATATAACATGGCTCTGTTATTATATTTTTAAATGCCTCGGTAAAAAAAACTAAAAAGCCACGTGAAGCGGTAAACTAATTCAAAATTTACGGACCCTAATTTAACTTTAATCACCAAATATTTACCCATCTTCATCTTGCCTCTTTCATGCATCTTCACCACTGGCCAACTTGCATTCCAATCTTCGTTAAAGGATTTCTCTTGCTTGCTTCACGCATCATCTCATCGATCAGCCTTCCAATTTCTTTTTAGCAATTGCCAATTATGTTTTATATACTCATTACTTTAGTATTTTTTGTATTATCTTTCAACCTAGATATGTTACACCTTCACGATATTGTCCCCAATAGGTTTTCTAGGATGAATGCCCCTTAATACTTAATTTGAATGGGTAGCAGTTGAAGTAAAGTAGGAGAAGCCATTTTCTCATACTTATTCTTTTAACAAATTTTGCATTCCTTACCTATTCATATAAATCCCTTTGTAACTTATGATAAAAAAAACTTAACTTCTTATACATACTTAGCCAATCAGAATGACTAGGCTGAGCTATTGCATGAAACAATTATATGAGGCTAGTACGTAATGTCACTATGCATGAAACAATTATATCATCTTTTGAACTTATGTTTGCTAACATATTCTAATAGGTGACACTTTTGTACAATCATTATCCATAATTATTTCACCATACGCATCCACTTCTAAGATATTTATTCACTATACTTTTCATATATACCTCTAAAACCATATGTTTGCAATGCATTAGTTGGTTGATGGAATTATTATGAATATGTAAAGCATCATGTGTTGTGCTATGCTTTAATTGCTCACTTTTATTTCAGTGTTTCTTTTCACCAATTCGACTTTGTCTCTTTCTTTTCTTGGGGTTGGTCATTTCAGTTTGATAGAATGTCATTTGATGAGGTAACTCTGAGGTTTCACCATGTGGGATGTTTTATTAATGTGGCTAATAATGTTAGCTATAATGGTGGTTTGTTGGATGAAATTCAATTTGATCCTTACTTACTTAGCTACTTTGAACTGGTTAATGCATGTAAGAGAAGTAGGTATAACAATGTGAAAAAGATTTTTTATCTTATGCATGGTTTTATACTATCTAATGATTTAAGGGTTGTATAAGATAATGCTAGTTGGTTAGATATGGTTAGTGAGATGATGGGTATAGGTGGTATTGATATTTATATTGATCATAGTGTAGATACCCTTGTTGAAAATGATTGAGGATGAACGTAATGAGCTTAATCAGAATAATATAGTTGAAGATAATGGTCAGGATGTTAATAATGTAGGGTTTGGAGGTAATGTAGGTAATTTAGACGATATCTCAATTGTGGAGGATGAAGATGATGCAGATATGGAGGATGAAGATGATACAAATATGGAGGATGAAGAGGATTTAGAGCAAGGAGATGAAGATAATGGTCCAGCTGAAGATGATGGAGACTATAGAGAAAATGAAGATGATGCAGGTGCTGCAGATGATGAAGACGATGTACTTTTGTTTGAATATTATGACAGTGATGAATATAGAGAACTTGTTAGTGATATAGATGATATAGTAGATGATGCTACTAGGAGGAAAAGAAAATGCCATGTTTATGATGAAAGTGCAATTGAGTCTTACATTGAATTAGGGATGATTTTTCTTAATCATTTGCAATTTAAGCGTGCAGTTAGATTATTGTTCATCAAAATAAAGAGGGTTGTCATGTTTACTAAAAATAATCTCAAATTTGTTTAATATAAATGTAGGACAGAGAATTTCCCTTGGTAGATATATGGAGTATTTGATAGGAAACTGCAGTCTTTTCAAGTAAGGAAATTTAGGGATACCCATGACTATAATAGGGTATATACAAATTCTAGGATAAACACCAGCATCTTATCTAACTTGTTGAAGGATAAGCTTAAAAGAGAGCCATTTTTTAAGAATGATGATATCAGATTTTACGTTAAATATTGTTTTGGTGTTGAAGTGTCCACGAGTATGGTGAGAAGACAAGAAAAAAATAGTAGAAAATGTTGTGATCAACATTGAAGAGGAGTTTGGAAAGTTTTGGTCTTATGCTGAAGTCATTAGGTAGACCAACCCAGGAAGCAATGTTACATTGACAGTGTCTCAGCCAATTCCAACATCTCTACCTGTAATTGAAAGAATGTACATATGTTTAAAAGCTATTAACATGAGTTTAGGCATGGGTGTGGGCATTAACTTAGCCTAGATGGATGTTCGCTCAAAATTATGACTAAGGGTGAACTTTTATATGCTGTGGGAAGAGATGGAAACAATCAAATGTTTCCTATTGCTTGGGATATAATTGAAGTTGAGTCTATTGTCACCTGGAAGTGGTTCATTGAGAGGTTGCAAGAAGATTTACTTCATTTGGGCTCAGGAATTTGTTGGACTATAATGACTAACTAACAAAAGGTAAAAGTTTCACATCACTCTTGTTTTTACTTTTATTTTTCTACTATTTATGTGCCTACTATAACTGTGATGAAATATGTGGATTTGTTTCCAAATGCCTATTGAAATGGTTATGTTTTTCCTTGCAGGGACTTGATAGAGCCATTGCAGATTTGTGTCCAAATGCTGAGCACAAGTTTTGTGCTAGACATGTTTATGTAAATTGGCATGGAAGAGGGCATAAAGGGGAAGAGATAAATGAGCACTTTTGGAAAATTAAAAAAATCCTTGATAGTAAGGGAATTTGAAGAAAATCTGGAAAAAATAAGAGCCAAGAAAGAAAAAGCAGTAGAAGATATTGAGAGCTATACACCAATTCAGCAATGGTGCAGGGCTTTCCAAAGGGAAGATTCTATGATTGGGTTGGTTGACAATAACTTATGTGAAGCATTCAATAAGACTCTGTTAAATGTAAGAAAAATGTCAGTTTTAGGGTGTTTGAGCACATTAGAAGAGAAATGATGAAAACAATTGTGTGGAAAAGAAAAGATGCTACTAAGTGGAAAGAAAATTTAGGGCCAAGAATATGGGAAGCTATTGATAAGAGTGTCAACATTGCTTAGTATTGTTCAGTACATCATAATGGAGAAGGAGGGTATGAAATTGATCATGGTGAGAATACATATATGGTGAGGCTTCAAAACATAAAATGATCTTGTAAGAGATATACCCTCTCTGACATTCCTTGTGCACATGTCATATGTGCCATCAGGGTAGAGAGGGTTAATATTAAAGAGCACACTTCAAGTTGGTTATGGAAGAGTGAATATGTCAAAGCATATGGGAAGGCTACTATTCAACCAATACCTGGTATGAAGGACTGACCCATTAGCAATGAAGGAATTGTTATTCCACCAAAATTAAAATAAGGACTTAATAGGCCCAAAATAGTTTTAAAAAAGGGCATTGATGAGCCTCAAAACAATACAAAAGTGACTAAAAAGCAAAATGTTGATTGCATGTCTAGAAGGGGCATGATTATGACATACAACCACTACTATACAAAAGGACACAACACAAGAGGCTATTCTTAGCAGGGTAGAGAGGTAATTTCTGTGCTGTTTTGTATTTTCTATGGTACAGTTAAGATTCTTTTCCATAGTAGTGGAAATCTTATATGTTTTTTTATTTCATTTTCACTGTTATCAATAACAAGTTCTAGCCCAGTTTCAAAATCCTCACCCAAACTAGTAAACTCATTTCCATATGGAGCAAAACATTTCCAAATCACAATCATCTCCAGAAAACATATCCACAGTTCAAACCAAAACTAAAATCCCAGTAAATGCCTTTACATTTGAATCTAACAATTCTGAATGGGGAAAGAAAGGTAAAAGAGGAGCAAAATCTCTACCTCTACCTTACTACTAAGTTTGTATATGCTAGTGCCATAACTGCTTCAAGTACTGACAACACCCCAAATACTACTCATGTATATGGAAGTGCAAATACAATAGCCTTTGTTGTTCTTCGAACACCTTGAGGTGCTTCAAAAACAATAAATATTTCTACACCTTCAAAAGCCACCACCAAAAAGAACACTAAAGGGAGAAAAGGCCTGGTTATGGTGTTGCAGATTATGGAAGCAGAATGAGGATGTTTGGTGTTAGCAGATCTAGCCTAAATTCTTAAGCAAATATTTTAAGAAAAAGACCTATCACATATAGAGGGGATGGGGATATACACAAATCAAACCACAGGGTTGCAGATGCTAAATGTAAGTGTTAAATATTTTCATTCTTATTAAACATTAATTAAGTGATACAACTTAAGTTAATAATTTTTGCATTTTATCTACAGCCTGGAAGGCGAAATCAGAGACTACTAAACCTTGGGCAGAAATAAAAAAGACCAAGCAATCTGTTACGGGCATTTGAATCCAAACCAAGAAAGTCAAACTACATCTTTGAAGGGAAAGGAGAAAATGTAAACTAAAATGTGTTTGTTAGTGGACTGAACAATTTTGTGATATTTGTGTACTAAACAAAGAACTGAAACTGCATCTTCAATGCATATACCTTACATCCATCAATTTTGTGATATTTGTGTATTGAACAATGGTTGAGAGGTTGGATATCTATTAAATGAAAGGATCTTGTTGGCATTTACATGTTATTATATGAATGAACGCAATGACTATCAATTTCAGTATGAATTGCTTTTCTTTTAGGTTTTTTTTTCTTTTTTTTTGAAGTTCATGAATGCTAGATGATGAAACCGCATTTGCTTATATGTATGTCACAAAATATTTCTACTAAGCTCAATTGCATTTACATAAGATGTACATTGTTAATATAAAAAGTAACCAAGTGAACAGTTAACCCCATAATTTTACAACACATAATTTCCAAGATATAAATCCTTAATGTCACAATCATAATATGGTTCCAGATGTTGAAACATGAAACAATTGCAGTTTCCAATATCAGGTAAGCTCAATTACATTTAGAAATTGTTCTAGTACATAAAATCATTTCTAGGTAAGGATTTAAACATACAACTATTGCCTAAATTGCCTTCCTTATTTAGGCTAACAAACATAAGCAAAACTACTAAACACAACCTTAAATAAGCTACAAATTTCCAACACTTTGCTAAATGTGTTTCATTACTACTCCTCATGGCATCTAACTCATTCTTCAACTTTAAATTTTCGACATGTCCTCTTTTCGGATCCTCAATTGATGATACCCATATTTGAGGTCAATCTTAGAGAAATGACTTGCTCCCTGTAATTGATCAAACAGATCATCAATTCGAGGAAGAAGGTATTTATTTTTAATAGTTACTTTATTCAACTGCCTATAATCTATGCATAACTGCAGGGATCCATCTTTCTTCTTAACAAATAACACTAGTGCACCCCACGGTGAACTACTGGGTTTAATAAACTCCTTATCAAGCAAATCTTGCAATTACACCTTTAACTCTCTCAATTCTATAGGTGTCATTCTGTATGGAGTAATTGAGATATGTTTTGTACCAGGAAGGAGTTCTATATTAAACTATATTTCTCTTTATGGTGGTAATCCAGGTAAATCTTCTGGAAACACATCTGGAAAATCCCTTACTATAGGGATCTACTGTAACTCATTGATCTCACTTTTGGTATCCCTAACATGAGCTATATACCCCTAACATGCCTTTCTTAGAAGTCTTTGGGCATGCATAACTAATATTTTGTTAACAGGAAACCTAATTCGACCACCCTGATATAACACTTCTGTTTCTGGATCTGGCCTAAGTATAATTCTTTTGGCATAACAATCCATTGTAGCATGATGATTTGATAACCAGTCAATACCCAAGATAATATCAAATTCTAATACTGCCAACTCAATCAAATTTGCCATAAATTTTCTGCCCTCTATTTCTACTGCACCTGAGGGGTAAACATTTTTCACTTCAACAGTTTCCCCTAAGGGTGTAACTATGATCAGTGGGTCTTTCATTAATTCTCTCTCTTTATCTAGCTTTCTGGCAAAACTTGGCGCTATAAATGAATAAGTGGCACCTGAGTCAAATAGCACTTTAGCATTCTCATTTTGGATAAGAACTATACCTATATCAACATTCATCATAATTAAAGAAAAAAAATCATATCTTTTATCATAATAGAGCATGGACATTTTATTCATAATAATAACTTAACTAAATATCAACAGGTTTACATCGGATCACCTGTTACAGCTGTATTAGAGGCTTGTGCTTTTTGGGAATTAACAACAAACACTCTCCCTTGACCTCTATTTGTTAGGGCTGGTGCTGGCATCTGTCCCATTTTCTGGGTGAGAGCTTGTCCTTGAGATCTACCCCTACCAATTGGGCCTCTATTAACAAATCTGTCTATCTGTACAATAGTCTGTGAAACTGGGGGTGGAGCTACTTGGTTTTCTTGCAGTGGGTAGTTTTTCATGAAATGCCCTTGTTGTCCACACCTATAACATCCTCTGAACCCGAGTCTACAACGACCTTGATGATTTTTCCCACAGACATTACAAGCAGTTCTAACCTGTGGCTGTGCTGGAGGTTGTTGTGATCTAGACTTAGCTGGGCTCTGTGTACCACTAGGTATTGAAAATACTGATGCACCTGGATTTTTGCCCCTGCCTTGACCCCCTCTCTCTAGTTTTGGAGGAGCAGATTGTATTGTTTGTTCTGTTTGTCTCATCTGAGAGCTATCTCTTTCTCTACAGACTTTATTGCTCTGGCCTTTACCTTTTCTTCTCCATTATCTTTCTGCTCTCCCCTCTTTAAACTTTGCTTCTAATTGTCGAGTCTTATCAATCAACCTCGACAAATGTGGGAAGTCAATAGCTGCAACAACACTATACAAGGAAGGTATGAGTACTTGTATCTTTCCATTTTTGCAGCTTCAGTAGGTACGATTACTGTAGCAAATTTGCATAAGCGTAGAAATTCACTTGCATAATCATCCACACTCACACCAAAGTTTTGTCTAAGCCTTTAAATGAACTCATCGATTAATGCTTGTTTAAAGAATTCCCAGGTCGGAGGATTCCCACCATATAATTGATCTTCAATATTCCTCTGGAACCATTCCCAGGCATTCTTTGTCAATTTAACCCCCACTAATTCTATGATCTGCACATCAGAGCAAGTCAATCTCCAGACCATTTTCTCAGTATGACTCATAAACTCTTGGGGATCCTCATGTCTCTCACCACCAAAAAAAGGGTTTGTAATTTTAAGAAATCATTGATACTTACCCCTTCATCATCTAAAGCTCGCCTAGGTAATCCTCTAGGCATTTGCACTGGCTGTGGTGGTGCCGGAGCCATTTCAGGTACACCCTGAGTCCTTTCTCTCTCTCTTTTTCTAAGTATTCTTACTTCTTCTCTCAATTCTAGAACCTCCTGCCTTTCTCTTAAGGCTCGGTTCTCTGCTTCTAAGGCTTCAATTCTTTGTTGTAAGATTCTAACATCTTCCCCTTAAGCAGCTGGGGTTCAGGTTCAATTTCTATCTTTGATCTCCTCCTAACTTTGGGTGGAGATCATTCTTCTTATTGTTCTTGATGTACAGATGCAACATCAGGTACAGCAGTCGAAATTTCCCCCTTCCTAGGACAACCTCGTCCTCGTTGAGGAGGTGTTCTTCTTCTAGGAGGCATCTCCAGTATGGGGAAAGTTAAAATCATTTAAATACAAAAATAACATGTTATTGACATGATGCAGATCCTATGCTCCATGGTGTCATGCTTATGCGAGAATATCATATGCATATTTATATCATAAAATTTTATTTAATACTTTTTGTACATCATATAGATCACAAGATCTTTACTCTTATACAACCTTTGTCTCTGATACCATCTGACACGACCTGCCTTTTTGGATCGTGTTGGCACTAGGGAATGGGTAGGCTTAATGCCACTAAAACCCGTAGTAAACCTAACTTTTCTATACTCTATTGAAAATCCAGCATGACCCAATCATTTGTCTGATTAACCTTATACATGCTTAATAGGTTTGAAAGAAGTAAGGATCCAAATATGCAATTCTCGCATACATTATCTACTTATAATATGCCAATCTATGATCATCTCATATCACCAACTGACATCATTCTCAATAACATAGTCATATCCATACATGTATCATGTACATATGATTATGACAAACCATGGAGCAGCTATAAGCATCTACAATTAACATCATGCCAAAAACATTACTTGTCTATTTATCCAAGCAAGTCTCAAAAGGCTTGGATTTCTCTCTCGTACGATATGTTAATCCCCTGGAATGATGATAGTGAGAGGTGAGTCTACAACACGACTCAGTGAGATATAAACATACTACCATGCTCGTGAGGCTAGGTAACACAAGGCTATCTTCACAAGAATGGTTTGTGGCATTCTAAGCAACAATATATGGCATCAATGGATAAACAGGTAGTAATATCAAATACGACAGTCATATGAGTATCACTGATAAAGCTCAATGTTGGACCCCGAACCTTTTTGTAAGTTAAAACTATTAAGTGAGAAATTATTGGAGATTACTTATGTGTAGAAAAGAGGAAATCCTTGAAATTGAAAAGAAATAGAAAAGATGGTTTAGATACAAGATGGATTTTGTGAAATATTGGGAGTTAAAAGCTGGAAAGTGCAGTTGAAAAATGTTCATTGAGCATACTTCGGTATTTTAGTCATAACTTGATCTCTAATTATCCAAATGAGATGATTCTTGATTAGCGTTAAACTAGAGAGATAAGGCTACAAATTGTTTGATGAAATTGAGTTCCAATTCAGTCTTTAAAGATTTCAATTTTCGGATGGAAGTCAAGCACAGGATAATGTTTTAGTATAAGAGCAGTCTAAAATGTTTGGTGTATAACTGTTAGGATATGAAATCAAATTGAATGATTTTTGATGTCATTAGAAAATTAAGACAATGAGGAACATTTGTCTAGAAGAAAGTTTTATTAAATTCCTTCAATTTCACGATTAGAAAAAGTGTAGATTTTCATAAAGAGTTAAGTATGATTTAGATGAATTTTTAAGTCTAAATAGAGTATTTTTGTACAATTAATTAGCATGTTAATTGGAGTTAATTAACATATTAATTTGAGTAAGATCATATGACATAATTTAGTTGAATTAAGGTGGTAAGATGACATGAGGGCATTTTGGGAAGACAACTTAAGCTTTTAAGTTACAAGGCTATCAAGTAAGGGCAATATAGACTTTTTAGAATTAATGAGGGTATAAAAGAGAGGAAATAAAGAGTTGTCTTTCATTTAGAAGAGAGGGAACGAAATTGAAGAGGGAGAAGGAGAGAGAAGCACGAAAATGGAGAAAAGAGAGAAAGAAGAAGAGCAAGTTAGGGTTCAACTTTTCTAAGCCTTCAAGGGTGATTTTTCAAGTTGTTCAAGAAGGAAAAAGGTGGAAGATGATGAGAGCTTCCATTAGAGCCAAGAAACCCTTTGGTTGGGGATTCAAGGTAAGTGATATTTTAATGTTTTGGATTTTTGGAATATTTTGGTTCAAAGAGCTTAGGAAATGCATGGGTTGGTGAATTCTAAGGTCAATTTTGGTGATTGTGTTCTTAGAGTTTTCCAATTGAAATCAATATTTGATTTGGAGATTTTGTGAGTTTTGATGAAGGAAATTAAGGAAGGGAAGAGGAATCAAGAGGATCAAGAGGGGAAGCAATTTGAGTCAGGTTTCAAGCAAGGATTTAAGGTGAGTTTCATGTTTATAAATTAAGTAATGAGCCTTTAATGTATTTTCAAACTCAAGATAATAAAATGTTTTCAATGGCTTCATAAATGTTGCTTTTATTGTTTGTGATTGATGTGAGGAATTGCTTTATGTTTGATGTATGAAATTTTGATGAGGCATTGTGAATTGCTATGTGAATGTGGTTGATGAATTATGAATTGCTACATGAAAGGATTTTTGAAAAAGTGCATGTTCAAGAAAAACAAGTTTCTGAAATATTGCCATTTTGGGCAATTTTGTTTTCAAGTCATGAATTACATGTTATGTGGGTTTGGTTTGGTCCGTTCTATATGTCAAGTGCGCACTTGTCTAAAGGCTTCTCCCGCCTGCCCGCTAGTGGCATGGAGCTCCTTCACAGACTCCCTCATGTTTACGACTACACAAAATCACTATGTAGGATTGTGTTAGTTCGTTCTGTTCATGGCTACACAAGACCATTCTATGGAATTGTGTTAGTACGTTCTGTTTACGAACCACCCGAACCATTATGATGTGTTTATGTGTTTATGAATTGTGACAAGTTTTGATGCATTCATGGTTTATGAACAAGTTGAAAAATGCATGGGTTGCGATTTGGATTTCTTGACAAGAATTTTGAGAAAAGTGAGTTTTATAATTCAATAAACGTTTTGGTAACAATGGACTTTTTGAACTGTTTTTGCTTGTTATTGTTATAAGCATGCTACCCACGGGCTTTTAAAGCTCACCCCCACTCTCTTTCCCCAATTCAGGTGATGAGCAAGAAACAGAGCGAAAGAGGCATAAATCCGAATTGACATGCTTTGTCGTGTATTTGAAGTTAGATTATGTAAATACAAAGCTGTAATTGCATTTTGAGCAATTAAATGATGTATTTTGGATATTGATATTGATATTGAAATTTGTCTTGGAAATGCCAATAAAGTTGTAAAACTCTTGATATATGATGTTAATAAACTATGGATTTGCTTATGGATATAATTATGGAATAGTGTATGATGATAATGAAATGTAACATTGTGTATGGAGTTTTGTATGGATGTTTGTCAATGTTGAATGCGAAATTGG
>JAOQMR010000004.1:7251496-7262749 GCA_027563865.1 Erythroxylum pelleterianum
AGAGAACGACCCGAGGTTGCGCTATCTGCAATTCCTTGGTTAAATTTTTGAAGTAACCCCAAGGCGACAATCGGACGGAAAAGGTTATTTCAGCGACATCTTAAAAATGTCGCAAAATGTGACTTTGCGTGACGTTTCCACAAAACGTCGCAGAAAGACCAATCTTTCAGTGACGTCAATTAAAACGTCGCGAAATGTCCGTATATTTTGTGACGTTTTACGGGAAACGTTGCAGAAATCTTTTGCCTACTCCACATTGGCGACGTTATTTGTGACTTTTTTAAAATGTCACAAATTGTATTCTGTGACGTTTTTTGAAGTTTTGTGACGTTTTTTCAATGTCGCAAATTGTGTTATTTTCTTGTAGTGAATTAAATAATAATCCTTATTTAACTTGTATAAAAACTCAATCTTATAAAAACTATGGATGTGCATCATATGACTAAGGGGTGTGTTGAATGAAGAATTTTACTAAGTGAAGACTTCTTACATGATGAGATAGTCTTGCTCTTGCATGTGCCTACTACTGAGTACTGTTTATTTTCTTTTTATTATTTGTCGTAAAGCTGTGTGAGTGGCCAACTTCCAATTGAGTTCTTCATGCAACCCAAGTCATTATTCTTTAATGGGGTCGTCTCATGTTGGCTACAGTGATGTGTGGTAAGAGACGAAGTTGATTTGCAATGGGTGGCATGTTTCTCCTTTTGGTCTTCTTATCGTTGATCGGTAAATTAAGTGTAACTGATTTCAATTGGAGTTTCATAAAATCTGGGCAGCAGATTGTGGCTATTCAATTGGTGAACAATTTTCAAATCCGTCTTAGAAGGAGTTAAACTATAGGGAAGTTGTTTCTTTATATCTCCAGTGTTTTTGTTCGTGTTCTCATTTATTTCAATCACTTGAGTTATTCATTTATTGTCTTTTTCGATAAAAGTTATTGAGAAAATCTTTTATTGAAGTTAACACGAGTTGGTCGTATTACTGGGCTTGAAATACTTTCACAGGCTATGAGGACAAGGGATAGTGACAAGGATTAAGTGTATCGGCTCTGTAAAGCCTTATATAAAACTATTGTTGTTCTTTGATAAAAGTATTAAACTGAATGAAGGCCTCGCAGTTGATTTATATTTGTGTATTTAATATTCTCTTTTAATTGTGTTAGATTTGCGAAACTATACCCCTCCAAAAATTTTGAAGCGAGACAGACGATTTATTACTCCTGAGGAGAAGCCAAGATGACAAGGAGAAGTCAAGATGTAGGGGTAAAGTTTCGTACTATCAGACCCCTCCAATTACTTCGGGGTATAATAATCATGAGGAGAAGCCAAGATGCTAATGGACTCCCGTGACAATATTTCGCAAGAAAGTCAATCAAATCTGCAGGAAATCTATCAAACCGGCAGGTGCTATCGAAATTTCCAAATCAATGTTTTGGTTTCAGCAAGTCATGGAAGTCGGTGCTCGAATGACTCCATCGAAAATTAACAATTTAGAAACTGAATCGCATATTAAACGTAACATCACCACTCTGTTTGAGGACCTCATTTTCAAAGTTCCACGTCATACGAAGTGATACTATAAGTGTTTAAACTTTGAATTCCATGTCACCTAACACGGAAAAAGACACTAATTTGAGACTTTGACCTGAAAGACAATTAAACTATGCCTCTTTTTATCCCATAAAGAACGTGTTACTCCCAGTGTTCGACCTTTTTCTTTATATTGTTCCTCGTCCAACTCGATACAGAAAACCGTAAATCATTGGAGCCTAGCGGTGGATTTCCAATTGTGAGAGTTGCCTTAAATTTAAGGACAAGTTGAGGTATACTGACTCTTGAAAGTTGACAAATTTTTGTTTTAAATAGGAAGCTTCATTTCTTTTGCAGCACATGCACCTTCCCTCATTAAACTACCAAGGTTTTTCGGTCTGAAGGGGCTGCATTCTCTGTAATCAACTCTACGTCAAGCCCGTTTTGTGTATTCTGAATTAGGCCACCGAGTTTTCGATTACTCTTTCAACAATTTAAGGTATGATTAGTCCACGTCTTGCCAAAATTTTCCCAAGCTTATTTTAAATAATTATGAAAGCAAATATTGTGTTTGTGTATTGAAAAGACAAATATATTTACGTACGTGCGCTTGTACAGATTAATATTGAAATTTGACAATTATGTAATTATGTTTCGTATTTCCTTTTACTTATTAGATTACCTTATTAAAGCTACTGATTTTGGATTTCGGGCAAACAAAACCATAGGATTCATTATTAATCAGAAAAAGTAATGTTATGATGGTTGATAACAACTATGTCCATGGAGTTGGTGGAAAAGAATGGATTAACTAATAATTCGTTACTAGGCGGAACAACTCCTACTCATAAGACAACGTAAAACTTGCAAGCAATGTTCTAAATTATGAAGCCTTTTAATGCAAAGAGTTTTATTAAATGTTTTAAAAAATCGAACCAGAAGTTAAATTGATAAGACAAAAAATTTAAAGTTTAAAATGTTTAACCAATATTAACCCTTTATAAAATTAGTTAAATATTGAATAAAAATAAAATTTTAAAAATATTATGAAAAAAGATTGCCAATATCTATAAAAAAATGGTTAAATGAAAATTAATTGACTTATTTTAATTTATAAATTTTGAATTATTTATGAAATCAACTAATTAATTAATAAACTGGTCAATTAAAACAATAAAAGTTATTAATATAACGCGAACTGGAAATTTTAAAATTTAAAATTAAATCAAAAAATTAGTTAATTCAAGATTTTAATAGTTGAATCGACTGAACCAGTTGAATTTTTTAATCATTAGTTTTATTAACGATGTTACTATAACATTTTATCATAAGTAGGCGTGATGAAATCATTATGGTAATTAAGTTTGTTACATCAATTCTTACAGTTTTTACTTTTTAGTAAAAGATCAAGTTATCATTAACATTATTTTAGGCTTAAGAATAAAATTTATCTATATCAAAAAAATCTAAGAGTCAACTTGTGATTTAGTTTATTCAGCTTTTACCATGCTGATGCAAAAGCTAAAGTTGGTATTCATGCATATAGAATGAGAACAAGTTCCGAAATCCTACAGTCGTAAGGCTTGTTGTCTTGTTGTCAAATGCCAAAGATCCAAAGCGATATACATCCAACTGTAATTTAGCTTGTCTTCTGGTTTCCATTATTAAATTCAGCCAATTTAGGAAGTAAGATTCACGTCAATGACCAACTTTGTCCTGTCGAATACTCACTTAGTTTCAAACTTTCATTCTCGAGTGGCCCCTCATAAAGCTGGCAAATGTAATCTTTAAACCTACCACACCTTTCCTCTAAAATAGCCGGACTGATTCCACCTTATCTTTTTTGCTAAATATCTGTGACACTTCTAGACTAGATTTCTCTGGCCCGCAGTTAAATTGGTTAGGACTAACCAGACAGGCACGAACTTCGGGAGCCGTTTGCTTAGAATGTTTCTGCCTAATGGTTGGCAACCGTAGAATCATTCCATAGACGACGGTAAGTACGCATGATTTGGATTTGACGACAAAGAAAAAGAGAACACGCAATTGATTAAATCTCTCCTAACTGAACTGTTGTTGGAGTGTGGTATATGAGCCTTGAACTAGAAAAGAACAGGATGAAGAGGCTTGGAAATAAAAGCAGGAAGGACGAAGGAGAGCACATCATGATAGAAGGAACTTAATCTACTACTATTTTCGCATAAGTTATTCATGAAGTAACTGACAGTAGACATTGTTATTTGTTACCCCTTCCAGTTACCAACTTGGCGTTCTTGCTAGTGAATAAAAGGGTCTAACATTCAAAGTAAGACTAACGCGTTTTGTAGAGAATTTCCTGCATTGACTTCACAAAAAGACAACGTCTGAAAATAGTCTACGTACATATGGCAACCGAGTGGCAAGCCCCAGAATAAGTATCACAGAAATGAATTATATATTCTTCGTTTGTCTCTATAAATGCAACCAAACCACTAATACAAATTGAACAGTTAACTAGCTTCATTTTGTTCATCAAGAAATCGTAATGGCTACTAAGATCTTCTTTCTGACAACGATTCCCTTTTTACTTTTCCTTCCCTTCTTTACCACACCATGCTTGGGAGATGTTCCTTCAAGTCCAACCAATCCTGTATCTCCAGGAACCCTCTGCAGATCAGTGCCAGACCCTTCCTATTGCAAATCTGTCCTCCCCACTCAAGCTGGCAATGTCTATGACTATGGTCGGTTTTCAGTCCGTAAGTCTGCGTCCCAATCACGTAAGTTCCTCAACCTAGTCGAAAAGTATCTGAGTCACCAATCCACTTTGTCTGCTGGAGCTGTCAGAGCCCTTGAAGATTGTCAGCAGCTAGCCAATTTAAACATTGATTTCCTGTTAAGCACCGCTCAAATAGTCAATGCTACTAATTCAACTCTGGCTACCTTCAAAGCGGATGATGTGCAAACCTTGCTTAGCGCCATTATAACCAACCTGCAAACTTGTCTAGATGGCCTACAAACTACTGCTTCTGCTTGGGGAGTAAAGAAGGGTCTTTCAGTCCCTTTGTCTAATGACACAAAACTTTACAGTGTTTGTCTGGCTTTATTTACCAAAGCTTGGGTTCCCAAGAGAAACAGAAGAATAGCAATGGAGCTTACTAGCGAGCAGCGTATATTTAGAGATGGAAAGTTGCCTCTACATATGTCTAGCCGGGCACGAACAATCTACGAGTCCGTGAGCAGATCAAGAAGACTACTACAGAAAACGACAGACGGCAATAATTCGATATTGGTTAGTGATATGGTTACTGTGAGGGGGGAAAAAGGTGATGGGAATTTCACAACTATCAATGACGCAATTGCTGCTGCTCCAAATAACACAGACGGTAGTAATGGCTACTTCTTGATCTATATGCCCGCTGGTACTTATAATGAGTACGTGTCAATTCCAAAGAACAAGAAATTCTTGATGATGGTTGGAGACGGAATTAATAAGACAATAATCACAGGGAATCGTAGTGTCGCTGACAATTGGACTACCTTCAACTCTGCAACTTTTGGTAAGTTCTGTAAATTCACATAAGATCTCAAATAATATCACATCTACAAGACAACACTACAGCTACAAGCTAGTCATTATTTTCCAAAATATTTATCTGATATAAATCATTCATCAATATTGCAGCTGTGGTGGCACCCAACTTTGTTGCAGTAAATATCACCTTTCGTAACACGGCTGGGGCGATCAAGCATCAAGCTGTTGCAGTCAGAAATGGAGCTGATTTGTCCACGTTTTACCGTTGCAGCTTCGAAGGTTACCAAGATACCCTATATGCACATTCACTTAGACAATTTTATCGAGAATGTGATATATATGGTACCGTTGATTTTATATTCGGAAATGCGGCTGCTGTTTTCCAAAACTGCAACTTATATCCTCGTCAGCCTATGAACGGGCAGTTCAACGCTATCACTGCACAAGGTAGAACTGACCCGAATCAAAATACGGGTACATCTCTACAAAACTGTACAATTAAAGCTGCCCAGGATTTGGCTACAAGCAATTATACGGTTAAGACCTATCTTGGAAGACCATGGAAAAACTATTCCAGAACAGTGTGCATGCAAACGTTCATGGATAAGTCGATAGATCCAGCCGGATGGAAAGAATGGGATGGAGATTTTGCATTGACTACGTTATACTATGCAGAGTATGATAACAGAGGACCAGGGTCAAATACCGCCAACAGGGTGACATGGCCTGGTTACCGAATAATGAATGCAACTGAGGCAGCAAATTTTACCGTGTCTAACTTCATAGTTGGGGATTCTTGGATTCCACAAACACTAATACCGTATTCCAGTGGATTGGTTTGATTAGTGCATGACAGTTAGGATTAGATTCCTGTTCTTTTGTCCAATACTTTCGTTAATTGTTTTGATAATTAATGTAATAGCTGTAGGGCCTAAACGGGAGCTTGGTAATGTAGGTGGTTATAAATTCACATGTATTATTGTTTAAGTTCAAATGTAAAAGAAAAGCTACTATTTGCCATTAAGGAATGCCAAAATTTGGTTTGCTCCGTCCTATCCGGTCCGACCTAATTTTGGCCCAGTTGATTTGTCCTGACATAATTTGACATTTTTTTTAAAATTATAAGATAAGCTGAGTTGGCCCGACCTGCCCCTAGCTCATTGGGCCATAGGCTGGGCCACGGGCTGACCTATCTCGATTTGTCAAGCCATGGGCCACCCTAGTCTGTGGTCTAACCCGAACCTGACTGGTCCATGGACATATCTATTGCATTCTAATGCAGTTACTGAAATGGTTTGGATTTTGAGCTATAGAAACGACGAAAACAAAGAACTTAAGCCAAAGTTGCTTAGATGCAACAACCTGCAAATGCTTTAATAGTGTTTGTTGTTTGTTCTAATTAGAATTGGCCGATCAACCATTCAGCAGCAAAAACTGGGAAACGTTGTTTTAGAAGAATGCTTTAATTTGTTTGCGCTAGACGTTCCAGCCACAAGAATGGAATGTTATGAATTATTTTTCAGGAAGGTGTACACAGTGTTAATAGGTAACTTACAAACACTGCATCAAGATCATCATTATCATCATCATCATCATACCTCGAAGTTTCGCATTGAAGCAGGGTTTGGGGGGCCTGATAGTACGCAGCCTTACCCTTATATTGCAGAGAGGCTGTTTCTAGTAAGCCCACATGCATATATGATATGATAATAGAGATGTAGGTTACAAGGACTAAATACGTACAGATTGGTAGTACATTCAGATATATACCTGATGGTGCCCATAATATGCTATTACCTTTTGCCTTGCCAAGACTAATTTTTTCGTTGCTATTTGCACTATGAGTTTTTCCCTGAATCAGCGTCCTGAGAGTGCGGCAATCCTACGATTTTATTCGGCCAGCGTAGGCATCTCCTCATATACCTGAAAAAAAAAGGATGAGGCGCGAGGGTTATATGGTATGCCGTTTACCTTTATCCTATTACGCCAGATTATCTTAATCCTAGCCACTGCGGCGGTGAGTGCCAACTTTGACATATCTCTCTTGATCACATCCCTCCAGGCGTTGTAAGGCCTCCCTCTCCTCCTCTTGTAGTCACTAAGGTTTATTCTCTCACCGCGTCGAACCGGAGCATCACAGGGCATCCTACTCACATGCCCAAACCACCTAAGCCTCTTCTCTTTCAACTTGTCATCGATACTAGCTACTAGTAGCTTGACCCTCACAACCTGATTCTGCACCCTATCTCTTTTGGTAATATCACACATCCACCTAAGCATTCGCATTTCTGCTACTAACAGCTGTTGCATATGTCTACGCTTAGTAGGTCAGCACTCTGCACGAATTACCATTCTATAGAACTTCCCTTTGAGTCTGATAGGGACCTTTTTATCACAGAGAATACCTGACACACTCCGCCATTTGACCCACCCAAATTTAATACAATGTACTATATTGTTATTTATATTACCATCTCTCTGAATGATAGATCCTAAGTATTTGAAACTCGATTTTTGGGGGACGATATCATTACCAATTGCAACCTCGGCCTCATGTCCCACTTGGCTACCCAAAAATGTGCATTTTAAATACTCCGTCTTAGACCTACTCATTCGAAAACCGTTCGACTCCAACACTTCTCTCCAACGTTCTAACTTGGTATTAACCCCCTCCTTTGTCTCATCCACTAGGATAATATTGTCCGCAAATAACATACACCACAGTACCTTTCTTTGAATATGCTTAGTATGTTCATCCAACACTAATGTGAACAAAAAAGGACTTAAAGCCGAGCCTTGGTGTAATCTAACACCAATAGCGAATGCTTCTGTGTCACCTCCGATCGTCCTTACACTAGTCAATGCCCCTGCATACATATTCTTTATCACTTTAATATAAGCGCTAGGAATACCCTTTGCCTCCAAGCATCTCTATAAGAGTTCTCTAAGGGTCCTGTCATATGCTTTCTCTAAATCTACGAAAACTATGTGCAAATCCCGTTTCCTTTCCCTGTAACATTCCATCAATCTCCTAAGTAGATGTATTACCTCTGTCGTGGACCTACCCGGCATAAATCCAAATTGGTTGTCTGATATCGAAACAGCTCTCTGGATTCTCCTTTTAATTACCTTCTCCCACATCTTCATGGTATGACTTAATAATTTGATGCCTCAATAATTGTGACATTGTTGTATGTCTCCTTTGGCCTTGTACAAGGGGATTAACCTACTCAACCTCCATTCATCCGGCATCTTGGCTGACTCGAGGATCACATTAAAGAGCTGAACTAACCATGCAATACCTACAACGCCTAGTCGCTTCCATACCTCTATAAGAATCTCATCCGGCCCTTCTGCCCGTCTGCTCCCCATCCCACTGAGAACCTTTGTAATTTCTCCCCTTGTGATCCTCCCCCGTGGGTTCCCATTTAGAAATTGTCCTGACATAAGGGGTTCCCCTAACTCTATGTTGACCAATATGTCTTCGTTATAAAGGACAAAAATGTATCTCTGCCACCGCTGTCTGATGGCTTCGGCCTCTGTGAGGACCTGTCCTGCTTCGTCTCAGATATAATAGGTCCGATTGAAATCTCTCGTCTCACGTGCCCAATCTCGTGCTACCTTAAAAATTTGTTGTGCTTTTTTGGCCGTATCCAACTCCCTATACATATCCTTGTAAGCTTCTCCTCTAGCCACTGCGATAGTCTTCTTCGCCTTTTGTTTTGCCAGTCTATACCGAACTCTGTTTGTTACACGCTCCACCTTGGTAGCACTTTCCAACAGATCTTTAAAAGTGCGCTTTTTCATCTTTACCATCCCTTGGACCACGTCTGACCACCACCAAGATTCCATCCGTCCTCCACCCTGGCTTTTAGAAACCCCTAGGAGTTTTGTGGCTGTCTCTCTTATCACGAGGGCTATTCCCTGCCACATCTAATTTGCATCCCCACTCACCGCCCATGGTGTTTTATTTCTAAATTGAGTCCTAAACAGTGTCACCATGTCCCCGTGTAGTCTCCACCATCTAATTTTGCGGAATCGCTCAGTAAAACGCTATGCCCTCCATCCCTTAATTTGTAGATCTATAACTAACAAATTATGTTGGGTTGATAGGTATGCGGCCGGAAGTACTTTGCAATCCTTGCACCATGATCTGGCTCTTGTCCTGATAAGGATATAATCGATTTGCGTCTTAGTCGTACTACTCTGAAACGTCACCAGGTGCGCTTCATTTTTCTTAAACAAGGAATTTACTATGACTAACTCATATGCGATGGCCATGTCCAATAAATCAACCCCACTATCATTCCTAGAACCGTATCCAAAGCCACCATAAGTCCATGTATAACCATCTTCATCCGCCCCTATATGTCCGTTAAAATCCCCTCCTAGGATGATCTGCTCAGTGTAAGAGATTTGTTGAAGCATTCCATCCAGCGCCTCCCAGAGCATATGTTTTTGTTGATCGTCTACACCTGCTTGAGGAGCATATGCACATACTATGTTGAGAACCATACTGCTTAGGACAATTTTATTTACCATTATCCTGTCATTGACCCTTGTGATCTCCACTATCCTGTTCATTAGTCCCTTGTCCACTAATATACCTACCCCATTCTGCTTCCCTGGGCCACCCGAATACCATAGTTTAAATCCCCTACCTCTTTTGCTTTGGCCCCAGCCCACCTAGTCTCCTGAATGCATGCTATCTGTATCCTATACTTGGCTAAAATCTCTACCAATTTCAAAGACTTTCCCGTGAGGGTTCCCACGTTCTAAGAGCCTATTCTCATTAAATCGTCACCATCTTTATTCTTGGCAGATGCGCGTCTGAATCCATTCGATCGAACCAAAGACATCCCTCTTAACCTGTGCCTCTGACGCTTCTCGCAAGGAATATCTAAATAAATCCTCGAAAGTCGAAACAAACCGACTACCCCTACCCCTAGAATGCAAACACTGAATCAAGATAGTACTTATAAATACTAGTTCGAAATAAAAAACGAATAAGCTTTAACTAGAAAAACACATAAATCAATGATAATATGATTTTATGCTTTACATATTTACCTATTTGTGGCTCGATTGCCTATGGCATGCTTATATGAAGTACTGCTCTTAGCTTTCATACAAATGTTCCATAACATGTCAGATGATGTACAACTACACTTATAATTTTGTCCTTTTTTTTTTTTACCACTTATGACGAAGACTTCCTTTGCATTTTTTAACGATTTTTTATTTGGCCTTAAATATTTTGTCGTTTTACTGGAAGATTTTGTCAGATCTGGTTATAAAAATTCTGTGTTTCCATAAACTTGTTGACTGAAATTGTCCATCACGAGATGAATTTCAATCGAATGGCTAAAGTTCGATAGATAAAGTGCACCCAGGTGCGAAGAGATGGGTTGAATTATTTTTTCAATTATAGATTTTTGATCTGATTGAAAAAGGTTATCAACTTAACATAGATTTCATTCTTATAATGATTGGGCATTTGGTAGGAAAATTATTTTCTTGCTAATTAGTCAACTTGATTGCAATTTTTTAGAATAAATTTAATTTAAACGGATTTTGAAATAAATTTGAAGATAAATTTACAACGTGTGTCCTTACATGATGAACTTAAGATTAAGATTACTAAAATTGTATATTCTACATAGGAATGTAATGCTTAATTACATACGTTAGACTCATTTATGAGATACTGGTATTTTCTAACTATTATCCTATATAAAAATATTATTTAGGTATCCTATGTCAGACTTGTTAAGGAATCCTTTTCTAAGACATTGGTACCGTTAACTGAATCTTCATAAATAGATTGAAACTTAACCATTAAGTTATTTTGTCTTGAATTTTATTGTCTGATAATTATACATAGATAAATTAATATTTTATTTTTGTTCAAGAATAAAATTTTATTAATAAATTATTTTATTATCTTATTTATTTTTTTACCAAATATAAGATTTATACTGGTCGGGTCGGTCGTGTTGGGCCTAGACCCAGTCATAGCGACCCGTGGGCCGATCGGTCCATCCATTAAGGATGTCAAACCCAAGTCCGATCCATGATCTCCGTAGCCCATTAGCAGGAGAAGACCTTCCATGCAGAAGTAGGAGTCTACATGAATACCTAACCCTAGCATCCATCTCATATATAAGGTATGTTTTCATCGTGATGAAGGTACGTACAATCATAACCCTAGTT
>JAOQMR010000004.1:7262849-7288324 GCA_027563865.1 Erythroxylum pelleterianum
TACATATACTTCATCTTTTTATCAAACATGAGCAATTTCAAGGAAAACCCAATGTCTTCCATTTCATCAGATGCTCATAGATTCCTTTATACTTTTCATTTATTTCTAGAAATCATTTTATATTTCCTCATTTTATATTTCCTAATTTCCAAAAATTTGGGGTCCAACACGTGAAATTAGTAACTGAGGGCTTTCCAAATGCTAGATTCAAGGGGTTTCAAACCTTGATTGAAGCAGAAAGTGCTTATGCCATAGATCGAAATAGGCGCAGTCGTCCAAACGAAGAAATTGTCACTGCCAATGAACCCTCACCAATACCGCATCAATTTTCACTACCAACAACTGAAGAACCAAATGAAGTTGCAACTTTGAAGCAAAAAATGGCATGGAGTCAAGGATTTTTACTAATTGCCATTGGAGTCATTTTGGGAATTATTATTAAGGACATTCTTAAAAAATTTAAGGCTTCAATGTAATTAAACCCATGAATGCTTAGATGTTTAATTAAATTATTATGTATTAGAATTTCTTGGTTGTCGGAGTTATTTGAACCTATTATGTAATTAATTCTATGAATGTTTAGATGTTTTATTAAATTATTTTGTCCTAAATAATGTTTAAGATAATAATAATAATAATAATAATAATAATAAGATATTTAATTTTATTTCAGTTACCCTATAAATAATAATAATAATAGTAATAATAAATATAAATATAAATTTATTATTACTACTATTATTATTATTATTATTATTATTATCATTATAATTATTATAATGATAATGATGATGATTATAACAACAACAACAACAACAACAACAATAATAATAAGATAATTAATTTTGTATAATAAATTCATAATAACAATAATAACAATAAAAATACTAATAATAGGTATAAAATTAATAATAATCATCATCATTATCATAATAATAATAATAATAAATTAATAATAATAATAATAATAATTATTATTATTATTATAATGATGATGATTATAATAATAACAACAATAATAATAAGAAGAAGAAGAAGATAATTATTTTTGTATAATAAAATTCATAATAAAAATAATAACAATAAAAAATACTAATAATAATACGTACAAAATTTATAATAATAATAATTATTATTATTATTATTATTATTATGATAATGATGATGATTATAATACTAATAACAATAACAATAATAATAATAAGAAGAAGAAGATAATTAATGTTGTATAATAAAATTCATAATAAAAATAATAACAATTAAAAATACTAATAATAATAGTTACAAATTTTATTATAATAATATTAAAAAAAATAGATACTTAATTTGATTAGAGTTACAAGTTAATAAGATAATTAACTTGTAATATAGTTAATTTTTAGGTTTCTTATTTCAATAAATAAGCCTAATTTATAATTGTATTTCATCGTAATTAACAAATCACAAATACACTTCAAATAAATATTGATACAATTATAAAATAATTAATGAATTACATCTTTCCAATATATTATATTGCAGGGGCATTTTCGTCATTAACACAGTTTTTTGTTCTGTCCACTACAACCAAACACATTTTTATCCTCAGGACGAAAACAATTTTCTCTGTTATGTCTACCGCAACCAAACACCCTACTGTCTCCAATTCTTGTTCTGTTCCGTCTCCAGATTTCCGTCTTGTCCCGTCTCTGCAAGTTGAAGACGCTAAGCAAACGCTGCGTTACTCTGTAAGGTCTGTGCTTCTGTAGAAGTCTACAGCCCCTGCTTTCACAGTTTATCATACATCCTTTCCCTCCTCTCGGAAATCCTTGGAGGCATCTCTTAGGTCGAGATACTGACGACTCTCTACTGGCTCTTTCGGATCCTATGTCAGCTGAATGCTCCATTTGACCTTCTACGTCGGATAACCTATAACACACAATAACTTCAATTATCATTTGAAATTTTAACAACATTTCATACCTAACATTCCTACATATCCCTATGCATGCCAACCATGCTCTGATACCACCAACTATAACACGCCACTCCCATCTAACACATGCATGTGCACCTCCTGTCAAAAATGACGTGTTAACTATCTCACTTTCACTTTATCACATGGCATTGTAATTAAAATCACAAATCACACATTTGCTAAAATCCATAAATATCCTCATTTTATATCATAACCATAATGTACATTGTAACTTTAAGTTTAACATCCAAGTTTACATAACATCCTCCTATGAGCATAACAGCTCAGTTTACATAATACGCTACAAACATGAGGAATAATAAAAGATATTAACAGTCTATGTCTTCAATTCCCAGTTGATCGACCTTTGAGCCATGACTAATCGTCAAAGTTGCACAAAATATGCTTCTATGAAGTCTTAGAAGCTAGGTCATCTCACTCTCGAACTTGAAATTGTCAACGGTGCAATTTTGATGAGTTTTACGAACTCAGTAGAGTAACTATCCTCGACGGTTCACTCATGTTATAAAACACAATCAATCATAAACATATTGTCACATAGTTAATATCAACTTGATTAGCACCAAGTTCTATCACAAACAAATTATATTTCAGTCAAACAATTTAATCAAACAATCACTTCATTACATCTTAATAAAACACAATCATTAGTTTAATACCATATATTCAAACATATAACATTCGTACAGCTTTACAAATCATTCAATGAATTCAAATTATACGTGAATGCTATATGTATTAGACTCACATTCGTTTTTACATTGTTGTGATTGTGTGCTTTGTCAGTATCTCGTTTCACTAGGCTCGTTTATCACAGTGAGCCTTAGGCTCTAACCACATATGTTTGAGCTTTAAGCTCTTTTCAGTAGCAGTCTTAGTCAATAGCAACACTAGTCATAAATACCTTTATATTATATGTATTGAAATGAAATACATGCCACAATTCATTCAATACAATCAATCACTTTCATTCACATTATCTCAGTTAATACAGTCAGTCATAACATTCAATCACTTTTAATTGAGAATCACTTAGGCAGTCTCATTCACATACAAGTAGCACTTCTAATGATATTCACATGCATTAAAACTCCTCGGACATTTCATGTCCGGAATCCAGTACACAATCAGTACATATTCATCACATATCAAATTCAATTCAGTAATATCATATCAAATTAAAGTGAGACCATCTTAGGTTACTCACAATTTCTCCCTTAAGCCTATTGCCTTGACGTTCCGAAAATATCAGGATGTGTTTGTGCTACTTGCTCTCTTATAAACATTAACACAATTTCACATTACTGTACTGCTTATGTAATTGAGTAACCACATGTATAAATGTATCATGCATCATACATGTGCAATGACAAATTCTCAGCTATATTTCTATAACAAATTGATGTACTCCAGTAGTGCCAAAATTCACACACCCATTCACTATTCACACACTCATTCATTATTCCAGCTTTTACTGAAAGCATCCCATTTGGGTTAACTTTGCATAATCAGTAAGAGCAAGAAAATGATGTATTTCTATAACACTTTCTTCTAGAAAATTGTTGTTCTATGTCTTAGGTTTCTAATGATAACAAGATCATGCAATTTGGTTTATTATTCTATGAGTTATGCTCAAAGTACTATAGACTGTGTACATTTGAAATTTTGGCTAATGCATGATCTCTTAGCTTTCAATTGGTATAAAGTTTGTAATTTTTGGATATTGAAATTGAGAGATCATGCATTCAAGTTGTACACCTCATATCTCTCAATTTTAATATCCAAAAATTACAAACTTTATACCAATTGAAAGCTAAGAGAATAAGCTATAATTTTTGTGAAGAAATAGGAAATGATTTAGCCTACATCAATACTATTTCTTCAATAAAACAGGATATGATTTCTGTCCCTGGTTGTGCTACAGCCTAAGCCAAGACTCAATTTCATGCCAAATTTTGAAATTATTAAATATATAAATAAAATTCAACTTCTTCAAGACAATTGTATACATATGTCTCTATTTTAATCTGAATCATGAATTAATCCATTTAGAAATCTACAGATCAAGATATAATCAAAATATTGAAGCATGTTTAATGAAAATTCTCCTGTTGATGACATTCTAGCACATTTCCTCATTTTCATCTAATCAATCTTTTTCAAATCCATTCAGATGGCTGCAAAATTTTTTTAGAGAGAAAGAACAATGTCTTAGGAGTCTATTGTTTCAAGTTCTAAGGCATTTGGAGATCGGATGACAAAGTTTTGGCTAAAAGAATCAACACAGCTCGGTTTTGGAAAAACCATCGGGTGAAACTCCTCTTCTCTTCTCTCTCTAAAACGCAATCTTCATCTTCTTCCATTATTCCAGATTTTCTCACTTCTATCTTATTCAGTTAACGCATATAACACTTAAACCAACTCTTTTGCTTCCATTTTAGCTCATCACAACTCAAACAAATCAACGATCCAAGATTCAATATAATCATCCAAAAACGTATATTACTGTTTAAGCAAATTCCATACCCTCTGCATGTTTTCATTTTTCTATCTTAAATACATCTGATGCATTTCTCCACTTCTTCTACACCATTTCTAACTTATATTCTCTACATTTTCACTCCCATTCCAACTCACCTTACTCAAAAACAACTTAAGATTCAAGATTAAAACATGAACATCGAAACACACTCACATACGTTTGATCATCAATTTTCTACATATATGTTTCTGCATGTCTTTTAATATCCAACAACAACCTCATTTCATCATATAATTTCATTCTTTTCCCTTAACTCTAAAACATCTCAAATGCAAGATCAAATACAACACCCAAAAACAGAACATTACTCACGGTTTTTCATCACTTACTTGTTTCTAGCAAAAAACTCCAACAATAAGAGTAGATAAAGCTTTCGGTAGATGAAGCAAACATAAATAATTAGTGATAAAACAATATGTATGGATTGGTTTTAGTGATGTATAAGCAAAGAGAGTTTTTGTTTGGTGTTGGCGCATGCAGTGAAGAACAACCGAGAATGAGTTGCAGAAAAATTTTCCTTACAAAACAACGTGACTACGTGGGTTGAGGAGATCTTGCCACATGTCACCCTGCATGTGAGCCATTTGTCCTAATGTAATTGGCCCATTGTTTCAATATTTTTCTAGTCCAAAATAGCCCAAAATTTTGAAAATTTCCTAAAATTTACCAACAATTCAGAAATAATACTAATAGTCTCTAAATAAATTTTAACACAAATAAGACACAATTCACATTTTAATCGCGTTTAACAATCAATTATACCCAAAAAATGTCAATGAATGCATGCACAATTTTTTTATTGTATTAGAAATAAATATTCACATGTGTGTGAATATTCAATGATGCATGAGCATGCAATGTACTTCTAATTTCTTACAGTACACTCAATTCACTATTCTAGGGTCTAGCCCCGAACATGGGATGTTACATTATTGATGATCGTATTTCCTGTGCTCACAAATGAGCAGATGTCACTTGAACATCGACGTGGTTAGCTTGCTCCGTATTAATCTATAGCCTCAGATTCTGGTGTATTTATGTTGGATCTAGGGAGCCCACTTTTATGGGAAATCTTCTTCATGAATCTAGTGAGGGTACATACTCATAGGCTTTAACACCACACTTCAACCTAAAACTTTAAGGCATTCGGTTTATGGGTCATTTCCACTTATACGCCACTCACTAATTCCATCTCTTTCCAATGTGAGATTCCTATTCACACTTTATATCCCAACAATCTCCCCCTCTAGTGTGAACTTCCATATTAGGCTTGGACTTCCCCTTGAACAAAAGCCTTTTTTTGCCTTTTTTTAGCAACTTAAGCATATGGCGTCACCCAGAGCCCTTTTACTTCACTAGTCTTGTTGGCCCCTGAATTTTTTTTATTTGACTAAGCATGATTAAATGTTTTTGGAGTCTTGCAAGATTTATGTGTGTTGGGATTAATTAGCATGTTAGTATTAACGATATTAGATGGCATGAGTTAATTGATTTATAGATGAAGTGTTAAGTTGCCTAAGGGGTAGTATGGGGAGACCACTTAAGCATTTAAGTTCCTAGGATAATAAGTAAGGGCATTTTGGACTTTTTAGCATTAGTGAGGGTATAAAAGCAAGAGACATGAGTTGGTTTTCATTTTAAAGAAGAAAGAAACGAATTTGAGAGAGGACAAGAGAGAGGGCGAGTCGTAGAAAGGGAGAAAGAAGGAGAGAAAGAGAGCTTGTCTAGGTTTTGATCTTCCTAAGTCTTCAAGAGGAGTTTTGGAGTTATTTCAAGAAGGACAAAGCTATAGGAAGGGTTGAGATTTGAGAACTTTGTGAGATGAATTTGTTGTTTGGGTTGTATAAATTGTTTAGGCTTTAAAATAAGTGAATTTGGGAAGTGTACAAGTGTTTATGATGTTAGGTTGAAGATTGGAGGCTTTGGAAAGGCTTTGGGGAGCCCCCATGTCCATTTAACGGACATAAGGTCTGTTTAACGGACATTCTTAGGTGTGAAAACACCCCTTTGCCAGTCTATGTCTGTTAAACGGACATGGATGTCCGTTTAATGGACATTCTCGGGTCATTTTGGCCTCCTAATCCCGATGCATGTCCGTTAAACGGACATGCATGTCCATTTAACTGACATTCATGGGAAAGATGGTGATTTTTGACATTTTTAGAGGCATAATCGCATTTTGTGGTCTTCATGAAAGTTATAGGGCTAGACGTCTTCTTTCTAATGGTCTAAAAACGAACTCCATCCGACATCTATATTGAAAGTTATGGCGATTGTGCCAAGATAGGTTCAAATCGATTTGGGGTATAAACATGGTCTATTCTTTTGGGCGTAGCTCCCTCATCCGACCTTTAATTGAGTTGATTCTTAGACCAATAGATTCCTAAGACATGTATCTTTCCCCCTATAAAAATTTGCACCATTTGGATTTGATTTGAGAGAGTTTGCATTAAAGTGATAGGTCGATTAGGAGAGCATGTTTGGGGTATGAGCCCTTTTAGGATTTTTAAGCATAACTTAAATTGTTTAACTCTGTTTAAGGTGATTCTTGCTTCAAACCAAACTAGAGACTTCGAAGTACAATTTCTATGAAAAAGTCAACTTATAATTTTGGGGTTTGACTAGTGTGCGCTCACCACCTTTGTGGAATGACAGCAAATGACCCTTGAGGAATATAGGCTCAGGATTTTCGACTCCGAATGTTGGGCTCTAAAAACGGGGTCCAACAGTTGTGGTATCAGAGAGACTAGGTTTAGTGACCTCCTAGGGAACTAGGTGGGTAGTTTTCAAGTATGAAGTGAGCATGCATTATTTTTTCATGATCCACATGCATTGTTTTAAACAACTTGCATTGTTTTGAATTGTTTTACATGATTTGAAATTGTTTTGCATGAACTAAAGATTTTCAATGATTTTTAACTTGAAGGAGTGAAATGTCGCCTCGAAAAAGAACTCGAGGAGCTCTAGCTCGATCTAGCTCGCATCAGGAAAGTACGGATGAATCGCATGTCCCGCAGGATGGAGGGACACATCCTAATTCTAATTCTGAGGCGCCTAGTGTGCAGCATGAGGTGCCTCCACCACCTCCTCCTATGCCTCAAGTGAACCCACTGGACCCTCAGTTCTTTCAAGCCTTTGCCCAAGCTTTCACTTATGCCATGGGCCAAGGGCCTCAAGTGCTGGTGCCAGCTCTAGTGGAGAGGAGCGGGTAGTACGATAAGCTCTGAAAGTATGGGGCTGTTGACTTCAGTGGGACTACTAGCCCTGAATAGGCTGAAGCATGGCTGAAGAGGACCGAGAGAGTCCTGGTATAGATGGAGTGTACTGACGAAGAGAAACTGGACTATACAGCCAGCTTGCTGCAATGAGATGCACTCCACTGGTGGGAGTCAGTGCCCCACAGTCAGGACATCCCGTCGGTTTTGACATGGAGGGAATTTCTAGAAGTTTTCAGGAGGAAGTACTTCTCGAGGGTCTATGCCCTAGAGAAGGTCAGAGAATTCCTAAATCTCACACAGAGCGAGATGAGTGTGAGCGAGTATGAGCTGAAGTTCACCCAGCTATCCCTGTATGCGGCCAACATTGTGGCAAATGAAGAGGACAAGTGCCACAAGTTTGAGGGCGGACTTCACCTTGGGATCAAGGAGAAGGTGTTGATCCACAATTCCTGTGACTATCAGCAACTGGTAGATGCTGCACTCCAGGCTGAGAAACTGGAGAACATACGATATGAAGTAAACAAGAACAGGAAGAACTGTGAACAGTCTTCATGGAAGGGAGTGAGTGTTCCAACACCTGATAGAAGCACAAGAACTTTTCATACACAAAGTGAGATGGGAAGTAATGGTTCTATCAAAAACAAGCAATCCAGAGCAGTTTCAGTGCAAGCCTCAAGTGTGGGAGGCACAGGAAGGACAGGAAGAAGCAGATTCACGAACCCCCAATGTGAGCATTGCGGGAAACATCATAAGGGAGAGTGTTTCAAGCTGCTTGGAGCTTGCTTTTGGTGTGGTGAGAAGGGGCATATGATCAGGGATTGCCCCTAGATAGTCAGGCAAGAGGGGTCGCAATCACAAGCTCCAAGAAGAGCAGAAACAGTCGGACCCAGGCCAGTCACAGTAGTGGGCAATTCAGGAGCTGTGAGGAAGGCTAATCCTCTGGGGAGGCCAAGGGGCCAGGCTCAGGCTCAGGCAAGGGTATTTTCCATGACAAGGAAGGAAGCTGCAGCTGCACCAGAAGTGGTCACAGGTATGGCTCACTTATTCAATTCTACAGTTTATTTGTTGATTGATACTGGCTTTACGCGTTCTTATGTTTTTGCAAGTATGACTTTGCATGATGTGAATTCAGTGCCTTTAAATGGTCCCTTAAATGTTAGTACACCTGTAGGGAGGAATGTGGTAATCAATCGAGTGTATAGAGACTGTGAGCTGGTTATTGAGGGTGCTAGACTGGTAGTAGATCTGTTGCCCCTAGAGCTGAAGGGTCTAGACGTCATACTTGGAATGGATGTTATGGAGAAGTATCATGCAAAATTAGATTGTAGTCTCAAGGAGGTAGAGTTTGACCTTGGCAATAGTGAGAAAGTGATTTTTCGAGGAGATAGGAAATCAGCACTCCCTAGAATTGTTTCGACTTTACTAGCTGAACGGATGATGGAAAAGGGATGTGAGGCCTTCTTGGCGCATGTTGTGGATGCTGAGATAAATGAAAGGAAGTTAGAGGATTTTCCAGTAGTAAGGAAATTTATAGATGTGTTCCCAGAGGAGTTACCTAGTTTGCCACTAGTGAGGGAAATTGAGTTTGCTATTGACTTGATTCCCGGAACCGCACCTATTTCTATACCAACGAATATAGAATGACTCAAGCTGAACTGAAAGAGCTCAAGGAACAGTTGGAGGAACTGTTAGAGAAGGGGTTTGTGTAGCCGAGTTCTTCACCATAATGAGCACCAGCTTTGTTTGTTAAGAAGAAGGATGGGACATGGCGTATGTGTATCGATTACCGGAGACTCAACAAGGTGACTGTTAAGAACAAGTACCTTTGCCTCGGATTGATGATTTGTTTGATCAGCTGCAGGAAGCAAGGGTCTTTTCCAAGATTGATCTCAGGTCAGGCTATCATCAGCTTAGAATCAAGGAGTCTGATGTAAGTAAGATAGCCTTCAGGACACGTTATGGGCATTACAAGTTCCTAGTCATGCCATTCGGATTGACCAATGCTCCGACTGCATTTATGAATCTGATGAATAGGGTCTTCAACGAGTTTTTGGATCAGTTTGTCATAGTGTTTATCGATGACACTCTGGTTTATTCCAAGAGTGAAGGGGAATATGAGGAACATCTCAGGATAGTGTTGCAGAGATTAAGGGAGAAGGAGCTTTATGCTAAGTTCAGCAAGTGTGAATTTTGGCTTCATAAAGTGATTTTCCTTGGACATGTGATTTCTAAAGATGGGGTACATGTTGATCCAAGAAAAATTGAAGCAGTGGTGAATTGGCGTGCACCGACAACAGTGGCAGAAGTAAGAAGTTTTTTGGGTCTAGCAGGGTATTATAGGAGATTTGTTGAAGGATTCTCGATGATAGCTGCTTCGATGACCAAGTTGTTGAGGAAGAATCAGAAGTTTGGACTGATGAATGCTAGAAGAGCTTTGAAGAGCTGAAACACAGATTGATAAGTGCTCCAATTCTGACCTTTCCCACAGGAGAGGAGGGGGTTATACAGTATACAGTGGTGCTTCTAGGAAGGGTTTGAGTTGTGTATTAATGCAAGGAGACAAGGTAATAGCTTATGCCTCGTGGAAGTAGTTTTTACCCTGAAGATTTGGAGACATTATCTGTATGGGGTGCAGATGAAGATTTTTACGGATCACAAGAGTCTCAAGTATTTGTTAAGTCAGAAAGAGCTGAACTTGAGACAGAGAAGGTAGTTAGAGCTAATTAAAGATTATGACCTGATGATTGAATACCATCCAGGGAAGGCGAATGTAGTGACAGATGCTTTGAGTAGGAAATCTTCTATTGCTCATGTGCAAGCAGTGTATTTGCCGTTATTGGAAGAAATGGCGAAGCTTAGAATAAGTTTGAAACAGGAGGAACTAGATTGTGTGATTGCAAATTTCAGAGTGAGGCCGATACTAAGGGAGAAAGTTAAGGAGTTACAAGCAAAAAATGCAGAATTAAGTAAGCTCCGAGAAGAAATTCAGAATGGCAAGAAGTCTGAAGTGGTAGTGAGGGATGATGGACTTATGGTTGTCAAAAACAGACTTTGTATTCCGAATGTCAAAGAAGTTAAAGATGAAATACTGGATGAGGCACACAATGCGCCTTATGCCATGTACCCGGATAGCACCAGGACGTATAGAGATTTAAAAAAGCATTTTTTGGTAGAAAGGCATGAAGAGAGATGTAGCAGAATATGTGAGCAAGTGTCTAATGTGTCAGCAAGTCAAGGCTGAGCACCAAGCGCCTTCAGGCTTATTGAGGCCATTGTCCATTCCTGAGTGGAAGTGGCAACGGGTAACTATGGATTTTCTAATGGGTTTGCCCAAGACCAGTAGGAAGCATGATGCTATTTAGGTCATTATTGATCGGTTGATGAAGTCAACACATTTTCTGGCAATTAAACAGACTGATTCTCTGCATGTGCTAGCAAAGAAGTATATTGATAAGATAGTAAGATTACATGGGGTTTCCAGATTCCATAGTTTTAGACAGGGATCCTCGATTTACTTCGAGATTCTGGGGAAGTTTACAAGAGGCTTTGGGAACTAAGTTGAGTTTTAGTACTTCCTTTCACCCTCAGACGGATGGTCAATCTGAGAGGACCATTCGGACCCTTGAGGGAATACTCAAGGCGTGTGTGATGGACTTCAAAGGAGCTTGGGATTAACATTTTCCATTGGTCGAATTTGCTTATAATAATTCGTACCATTTAAGCATTTAAATGGCTCCTTATGAAGCACTGTATGGAAGGAGGTGTAGAACTCCCATATGCTGGGATGAAGAAGGAGAGAGGAAATTGTTAGGGCCAGAATTATTGCAGATAACAGTTGACAAGGTTAATTTGATTAAGCTACGGCTTCAGGCAGCTCAGGATAGAATGAAGAGCTACACCGATGCACACTGAAAGGAGATGGAATATGAGGTTGGTGAGAAAGTATTCCTTAAGACATCTCATTGGAAAGGAGTCATGAGGTTTGGCAAGAAGGGAAAGTTAAGTCCGAGGTATGTAGGTCCCTATGAGATTTTAGAGAGGATCGGACAGTTAGCCTATAAGTTGGCGCTGCCACCAGAATTGTCACAGATGCATGACATTTTTCATGTGTCCATACTGAGGAGGTATAGATCGGATCCATCCCACATCATTCAGACCATTGATGTTCAGCTGAGTGATGATCTGAGTTATGAGGAGATTCCAGTGAAAATTTTGGACACTGAAGAGAAGGTCCTCAGGAACAAGACAGTTCAATTGGTTAAAGTCCTGCGGAGAAATCATTCAGTTGAAGAGGCTACATGGGAGCCCTTAGAAGCCATGAAGGAGAAGTATCCACACCACTTCGACAAATCAGGTAAGAATTTCGAAGACGAAATTCTTTAAGGGGAGAAGAAATGTTGGCCCCTGATTTTTTTTATTTGACTAAGCATGATTAAATTTTTTTGGAGTCTTGCAAGATTTATGAGTGTTGGGATTAATTAGCATGTTAATATTAATGATATTAAATGGCATGAGTTAATTGATTTATAGATGAAGTGTTAAGTTGCCTAAGGGGTAGTATGGGGAGACCACTTACGCATTTAAGTTCCTAGGATAATAAGTAAGGGCATTTTGGACTTTTTAGCATTAGTGAGGGTATAAAAGCAAGAGACATGAGTTCGTTTTCATTTTAAAGAAGCAAGAAACAAATTTGAGAGAGAAGAAGAGAGAGGGCGAGTCGTAGAAAGGGAGGAAAGAGGAGCAAAGAGAGGGACACCCTTGAACAAGCTTTGAAGCAAGGAAATTCAGGTGGGTTACATTTTTATACTTGTACTAATAAGTCATAAATGCTTTTCAACTAAATGTAATTGATGATCTTTCCAACTACCTTTTTAAGTGAGCATTTATGGTTCTTTAAATGATTGAGAATTTGCCCTATGTGCTTGTTGTGTGAGAATTTTGGAAATAAGTTCAAATTGCTTTGCAAATATTGTATTTGTTGCTTTTGATTGAGGTGCAAATGGTTATTATGATTGGTATGAGATTTTGGTTGTTGAATTGTGTAAATTGGGAAATATGTCATGTGCATGAAAATCAAGTTTTCAAGAATGTGCCATTTGGTCAAAATATTTTCAGTGCATGAATTACATATTATGTGGGTTCGGTATAGTCCATCCAAGAATTGTCACGTGCACGTTGACCAAGTCAAGGCTTCTCTTGCCTGCCTGTTAGTGGCACGGAGCTCCTTTTTGGACTCCCTCAAGTTTACGACTACATAAGGCCATTATATGGAATTATGTAGTTCATCATGTTTATAGACTTGCCAAGCCATTTGTGATGTGTTTGTGTGTTTATATGTGTTGACAAGTTTGAAAAATGCTTGACTCATGAGAATTGTGTTTTGGCTTGACAAAGTTGAAAAATGCATGTTTTACGAGTTTTTGTGAGAATTGCTATGATTGCAAATGTTTCAATAGTTTTCGCTTATTACCGAATATAAAAGTGTTACCCATGAGGGTAAGCTCACCCCCTCCCATTCCATCCCATCTCCAGGTGAAGAGCACGAGATCGACGATTGAGCCTAAAGGCATTACTCCAGAATTGGATTATTCTGTATTTCAAGTTAACATTTGTAAATCAATGCTTTAGATGCATTTTGGGAAAATGTTACTTTTGATAAGTTTGTATGTTGGGATTATGATGTAAGTGGCTTGAAATGCCCACTAAAGCATTGTAAAACACTTGTTTTGATGTAAATGAAATGCATATGCATTATGATTGTTTATGGCTTTTCAAATCTTTGCATTGCTACTTTTCAAACTTTCATAGGGGTAAGATTGTGTTCTGAATGCAAAGGATATTCTGGAAAAATATAGGTAGCTTTGATAAATATTATCTTCTTGAAAGTTATAGAAGATTTTTTTATCTTTCCAACGGTATGAAGTTTGTGATTTTTAGATGTCAGAATAGAGAGATATGGGTGTTACAAGTTGGGATGCTGTACATGGGTTTGTGCTTGTAACAGCTTGGGATGAATGTTTGAAACTTGTGGTTTTGATGAATTTGATGATTGAGATTTGAGAACTTCGTGAGATGAATTTGTTGTTTGGGTTGTATGAAATGTTTAGGCTTTAGAATAAGTGAATTTGGGAAGTGTACAAGTGTTTATGATGTTAGGCTGAAGATTGGAGGCTTTGGAGAGGCTTTGGGGGACTTTGGGGAGCCCCCATGTCCGTTTAACGAACATAAGGTCTGTTTAACAGGCCTTCTCGGGTGTGAAAACACCCCTGGCTAGTCTATATCCGTTTAACGGACATTCTCGGGTTATTTTGGCCTCCTAAGCCCGATGCAAACAGACATGCATGTCCGTTTAACTGACATTCATAGGAAAGATGGTGATATTTGACACTGTTAGAGGCAGAATCTCATTTTATGGTCTTCATGAAAGGTGTAGGTCTAGATGTCTTCTTTCTAATGGTCTAAAAACGAACTCAATCTGACATCTAGATTGAAAGGTATGGCGATTGCGCCAAGATAGGTTCAAATCGATTTGGGGTATAAACATGGTCTATTCTTTTAGGAATATCTCCCTCATCCGACCTCCAATTGAGGTGATTCTTGGACCAATAGATTTCTAAGACATGTATCTTTTTCCCCATAAAAATTTGTACCATTTGGAGTTGATTTGAGAGAGTTTACATTAAAGTAAGTGAGAGGTCGGTTAGGAGAGCATGTTTGGGGCATGAGCCCTTTTAGGCTTTTTAAGCATATCTTGAGTTGTATAACTCCGTTTGAGGTGATTCTTGCTTCAAAACAAACTAAAGACTTAGAAGTACAATTTCTATGAAGAAGTCAACTTATGATTTTGGGGTTTGACTAGTGTGCGCTCACCACCTTTATGGAATGACAGCAAATAACCCTTCAGGAATATAGGCTCAGGGTTTCTGACTCCGAATGTTAGGCTCCAGAAACGGGGTCCAACCAGTCTAGACCCATCAGGAGTCTCCTTGCTCTTCTTCATAGGTAGGCAACCACGGGATCTGACTATCATCTCCATACTCATCCCTTGTCGAACTTTCAGTTCTGATACCATTTGGTAGATTTGGAGGGCCCACTTTCATGGGATATCTTCATCATGAATCTAGTGAGGGAACATACTCATGGACTTTAATACTACACTTCAACCTAAAACTTTAAGACATTAGGTTTATGAGTCATTTCCACTTATATGTCCCTCACTAATTCCATCTTTTTTCAATATGGGATTCCTAATCACACTTGATATCCCAACAATTTGATGACAAGTTCAAAAACACTGGTTCAGTTTTAGATTCCTGTTTAAACTTGGACGTATATGTGGAACGTTGATTAACTTGTAGAGCATAATGACTCTACTTCAGTCTCTTTTTCAAGTGGATGTGCTATACATTTTTAATTTCATTATCTGTTCTTCCTAGTAACCTTGCTACAATTGTAGACCATCTGGGAAGAAGCCAAAGTGGAAATCATTAGTTTTGTTCAATCACATGGTAAGGAACCTCTCCAGTCCCAACATTTTCATCACATGTAGTGAGGTTATACAAAATATAGGTTGATCGATCAAATGGCAGCTAGACAGAACTGCATAGTCTGAAGTATCTTATCTTGAGACAATAATGGACCATATGCATTATTCAAGTTATTGGAGTATACTAACACCCAAAATCAATGTTTGGAAATAACGAACTCTGATATTGTGACCATAGGTTGAGTCTAGACTGGATATCTAAGTAAAATGGCATTGAGAGGTTTATTATTGGACCATTCATTATAAATTCTACAACCAGTAAACTAAGGTTGGAAACTTAGGAGTTCATACCTATTTCCTAACATTTCATGCAATTGGATGATAGTGTCTTCTTCTTCTCTGGTGAAATTCCCTCATTTAATGCCAGGCCTTAAGTAATTAGTCAATCGGAGATGGCAACTCTTTCCACACCTCAGTAAGCCTGAGAGAAAGATGAAAACATTGACAAAATTCCCAACCAAAACTACTACCGTTGGTGTCCAGAAACTTTTCTATTTCAAAGTATTTAACAGAGTGAGATGTGACTCACCAGCTTGTTTTGGAAGTGCCCTTCAATTTTCATGACCATAGAGTTGAATGATTGACGAGTATATCATCTTCTTCAGAATTCCATGGACCCCCATCTTCTCACATCAATTAATTTTATTTAGTTTTTAAATTTTATTTGAATGAATTTTATTTGATTTTAATTGGTCAATTAGTTTTTATTTAGTTTTTAAATTTTGTTTTATTAGAGAAATCTTTAAAATTTTAATTTCTTTTTTTAGTTGTAATTCATTTGCATAAATTAGTCATTGATAGGATGAAATGAATATATCCTTAAACATACAAACATCAAAATTGAATTTCTTAAAATAACTAGAAACTAACAAACCATTATACTAGAAGATAGCAAATAAAAAATATAAATTCCACTAGAAGATAACAAATAAGAAGATAAATAAAAAATTATGTAAAACATAGTCAACAAACCCATGTTTAATTATTTTATGTAAATTTTGAGACAAACTTAAACAGATATTAGAAGTGGAAGGAAGATAAAGGCATCTCTTTTTGGGGTATTTTTAGGAAACGTTTTCGTAAAAGGGTAAGTGACAATAGTATCATGTGTGAGTGCCACTATTTTGTTGTATCATTTTTTTTACTCTCTGTACCTGTTATTTTTCATTAATGGAAGTTTTATTCAGAATTTGGCCCGTGGACATAATCTAAATTAGAGGGTGAATCACGCTAAATTTTTACGTGTTATTTCTTTGCTTATTTTACCTGTGGGATTTAGTTCGTAACTTTTCCCAAAAAGTGGTATCAGAGTGAGATTCGGTTTTGTGTCAAAGCATTTCTTATCAAAGATGGAGTCAAAAATAAGCAAAATAATTAACTTAAATGGCTCCAACTACCACCACATCTGGAATAATAAGAAGAAAGATCTCCTGTTCGTCACAAAAATGCATTTACCGATGTTTACCACAACAAAGCCCGAAAATAAATCGGACGAGGAGTGGGCATTTGAGCATGAGCAAGTATGTAGTTTTATTCAGCAATTTGTTGAAGATAATATTTATAATCATATCTACAACGAGACTCACGCACGAACGTTGTGGAAGAAGCTCGAGAAGTTGTTTGCCTGAAAAATTGGTAATAATAAATTATTTTACCTGATAAAATTAGTACAGATAAAACATTGAGAAGGTACCTCTGTGGCAAATCACTTGAATGAATTTTAGGAGATTGTGGATCAATTATTAGGAATGGGCATAAAGTTCGATGATGAAGTCCTTGCCCTTTTCATGCTTACCTTCTTTCCAAAGTCTTGGGAGACTTTGAAGACTTCAATCACTAATTCTATAGTCGATGGTGTTGTATGCATTATTTGGAGTTAACTAGGTACATTTAAAGAAGTGTGCTGATTGTTTTGTAAAAAAGAAAAATAGAGTTGCTTTCAAAAATTTTCCTCTTTTGAGAATGAAGAATGAGTTTGATTTGGTACCCTTAGATCTATGTGGGCCAATGCCAAATTCACTAAGTGGTGCTCAATAATTTGTAACTTTCATTGATGACCATTCTAAGAAGACGTGGATATACACCTTGAAGACTAAAGAGAAAGTGCTAGATGTTTTCAAGCAATTCCATGCCTCAGTTGAAAGACAAAATGGGAAGAAGTTAAAATGCATTCAAACAGACAATGGTGGAGAGCACATTGGACCGTTTGATGTTTATTGCAAAGAGCATGGTATTCGACATCAGAATACTCCTCCTAAGACACCGTAGTTGAATGGTTTAGCTGAGAGGATGAATAGGACCTTAATGGAGAGAATTAGATGCCTACTCTCATATGCAAAGTTGCCTAAAACATTTTGGGGCAAGGCTCTATTCACAGCAATTCATGTATGAAATTGCTCACCTTGCATCCTTTATAGTCTGATGTTCCGGAGAAAGTATGGTTGGGAAAGGAAGTATCCTATGATCATCTAAAGGTATTTAGTTGCAAAGCTTATGTCCATATCCCTAAAGATAAGAGATCCAAGCTTGATGTCAAAACTCACTAGTGTATATTTATTGGTTATGGAGAAGATCAATTCAGTTATTTTTTATGATCCAATCCAAAAGAAGTTGATTCGGAGTCGTGATGCTATATTTATCAAGGATCAAACTATTAAAGATCTTGACAAAGTGAAAAAGGATGTTCCAAGAACTAATGGTGACCTAACAGACTTGGAGTTAATTCCTCCAAAAACAATTCCAAGACAATTTGGAGATGAAGTTGAAAATCGCCAGTCAAACATAGCTAACGATGATGCTCCAATTCATAATCAATCAGATAAAGATTCTAATGAAGACGATGTCTAGAATCAACCACTAGCACTAGAGACTACTCAGGTTCCAATAAGGAGATTTATGTGAATAAGATAAGCCACTATTAGATACTTTAGTGATTAGTATATGTTACTTACTGATGGGGGAGAACTTGAGAATTTTCAATAGGCTATGATAGATAAACATAAGATGAAATGATTTAAAGCCATGCAAGATGAGATGAAGTTCTTGCATAAGAATAAAACTTTTGAGCTAGTGAAGTTGCCAAAAGGTAAGAAAGCTTCGAAAAATAAGTGGGTGTTCAAGATTAAGCATGATGAACACAATTCTCATCCAAGATTCAAAGCTAGATTGGTTGTTAACGAATTCAACCAAAGAAAAGGTATTAATTTTGACGAGATATTTTAAACTGTTGTGAAAATGACATCCATCCGTACAGTGTAGCAGTAAGTCTAGACTTAGAAATTAAGCAATTAGGTGTCATGATAGCTTTTCTTCATGGAGATTTGAAAGAAGAGATATATATGGATCAACTAGAGAGTTTCAAGGAAAAAGGGAAAGAGGACTATGTGTGTAGATTGATGAAAAGCCTTAATGGTTTAAAACAGGCACCAAGACAGTGATATAAGAAGTTTGAAACAGTTATGGGGGTGTAAGGCTATAAGAAGACTACTTCAGATCACTACGTTTTTGTACATAAATTCTTTAGTGATGATTTCATTATCCTTTTACTTTATGTTGATGATATGTTGACTGTTGGCCAAAATATCAACAAGATTAATAGTTTGGAGAAGTAGTTAAGCAAGTCTTTTTCCATGAAAGACTTAGGGCTAGTAAAACAGATTCTTGGCATGTCAATTATTAGAGACAAGGGCACCAAGAAATTATGGTTATCACAAAAGAAGTACATTAAGAAAGTACTTCTACATTAAGAAAGTACTTCAAAGGTTCAACATGGATAAAGCTAAAGCAGTTAGTTGTCCTTTTTCTAATCACTTTAGGTTGAGTACTAAGCAGTGCCCTTCGATGGATGAACAAAAGGAAGAGATGATGAAAGTCCCCTATGCTTCTGCAGTTGGAAGTTTGATGTACACCATGGTATGTACATGGCCAACTTTGCTCACGCAATTGGAGTAGTGAGTAGGTTCCTTTCAAATCATGGTAAGGAACATTGGGATGTTGTGAAGTGGATTCTTAGATATCTACATAGTACTTCCAAAATATGCTTATGTTTAGGAACTACCAAGTTTGTGTTAGTTGGTTACACAAATGCAGACATTGCCAGCAATGTTGACTTGAGAAAGTTTATTCAAGTTATCTAACTATCTTTGCAGGGAGGCCTTGTCATAATAATCAAAATTGTAGAAAAATGTTGTTCTATCCACCACTGAAGTGAAATTTATTGCTACAATTGAAGTATGAAAGCAACTCCTATAGATGAAAAAGTTCTTAGATATACTTGGTTTTCAACAGGATAGATATCAATTGTTTTGTGACAGTTAGAGTGCCATTCATATTGGGAAAAATTCTTCATTCTATTCAAGATCAAAACATAATGATGTGAGATATCACTGAATCAGAGAGATGTTAGAGAAGAAGCTATTATAGCTTGAGAAGAATCATACAGATGAGAATGAATCAGATATGATAACAAAAGTTCTACCTAGGGGAAAGTTTGAGTTCTATCAATGATCTGCAGCAATGATAGCATTACAAGAAAATTGTCTAATAGCAACGGAAATATACTGACGGAATTGCAGTTGTATGGAAATAGCGACGAAAATGTCAATACCGTCGGTATGTTACACAAATATTGCGATGGACAATATTTCCGTCACCATATTTGGAGGGAAATATTCGCGGAAATTAGTAGCGACAGGATTGATGTTCGGTCGATAAAGTTGTCGGAGGGAAATTTTCTGGCGATGGAAAAAGTCCTTCAGTATTGTTAAAAAAATATGTCGGTAAATTTAATTAAAACCAACCTCCTCCCTCCTTTTCTTCTCCTCGCACGCACGTCTTCCTCCTTTCGGCCTCTGACAGCAGAATCGTCTTCTCCTCTCCTCCAGCGTCCTCCTTCGTTGCCGTCCATCCACCGACCACTTGCTGCATCTCCAGCAACCCTTCCAGCTAATTTTCTTCAGCGACAACCGTGTGTGGTCTCTCCTCTGCCACTACCGAAGGTAAGCCATGGGTTTGATTGTTCTTGTTGTTTGGAATGATTTAATTGCATTTGTTTGTTTATCTGGGTTTGATTGTTCTTGTGTTAGTGTTTTGCATGTAAATAATGGGAAGATTTATACCATTTGTGTGTAGATAGGGTTGAAATGTGTTTGCCTTGAAGGTGTTCGATGGAATGCCAACATATGTTTGTCTTTAACATTCTCTAATGGGTTCATGTATATTGTTCTCTTGTGAATGTAGATTTAGGGTTTGATTTACATTGGTAAGAATATCCTAACTCATTTAGCATATAGAATCATTCTTAAATCTAATAGACTCAAATCATTCACATTTGTTCTAAAATGTTAGATATATTCCCTCTTTTACTTTGAACGAAAAAAATCAGAAATGATGAGACTATAATTAAACAATAAAAGGAATAGTAGCATTTGTTAAAGAACCAAAGCTATGACCAAATAATGTGAACCTTAGTATGAAATTAACCTACAACATGGATAATAAGAAATTTAAAAAAATCCTAAGTTCGTCTCCAAATCTAGTATGGAAAGTAGATTTTAACCACACCTATTGATTAGAACCAAAGATAAAAGAATTTTAATCACAAAAACTTACATTGATAAGATCATATCAACTTCTTGTCAAAGAACTAAGAGGGAATTCTTACAAAAAGTGAAGAACACTCTTAATTTAATTTCTATATTGATGATTTAGGAATTACTTCAATAAGAAAACTTTTTATAAGCATTAAATACTTAATGACTTGAATCTTAAAAATAATAGAAAAATAAAGTCCTAAAGGAACATTCCTTGGCAAGTGTGACAAGGATTCAAAACATTAACTACTAATACTACTTTAACTAGGAGTAAAAGAATCCTAATTTAGTTCATATCGTTAATGTCATAAGGAATCCTAATCAAATTACAATTTAAGTAATCCTAATTATATTAGAGTTAACCCCACAACAAGTCTTGACCCAAATAGGAACTAGAAAACAAACATAAAACAATATTAACATGGTTTGGGCTTATACCCAATAACACTAAATGAACTAAAGCCCTTAAATACACTTTAATAATGTGAATTTGTGTCTATTTAAGTCAAAACAAGTAGAACAATTTCTTAGACATTCTCTAAGCCTTATTCTTCTTATATTAAGCCCATATCATTTTCTAAAACATGTAGAATAGTGAATAATCTTGGCAATGCATCTAATTCATCCAATATAACATCAATTTTATGCATATATATAATTAATCCTTGTAGAAATAGTTTCTTGCATTTAGTATTTTCCGTAATCATTAGACATCCAATTTTCACGTTATATTATCAATTAATTTTCTGATTAATTAAATCTATATATATACAAATTTATTTATAATGCACACAGACATTGGTAACTCTTAATATCATGCATTATTCACAACATTATGAAATTGGAAAATGCTTTAAAAAAATTCCTTACCTCCTAATACCGACAGAAAACAACATACCGTCGGTAATTAAAATTTTATTACTGATGGAATTCCTATTTCTGTCGGTGTCTTGCAAGTCGTTCTTCTACATTTTGCAACGGATTACCGACGAAATTTAACCATTGCTAAAAGTTAACGAAGGAAAGTCGTTAACTTTTTCCGTCGGTATTATTATTACTAATGTTATTTTACCATTGTTAACATGTTTTTGGCCGAAGCTAAATTACCAACGGAATTAGACCGTCGGTATATTTAACTACGATGATTATTTCGACAATTTTGACCGTCTGTTTTTTCCGTTGGTAATTATCTCTAGCGACGGAATATCATGATTTACCGACAGGAATGTCCGTCAGTAAACTTCTGTTTTCTTGTAGTGTAGCAAATATCATATAGTCAGTTGGGGGGGGGGGGGAATTGTAAGGCAGTACTGACACACATGGTACTGTCATTCTAGATTTATCTAAAAAACAAGAAGTAAAAAGCAAGTTGACAACAACTTGCATTCAACAACTTGCATGCAAGCTGTTAGTCGCTACATAACAACTTGCTATGTAAGCTAGACCCTCCCTTCCTCTTCTCTTAACATATATGCACATCAAATATGCATGAGATGTGAGGTGAGTTTAAGAGTGAATTTTAGAGAGTTATTTTGTGTGAGAGAGTAATTTTTGGGGCATTTTTAGGAAACGCTTTCCTAAAAGGATGAGTGACAAAATAGTGAGAATATTATCTTAGGGATATTAAATTTGAAAAACATCTTGTGTGTGAGTTTTATTATTTTGTTGTATCATTTTTTTACTCTCTGTACCTGTTATTTTCATTAGTGGAAGTTTTATTCCGAGTTTATCACGTGAACAAAGCCCAAAATAGAAGGTAAACCACATTAAATTTTTGCGTGTTATTTCTTTACTCATTTTTCCTGTGAGATTTAAATCATAATTTTTCCCGACACTTTTTCCCTTCAAAATACCCCCTTTTCTTATTCTAAAGTTTCTGTTGATCACTCACAAATCCTGTTAATTGCATTATATTAGACTGTTGTTCTAAATCTAACTGATAAGTTGGGTGAATATGTAGGAACAACCACCTTAGAATTTGGAGTACTGGAGCAAATGGTGGAGGAAGTTGATGAGGTCCTGATGATAAGTACTCCGACGACCACTCAAAGAATAGTTCTTCATTTACGATTGCCTTTATGCTTACTTTTTTGTTTTTTGTTTGTACTCTCACACTTGTCTTTTGTTATAGACTAGATCTCTATAATGTTTGATCTCAAATGGTTGAGCTTAAAAAATTCTTTTGTATGAATAGATTTATTATAATGAAAGAAATTACATACAAACTTAGAAATATATCGACATAAGTTATTTAGATTAGGGTAAAATTTAATAATAAAATTTATAAATTGAATAATCAAAATCTTAAAAGTTTGAACTATAAAAAGATTTCTTTTAATAATCAAGGAATAGCTGTTAACACTCGTGAGATCTATTCATATCTTTGTATATGAAGTGACATTACACCCGAAGTTTCTTAACCAAGGATTGTATAGCTTTCAAGTCGATGGCCACAGAATGGTCCACGGATTTAGAAGAGAACATTTACAATACTCTTTTAACGCCAGTCTTATATATTTTAACCGGTCAAAATATGTAAATTTTAAATAAAATTTAATTTAATAATTAAAATAAATAATAATTTATAAATACAAGTTAATTTTTAAATTATTTATTTTAATAAACTGAAATAATTTTATTAATAAATTGTTAATAATTTTATATAATATGTAATTATATAAAGTAGTAAAATATAATAACATTCATATTAATAATTAAATATGTTTTTGTTTTTATTTGGAAAAACAAAATTAAAAAAAAACAAAAATAAAAATAAAATTCTCCTAAAATTTTGATCTTCTTGAGTTAGTGACCTGTCAAAAAAATTAGAAAGTAGGACAAGAAAATGATGTCACCAAGTGGTAGGCTACCGCACAAAGAAAGAAGAAAAGCTTGAAGATTCTGCTCAGATTAAAGTGCCAAGTTTGGTTACCCCATCAGTTAACCTTCCACTGCGGAAGAGGTAGTAAAAGAAGGGAGACTTGGGTGCCAATTTGGGATTATTTTTCTTAGTCGTCAACTCTCAAAGTCTCAGCCCTTAATATGCCTTGATCAATTAATCACTCAGTACAGCTTGTAGCCCAAACTGTTCGATCTGACCGCAGCGGGTTTTTTTTTTCCCCCATCAGGTGTTACCAGTAATCCTCCACTGCGTGTTATACCGCCTCTATATCTCGTCGGAGGTCTTTCGGACACGCTTAGGCACCCAAAAATTCACCCAATCCAACCCAAAGTACAGATAAAACGAGAGAGAGAGAGAGTTATTGAAGTCTAGACGGCAAAAAATCCTAGTTTTGTTTCTGGGTCAGACACAACAATGGAAGAAGAAGAGGAAATACCGCGCACCCTTACAACACAACAACCATCGTCAGCTTACAGTTTGTTTCTAAGAATTATGAGCAAAAGGAGGACATGGGTATGCCTTTTTGTTCTTGTATATGCTATAATCTTGTCGCTCTCATGGAATTTACTCAAATCCATACTCTATTGGTACAAGCAACAAGTCCAAGTCAAATCTCCGGCTTCTGGGTGGCCAGCTTTATATGCATCCGTTCTTCTCGGAGCAGTTTTTGGAGTGCTCTCAATGGTTGCAGCACTTGCAGTGGCAGTGCCGGCAACTTTGGTTATATGGATCACGGTGGTGGTTTTGTTGGCTTTCCTTGGGAAGCCGGAGAGGTGGTTGGTTGTTGAGGGTAGGAAGCTTACGAGAGAAATTGTGGGGATTTTGTTGAAGATCTTGTTGAAAGAAGGGAATGTTGTTGCTTGTGTTTGTGCTATATTGGGCTACTTGGCTTTGGTTAAAAGAAATTCTGAACGGGATTGAGTTGAAGGCTACGGAATTTGGATAAAAATATACCTCAATTTCTCCTGCAGGTACTGTATTCTAGTGGGATTTGGATCAGGGTTAAGGGTCAAAGAAATGGAAAATAACATTATTACTCGGTTTTCAAACCCTAATGTAATGTTATTTCTGATTTATTTTTGTGTGCGGACTTGCAGTATCAAAATTTCCTTTTCTGCCCCATTTTATTCTCGAATATTCTGTAGTTTTTTTCCATTTATAATACATATCCAATTATTTCTCTAATCTGTTTGTCCATAAATGAATACTACTTTCGATCATTGACGATGAGCACTTTGCAATTGGTGAGGAATGCTTAGTGGACTTGCAGCTTTTGAAGTATCAGAACCTTTCCATGAAGATATTTTTAGCAAAAGATCGAATGAGAATGGCTGCTTATTATGTTGAGAGGCTGCAGCGGCGGTGATATTGGAAAATCGGAGTCTGAGAAAACCTGTTGAAAAATCCGTACTAAAATTATAAGTTTATCATAATTATTTTAATATCGTACTATACTTATTGGTGGCAAGCAATGTTCTGAATACCGTACCGGACTTGGTACCGGATTAGGCTCTGGAACGGACCGATATCGGTACCGTTTCGGGATATTTTTTAAATTTATAAAATAGTTCCTAAATTTTTTAAAAATTACAAAATAGTTCATATTTATATATTATACAACTGTACTGTATATTTTACTAGTTTACTGTTTACATCAACCATGCTTTCAAAAATCTTAATAATAAATAATAATGACAA
>JAOQMR010000004.1:7290790-7303038 GCA_027563865.1 Erythroxylum pelleterianum
AGTCGGGACCGGAGAAAATTATTATTTAATCGAGATTATTAATTTATCGAATATTCATTTATCGAGGTTTTACTGTATATAGAATCTCTAATAAGTGGCTTGTTTGCACTCATTTCTCCACATACAGGTTTTGTAACTTATAAGTAAGCCATCTGTTGTAAGACAATGACAAAGGCATAATTTATCAAATTAAATAATCCAATTGTGTGCATTATTACCCTTTTTAATGACAAACTGCTAATAAAGTAGGGAATAACAAAACTCCGTGAATTATCGATTGGCTTAAACAACTTGTCTTAGAGGAGGTGAGAACCCTTCGTACTTAAGGCCACTACCAACAACTCGTCAGTAGTTTTTTTACTTGATTCCTCTACCAGTTCTTCCTCAACTATCTCTGTCCACTCTTATTCATCCTCTTGGACAAAAGTTTTTATCTTATCTTCTTCTATTATCTCCTCCCACTTCTCTACTTTCTATTTTTAGATGGAGGTTTCTTCGTCTTCTTCTTTAAGAAGCTCTTCTTGGAATGTCTCTCCATTTATGAAGCTAACCCTTATATTTTCTTCATTCTTGAATTCGCACCGATCAGCTTTTATTTCAACTGAGGGAAGCAACAGCAGCAGAGAGGGAGAATCCATAACACTACTCGCCATCGCTTGTCGTAATCTCATAAGCGTCATCTTATATTCCATTAATGATGTAGCACCCATGACCCTTAAGGATGAAGGTGCTCGTATTGCTACCATATTGAGCACTCCTTCTCATGGGTGTTTTGCTTATTGTCTCACTAATGATGAGTTTTGGGTCGGGGAAGGTGGCAACAACTTTTTTTGAAGTTCTCCTAGCTTTTGTGTTTTCATTGAACCTTTTCGTTTCTGTGTTGTCTTATACAAATTGAGATTTGATCTCTTTAGATAACTTGGCATGTTAAATTTGGCTAGTAGAGCCACAGGAGAAATGAATCCTCTACTTTTGTTATTGTAAGGTTCTGAATGATTTGCCCTCTTTTAGATTGAGACTATTAATATCTTTGACAATTGTTTGCCATAGAATGCCCTTTGATATCTGTGTGTGTATTATTTGACTAGTAATCTCTAAAGTGTTTGTTTTCATGTAAGGTTCAAATTTGTTTCAAAACGCCCCATAAATAAACTACATATTTCTCATCCATAATGAAAATGTTGTTTAATGCTAACTTATCCCTAAGACATACGATAACACACCGAATAACACATATCAATAATTCACACAATTCATATGTAGGACATATTGGTACTGATAATCAATTATGAATTCAACTAAAATACAATTTCAATTTTATGAAAATAAAATTTATGATTAAGATACATATAAAACATGCTATGATATTAAGATAAAAAATATTATCTAACATTTAGATAAACATAGTACCTTTTAAAAATATAAGTATTATTAGTTAAATTACTAATTAGGTCTTTCAAATAAATATTATCTTATATTTACAATTAGCGAAATCGAGGTGTTTATTTAGTTTATTTATGTCCTACAGCCAGTCAATTTTGTTATAGTTTAGTGACAATTATTTAAAGGTATTATTTATCTTGTAAATGTGTAAATGTATATGGACATACTTAAACAAACATATGGGTGCTTGTAAGAGAAAAAGTTCACTGAACTAACCCAATACTATGTCAATAAAAATTCTCATTGTGATGATTGTATAAGTGATCCTTTTACTTAAGGTATCCAAAGTTATCTTGTATAGGAATTGTCATATTTTGATACTACTTATGGAATATTCTAATTATAGGTTTTTTAGTAGGTAGTTATTAGATGTAGTATGAACTATATGGAGGTATTGAGTGATCAAGATAGGATTCATCACCTTAAAGTAAGTAGAGATAATGTTCTATTTCTCTCCATTAGTATTGATTTGGAAAATCCTTGATCAAGGTGAAATGACGCTTTATCAGTTCTCCGCAATTACCTATTGATTCAATTAATGATATTAGAGAACTAATATGATTGGACTCAAAATAGAGTAGACATTAATTTCATGCTCTATGTCTAATCAGAACATTGTGTAATAAAAGGATTGAACCATACAGAAAAATCATGCATGGAAAGGTTAGTCAATTTGAGTATTTCAATGATTACAAATGGAATATTCATTTTGTAAAACATCACTTCATATACAATTAAAGGAGCTCTTCTTGTAATGTCACCTCAAATCCATTAATAACATCTATAACAATATATAATTTTCAAAGAGGAAGCTTTAGCTAAACTAAATATGATATAAGAATGACTGAAGTTAAATCCTACAAATGAAATACCTGTGCAAGCAGAAAATGATACTTTGTTAGTTATGCAAATGCATTGGAGACTTACAATTCCCTAAAAATGTAGAAGTTTAGGATTCAATGGTTTAAGGAGGGAGACAAGAGTACAAAATATGTATATAATTCTCATATAACTAAAAGGCATGAAAATACAATCTTTTCACTAATGGATACTAAATTGAAATATAAAAGAGGGTGACAAAATTTAAAATACTTAATATAAAAGGCAAAAAAATCTTTGCACTAACAAATTATAAAGGAAATATAGGAACAAACCCCCAAGATTTTAAGGATCTTACCTATTGTTTTTCAAGGAAACTATAGGAACTGCTAATGAACTTACTTTCTCTATAGACGACATTAAGCATTTATTTCGTATCCCCATCTAGAAAAGTGTGCGACCACACTAACTAGCCTTATTATAGGTTCAGAAATAAAGGACATGTAATTTTATTTGCAATTTTACCAATTGTTTTTGTAGTATAATTCCTATATTGTAACAATTAGATGATGATATAAAGGACCATCTCCATTTTGTAAATATAGATGCTTTGATTTTTTGATGTGTAGTTGAAGAGGAGAAGTTAAATAATACTGCTCATAAGGTCCTCTTAGCAACCAAAGGAAAAGAAAAGGTCAAGCCTCAAAGGTTCAAAGGTAAGAGATCCAAATTCTCTTTGTTTGTGTATACTGGTCAGTCTAGTATTGCTAATAGTCCATAAGATGTGAAGAATATGAGGTGTTTCTTCTGTGAAAAGAAGGGACATAAAAAGCTCGATTACTAGAAATATAAAGCCTGGAACTAAAAATAGGAATTGTCATGCAACTCCTTGGCTTATATGATTCATGAATTTAATCTTGCTATAGCCACATATAGTGCTTGGTGGCTAGATAGCGGAGTATCTAATCATGTTGCCTCCACGATGCAGGGTTTCATATCTCAAAGAAAGCCAAATAAAGGAAAGGAGAAATTGGTGGTTGGCAATAATGAAAAAGTTAGTGTAATGTATGTAAAGGACGTACATCTGGCTTATTATATCTCATACTTGAGCATATCGCTTATTATATCTCATACACACATATATTAGTGGACCTTATATAGTTACCTTGTGTCATTCTAGATATTTTCTAACATTTATTGATGATTTTATGGTTATGTGTTCTTACTAAAGGAAAAGTCTAAAGTTCTTGAAAATTTCAAGATCTATAAGAACAGAAGTGGAGATTCAATTGGGAAAATCTATCAAGATTGTCAGATCTGACCGTAGAGGAGAGTATTATGGCAAACATGGGGTTTCAGGATAAGAAAAAGATTTGTTTTCTAGATATATGAAATCATATGGAATAGTGACTTAGTTTACTATACCAAGTAATCCTGAGAAAAATGATATGGACGAAAGGCGTGACCGCACCCTAAAGGACATGATGAGGTCAATGCAAAGGAGGACTAACTTACCTGATTTTCTTTGGGGTGAAGCCATCAAGACAAGATTATATACTTAATAGAGTCCCTAGCAAGTCAGTTTCAAAGACACTTTTTAAGATTTGGAAAGGATGGAAGCCTAGCCTTACACACATTGCTATATAGGGCTGCCCTGCCGAGATACACTTATATAATGCTTAAGAAAGTAAATTACATGGTTGTTCTACTTATTGCTATTCAGTTGGATATCCTGACCACTCTAAAGGCTACATATTTTATTATAAAGAAGGAGGGTTTAGAATTGTGAAATCACAAACAGCTAAGTTTCTGGAATATGACGTCTTTGATGAAGGTGGTCCTTCACACCCTTCAAATGATAGCAAGACAAATACTACAGTTATTTCCTATCCGCCACTCATATAGTTAAGTCTAGTGGATCAAAGTCTTAGTATCGTGCCAGCATAGGTACAAGAACTCATACCTGTACAAACAAAGGTAACTTAGGTACAAGACCCAATGTAGTTGTGAAGATCCATTAGAGTGAGACGACTTGCTATTGCATTTGATTACATAGTCTATTTGGATGAACAGGATTATGACATTGGACATGATAAAGATCCAGTTACTTTTTCAGAAGCTATTTCTAGACCCCATGCAGATTTGTGGCAGGATATAATGAATGACAAAATGCAATCCATGAAGCATAACAAGGTATAAGAGCTAGTTAATTTGCCTCAACATTGCAAACTGTCAATTGTAAATGATTGTTTAAGAACAAGAAGGACACTCAAGGTAAAGTTGAGCAGTTTGAGGCTCGATTGGTCGCTAGAGGGTTCACTCAAAGAGAAGGGGTTGACTTTAATATTACCTTAAATAAAAATTATCTGCAACAAGATCCATGTTAACAATATGTATTGACCTCCTAATAGCCTCATAGTGCTGGTGCAAACTAAAGCAGTAAGTGAACTGAATGCAAAGACAAACATAATGATGTGAAGGATGCATATAACACAAATGGCATCCTCAAACAACTCGTTGTCAAAATAACATGAAAGCAAATTAACAACAAAAGAAAAATTTAAGAAACCATGATAGAAAAAAGAGGAGCTCCTTGAGCGTAAACAAAAGAAATTGCAGGAACCCATAAAAAATCACTTTTCCACTGCTTGCAGGGCCAATAACAAGTTGTGTGTAGCCCATGATCAATGTTTTGATTGAATTTCAAAGATAAAAGAAACAACAGCTTCAATATCCACAAAGAGAATTGAAGACACGGATGGAAGAGAGAATAGCCACAACAATATATGTAGTACACCAAACACTGACGGTCAATAAGTAGTTCAGGACATCAGAGGAAGCCATAAAACACCCAGGTACAACATTGGAAAAAAATAAAGGCCTAAATTAGGAAAAAAGAAATAGCAAAGGAACAATTTTAAAATTTAATGAAATTGGATTAAATAATGAAGAAAGAGTTGAAGTTGGAATTGCAGTCTTAGGCAAGAGGGTTACTAGCTAACGAGAGAGAAGATAAGAACGAGTCTAAAGTTGAGAAAGTTGGAAACCAAAGACCCTGCCAGGTTTTTCTTTTATATTCTTAGGATTACAACAACTACTACTTTAGATGAATCAAATTATTTTTAGAATTTTCAAATCAATATAATTTGTTTTAAAAATTAAAATTGGGTAAGGGGTTAGGGTTACTGACTTTCTGTAAGACAATAAAAAGGAATAACTAGCACAGGAAAAAGAGTGTGGAAGAATAAACCGGTGAAATAATAATAATAATAGAGAACTACAAACACAAAGTTAGGTTTTTTATTTTATTTTCAGAGATTCGTAGTAGAAGTTACCTGTTGTCATTCTCCAGCTAGCCAGACTTTGTTGCTTCACCAGAACTATGTTTATTTGCATTTCTACCCACTAATAGGGCTTCTTGTGTGAATCCCTTATTTTTTTACTTAATTAAACAACCTAGTTATAAGGTTCTAGAGTTGCCATTGTTAGCTTAAGGTTCATATTTAACAATTATGATGATAACCTTATAATATTTCAAAATTCAAATTGAATTTATTTCCTTATATATTAAAAAACGGTATAATTCTTAAAAGGAAATAAAATCATGGAATAATTGCTTTTTCTTCTTGCAGGAATCTTCTTTATAAACTTACCTTATTAAAAAATGGTTTATCCAAAAGGATCCTAATTATTATGAAGGTCGTATATTAGTTGCATGATTATTGGAAGATTTTTGGCAAAGATGACATCAAAGTTATTCAAAATTAAATCCATCTAATTGACTAAGGATGCAAGTGAAGTAATGACTAGTTGAAAGGAAAACCTACTTAAGGAAGAGCAATTGCTTTTGAACACAGATCAGAGTTGCGAACATAGATCAGGCTTTCAAAATATAGTTATAGCATAAATTCTTTTGAAAGGGATATTGTTGAAAAATCTCTTGTTCTTTAGAAAGTGAAGATATTTTTTAGAGAGATTAGTGTAGCTCATATCGAGCAAACTTCATTTTCTGTTAAAGAGCTTGTAGAGGCTACGTAAATTCTATTAGTTTGGAAGGTTGGAGAACTTTGAAAAATATTAACTTGTAAGCTTGGGGAGGTTCGTCAAGTTACTACTTCGATTTTCGTAGTGAAATACTTAAGTTGGATACTTAAGAACTGCACGTAGGTTTAAGTTATAAGCCGAACCAGTATAAATCGACTGCATCCTTCTGTCTCTTCTCTTAACTTTTATATTTTCTCATTATATTGTGTGTGTGTTCATTTCAGTAAGAGGTTCCTTCAATTCTAAAATAGGTTCCTTTTGTTTATAACTTGCTGCAGGTTCCTTTTATTCCAATAGGTGCCTTCTGTTTTAAAATTGTTTTAACTAGTCTTAATCTTTAGCAGGCTCTGTCATTTGATAGGCCATTGTTGTTTGATAGGCTCCTATTGTTTTTAATTTTTAATAGGCATCTGTCTTTATCCGAATTGAAAGCCGTTTGTGAAAATTTTTAAGTCACACATAATTTACCCCCTCTTACGTATGTTTACTTTTATCATTTGGTATTAGAGCGAGGTTTCATATTTTTTTGTTTAATAACACGTGATAAAACATGGAAAACAATCTGAGAAGTCTTGAAAGACAATCTATCTCAAACCCTTCTTACTTTAATGGCAATAACTACTCTTACTGGAAAAAGAGAATGACAATATATCTCCAATCTGTAGATATCAAAGTATGGCAATCAATTAAAGATGGAGCTACAATTCCCACTTTTGATAACGTAGAAGTATGGACTGATGTTGACAGGAGAAATGTACAACTAAATGATAAGGCAAAACATCACCTGATATGTGCGTTGTCTCCAAAAGAATACAAAAATATATCATATTATTCTACAACAAAAGAAATGTGGGACAAACTTCAAGTTACCTTTGAAGGGACGAACGAGGTAAAAAAACAAATAATAAGCTTTTGGTACATCAATTATAAACTATTGGCATGAAATAGGGAGAGACCATGGATGAATTCTTTAAACACTTCAATAACATCATCACCGCCTTGAAGAATATAAGAAAAATTTATCCTAATGACGAGCTCGTAACAAAGATTCTAAGGTCACTACCAAAGGAATGGAGACCTAAGGTGACACCTCTAGAAACAACAAAGGATCTAGACACTATCTCACTTGACTGGCTACAAGGAAACCTAATGATTCATGAAACTGAGCTTAGGTGAGATGAAGGATCCTCCTATAGAAAAGGAATGACAATAAAAGCAACTGAAGAATCAAACGGTGATGAAAGCGACACTGAGTTGCAGATAGATGGAGATGATAAATTCAACTTTATGGTCAGAAAATATGCACACTTTTACAAAAAAATGTTAATAAAGGAAAGAGAAGGAAACAGGAAGGTTGTAAACATCAAGCCCTTATCAAAAAGCAGCAACAGTAGTAGCCATACACAAATCGTAGGCTACCACTGCAAGAAGCCTAAGCATACTAGACCTGAATGTCCTCTCCTTTAAAAGGATAAAATAGAGAATAGAAAAACTAGCAAGTAAGCTATAACTGATGAGGATTTTGAAAGCTTTGAAGAAGATGAACTTGAGGAAGTTAGCAACGTCTGCCTCATGACTGAATTAGAACTTGAGAATGAGAGAAGAGCTAAAAAGATCTTATCTCTAGAAAAAGATCTGGAAAATTGTGTTGATGGAAGGAACAACCTTGATGCATTGCTTAGTAGTGGTAAATGCGTGTTTAATAAGGCCAGAATAGGATACAATGAAAAATAATATCAAGCCTTACAATAATTTCTTTATCAAATCAAGCAGTAGCTATAGTCAAAATAGCTGGAACCTGATACATGGTAGAAATTATATCAATTCTTATTCATTTGTTTTAAGTTTCTACTGTGGTAGACATGGTCACATTAGTCATTTTTTAAACTTCCATAAAATGAAGAAATTATCTCAAACATATATTTGGAAATTGAAAGGTCAAGCTACTAACATGAAAGGACCCAGAAAATTTGGGTACCTAAAATGAGATAATATTTTTTGCAGAAATGTTTCAAAACGTAGGCAAGAGAAAATCAATGGATAGTTGATAGTAACTATTCAAGACACGTGATAGGTGAAATATCACACTTCAACTACATTGAAAGAAAAGATGGAGGTAATGTTGTCTTTACAGACAAAAATAAAGCAAAGGTCACCAGAGTTGGTAAAATTGGTAATTTTGACTCTACCTCTATTGATAATGTTCTCTTTGTTGATAGTTTGAAACATAACTTATTAAATGTGTGTCAGCTATGTGACAAGGGTTACAAAGTCATTTTCTATGCATCTCATTATGAAATTGTCCATATCCATAATGATAATATTATGTTTATTGGTCCTAGAAATTAGAATATATATTGTGCTCAACTCGAAGATATGCCCTCACAAAATGTCAAGTGTTTTGTCTCTCTAAAAAAGGATTCGTTTATCTAGCACAAGAGATTTGGACATGTCATCATGAGCATTATATTAAAATTGTCCAAAAAATGAGTTAGTTAGAGGACTACCTACTCTAAAGTTCGAAAGCAATTACGTGTGTGAGGCTTGTTTAAAAGGTAAACAAGTCAGAAGCAGCTTTCCTCCTAAACATGTTGTGTCTACTAACTAAGTACTTGAACTTATGCACATGGATTTATTTGGTCCTACTAGGACTCAAAGTTTTGGTGGTAAACATTACGATTTTGATTTAATAGATGATTATTCCAGATTTACATGGGTTTACTTTCTATCAAATAAGGATGATGCTTTTGAAGTTTTTCAAAAGTTTTGCATAACAATTTAGATAAAAAAGGATACTACATTACTTCAATGCAAATCCATCATGAAAGAGAATTTGATAATAGAAATTTTGAAGAATTATGTGACAATAATGGTATAACTCACAACTTCTCTTATCCAAGGACACCTCAGCAAAATGGAGTGGTAGAGAGAAAGAACATAAGTTTGGTTGATATAGCCAGGACCATGCTATGTGAAAGTGGACTATTAAAATCTTACTTTCCTTCGTATGCTATAGAAATTTCAAGTTGTTCCAAATGGATGTTAAAAGTGCATTCTTAAATAGTTATATTAAGGAAGAAGTATTTGTTAAGCAACCCCTAGATCTTGAAGATGAAAATCATCCGAATTACGTGATGAAGTTAACCAAAACTCTATATGGCTTAAAGCAGGCTCCTCAAGCATGGTATGAAAGGTTAAGAAACTTTCTGCTTAAGAATAACTTTGAAAGAGGAAAGGTCGATAAGACCTTATTTATTAAGAGAAAGGAAAATGATTTACGTGATGAAATTAACCAAAAATCTATATGTCTTAAAGTAGGCTCCTCGAGCATGGTATGAAAGGTTAAGAAACTTTGTACTTGAGAATAAATTTGAAAGAGGAAAGGTCTAGGATGTTGGCTTGAATTTAAGCTTTTATATCACCTTATTTGGTCTTATAAGCTTCAGATATGTCCAAGTAAAGCTGTAGTGGTTAGGTTGCCAATTCTGCAAAAATAAGTTTTACTTTGAACAAATGGTTGCTGGTCCAAATGAATTTGAACATCTACGAATATGGGCTTCCTGAAAATCTTAAGATGTCCTCAAATTATTCTCTGAAGACAACTTTTAGATTTAGACTCTCCATCTATGTCAAAAACTGTGCATAGCTTCTGTGCCTCAAATATTTGCTTTATGTCATGTTTTCGTCCAAATTCTTCTCCTTTGAATCCATGAAGGCAGTTATGACCTATGAAACACTTAGAGAAAATTAAGTACGAAATAGATAACAAAAGTATCAAATATCAAGAAAAATACATCAAACATAGGTGTACAAATATAATAAGATATCCATCTATTAGAGGTTCTACTAGATAGCTCATTAAGCTTACTTTTAAAGAGTTGCCAGGTGTTTTATCTTGATATACCAAGCCAAATGTAAGGAATAAGTGAACAAAATATATTTAAGAAATAGAGAGGAGCTAAAAGTTAAAGAAAAGGAGGAAGATGTTCAAAAAGAGAAGAAAGAGGAGAAAGAGGAAGATGAAAAGGAAGAGCTAAATATAAAGGCTATTGACGAATTATCGACAAACATCTTAAGTAAAGAGAACTTCTACTTTTCATAAAAATAAATTGTTAGAGTCAATTGGTGATCTAGGGAGTTTTACTATCCTTTATTATAGTGATAGTTTGTTAATAAAAAGAGCATTAATGGATTTACTTGGTTTTATCAATTTAACACCATATATCCTTATTATATTATAGCATGTGGCCTATTTACAGGCTAATGAACCCTTACTTGAGGAGATAGGTGGAAGCAAGCCAATGATTATAGATCCAAGTTGAGTAAAGTGCTTATATAGAAGTTTAGTAAAAGGCTTCATAAAGAAGCGCTAGTTAGGAGGCAACCTAATAATTAGCTACTTTTGTTTTGATTGAGTAGTTAGAAGGATGTTCGTTAGTAGTTTAGTAATTTTTATAGTTTTTAGTCTCATGGTTATAATGTTAAGAGTTGACATTTGATAGAGTTTTGTAGGCTATAAAGGCAATCGCCGACATTAAATTGATGCTAATGATATTAGATAAGGATGTAAATCTTTTATTATAAAAAGAGTACCAATTATCCTCACCTCCTCCCATTATTTTTCATATTTTATTATTCTTACATATTTTGTACATTGAAGATAATGTATAACTTAAATGTGGGGAGGGACTTAGCAATTATGCTTTTCAATTGTGTTATAATTAGCTTAATATTAAATAATTTGTTATTTAAAAAAGAAGTATTGATTAAGAAGATTGACTATGATTTTAGTTATGATTGAAATTTGATTTGTTTAGGAAAGTAATTATGAGTTTTGATGATTAATCTGATTTCAATTTAGATCATTAATTTTGAGAATGCATATTTTATTAACTTTTTAATTTTGTTAATTAGTTTAATTACACCTTTGTACTTTCCTATGTTCACATTTTGAGCTGGTATTTACGCATATGTTCACTTTGGATTAGGAACTAGAGAGATAACACGCAATTATATTTGGAACTATTGCTATGAATCCATTGCCTCATAACATGCTACATCCCCTCTAAGCTCGTAAAGTGAAACAAAGTGATATTATACACTCTCTTATGAAGAAAATATCCAGTTAGTGTGGAACTCCTTTCTTGTGCATTAGCTTTTAAAACCTTAAAGGGAGGTGAGAAAATAGGTTGTTCTTCACATTTACTGGGTGGAAAAAAATAGGTTTAGCTTATAGTTTATGGTCTTTAATAACTTGCACTTATATCCTTCTAGTACCACTAGTATTACAGGGTTCGAGGTAGGCATCTGCAAAGAATTGTTCAGACATTAAGATGTTTAAGCTTGAGGAGTAGTTGAAGAAGTCATCTGGCGTTGTTTTTTTAGCTAAAATGGGTTAGAACTCGTAAATAGAAATATTATCCATCAAAAAATTCTAGTGTCTGACAGGTATAAAGCTAGTTGAGGTGGTGAAAAGCAAGCGGAGAAAGAAGCAACTTTTAGTTTACTAGAGATGAAAAATGAAATTACAAGATTAATGAGTTTTGGAATAGCAAGGAGGTAGAAATATTGTGTTGGGTAAGAAATAGAAGAGGTAGCAGACTTAGGTAGAAGGTATTTGCGAAGAGACCAAGATAATGAAGAAAAGGAAGCAAAATCAAGATTGAAAGAAGCATAATTAAGTTTGGAATAACTGTAACTTTGATTAGAAAGAGTTTTGGAGAAAATAAAGTACTCGAATTCATTGGCTCATTAGCCAATATATACACATACATAGTGTTGGACCCCATCTCCGAAGCCCAACATTCGGACCCACACAGCATAGGAGGCCCATAACCGAACACATATACTAACCACAAATAAGAGAAAATTCACTTTAAATAATTTGGGGTTGGATTTTCCATAAAAATATTCCCTCAGATATAACGATTCCAGCGCAACTG
>JAOQMR010000004.1:7303138-7319896 GCA_027563865.1 Erythroxylum pelleterianum
AGAATTAAAAGATAAACAAAAGAGAAAAATAAATAAACAAATAAATAAAAGAAAAGAAAAATTTTCGGGTCCCAACACATAGGTTAGCTTACAAAGGAAGTTAAGCTTAGTTAGGAAACTCTATTTTTATAAGTTAGGCTTACGTCTCGTAATACAAACAATTAGCCTAACAGTAGGAGACTGAATTAACAAGGGAATAAATCACAATAATATCACAACCATATATATAGCCAAGTATTATCCTATCATATATACACCAAGATATTATCCTTTAATACTCTCCCTCAAGTTGGAGTATGTGGATTGGCAATGCCAAACTTGCTTGCTAGAAAAAGAAATTGATCTCTGCTAAGAGCCTTGGTGAGCACGTTGGTTAATTGCCCCTTGGCAGTGATATATGTAGCAGCGATGTCACCTGTTTGCAATTTCTCACGAATGAAATAGCAGTTAATTTCAATATGTTTCGTTCATTCATGGAATACGAGATTATTTGCAATATGAACAACGACTAAGTTATCATATAAGAGTTACGTTGGCTGCTGCTGAAGAACTGTAAGATCACGTAATAGTGATTTGAACCATACTAATTTAGAAGTAGTTGCTCCTATAGCTCTATTTTACCTCTGTTGATGAGCGAGAAACAGTTACTTGTTTCTTAGATTTCTAGGAAATTGGCGCATTTCCCAGTTTTTTAATGAATCAAGTAGTTGATCTCCTCATTTTTAGGCAACTTGCCAAATTTGCATCGTAGAAACCTCTCACAAGAAGATCGTTATTTACTGGGAAGAACATGCCTTGTCTAAAAGAATTCTTCAAATATCGGAAAACCCTCATGGCTGCTTCCATATGTAGCTTTGTTAGCTTCTCCATGAACTGGCTGAGCAAACTGACAACAAAGACAATATCAGGCCTATTAATAGTTAAATAAATCAACTTACCAATCAAACATTGATATTATCCAGGATCGCTGAGTAACTCTCCCTTAGCTTCGGCAAGTTTATGGTTTTGTTTAAGTGGAAACATCACAGGCTTGCTGCCAAGCATTCCAGTCTCTTTTAGAATAGATTTTATATTATGTTTTAGGTAATTGACGTGATGTTTCTTGGAGAATGATTTTAGTTAAGGAATCATAGGTTTTATGAGTCAAAATAAGAAGAAAAGTCATCCTTAGTTGAACATAGTCTTAGAAATAGGTAGGTTGTAGCTCATGTGTTCTTTGAAAAAAATAAATAGCCATAAAGATTAACCAGGTGCCAAAGCATGTTCCAAATTAGAACTTAAGTGCAAAAAATATGTCCACCTATAAGATTAGGTTGGAGTCCATGACATATGGAAAAATGACGCAATGTGGATGACCTAGAATATGGGTGTAACGGTGTCTATGTTTGTATCTTTAAAGTAAGATTATTGAATCATTACATAACACAATATAGGACATAATTGCATCCTAAATTTTCCGTGATGTAATTTCTACATAAAGGAAGATAAAACCCCTAATTAAAGGAGTTCAACTTAGTCTTAGTTTCAATTCCTTTTAAATTATAATTATATTTAGCAACCATTAGAGAGGAAAAAGCTCGAGAACATTTCTTGCAAATGTACTCAATGAATGAGTAGATTTAAAATTATTTATAAAAGTGATCACATTAAAAGATTGAGGTTTTCATCCAAGGAAACCTTTTTATATAAACTTGATAACTATTTTGATTTTGTATTGTTTCAAAAATGATTATTAGCTAGGCTATCTTTACATCTAGATTAAATGAGACCATAGATTATTATTATATGGATTAATTCAATTCTATTTATAAAAGATATATATATATATATATATATATATATATATATATTTCAAATATTTGTGTTATTCAACACACATTATAAGAATAACACTTGAAAAGCTCCATGAAATTATAACCTAATCAGTGGATAGGGTAGATATATGGGTAAGTTTACCATAATCAGGGTTGCTCCTCTGAAGTTACAACTCCAACTCTCTCCACCTTTGACTTAAATGTCTTTGACATTAGTATTTAATGGAATCCTTAATCTAAGATCATTCAACTCCTCCATTAGGTATAAAGGGCCTAGAGTACACCAATTGTCAAATCAGAACCAAGTTTTCATACCATTACCCACGATAATTTTGAATGAAGAGCTCAGTTGGTCCCTCAATCTTAACAATTGGATTAAACTCCATAAGTGCTCTTGTTGGTTTTTGAGATATGTAGTTATTATTGCTGCCACATAGGCTTATTCTATGAAAAGTTATTTATTACAAAATATAAATAGGATATCATAATTCTTGATAGTAATTGTTATGGTGGCTTTGACACAAGCTCTAATATCCTTATGTGCAAGGCTACATCTGCAAATCTTTATTCTAGACAAGAACATGCCCTAGTATATAGTTGTATGTGAGGTCGTGTTCACCCAGGATATAACATGATTGTGTCAAAGATTGTGTTCAGTCAAGGATATTTCTTCATTGTAATTCGACGTGCAGAATTCTTCAACTCTTGGCTAAAATCACTCATAATTTTTTTTTCTAAACAATTACCTAAAACCTCCAATAAAACCAATTGCAATATCAAATGAAGGTAACATATTAAAGAAAATATAGAAAAATTCCAAGTAAAACATTTGTATGCCACGTGCTTATCACTTAGGTGAGTTTTAAGTACTATTAGTGGGAACCCATCCAAGAATAAACCTAAAGAACCCATGAACAAGATTAAAATGTTACCAAAAAAGCTAAATCAAATAATGAGAAACCAGTTTCATAAAGTGTTTAAACGCCACATTGAAAGAATTCTTTAATTAGTTATAAAGTTCAATGAAGAACAAGAGATAAGGAAAGATATCCTAATTACAAGTGTAACAAGGATTTTTACTTAAATTAAAATACTAACTACTAATACAAGAACTGGAACTTTAATAGTTCTTATTTAACTAGGAAACTAATTACTGATTCTACTCTAATTAGGACCTTGGTAGAACACTTTAATTAAGACTATAAGAATCCTACTTTAATTAAGATTCCTAATGTACCGCCTTTAGGGCTTTTCCTAATAAAAGTACCGCCTTTAGGGCTTTTCCTAATAAAACTAGAATTTAACTCCATAATAAGTCCTAATCTAAATAGGAAATCAGTAAACAATTATAAAAAAATATTAAACATATTTTTTGATTTATAATTAAGTAAAATATTTCCTAATTATAATAAAATAAATAATGATCCATGAAATTAGCTCTAATTATATGGGCTTATGCTTTTAAATCTTCTCCAACCTTAGTTTGGATCATTTGAGGTCTTCTATTGGGTCCAATAAGCATCCGAAAATGGATTTGATGTGCTATTTGAAGCTTGTCTTGTATATGTATCTTAAATTAGCCTATTTAATTTAAGATAATACCATATCTGTAATATCTTCTGGAATTTGCACCCTTAAAATCATTTTTCAGTCAAGTGATTCGAATTAATTTGGAACAACTCACAAATAAGGTTATTTGAACTTTTATTTTAAAAAGAAGCGTGCATATAAAATAGAATCAAAAAATTAAAAATAAGAAATAGATAATATAATTAAGTTATTATCAAAATATTAATCTTATCATAATATTATAGTAAAAAATATTATAAATCTTTATTTTTAAATTTTCAATAATTATTTTTGTTTATCATAAAAATATTCATAATTATTTAAATAATAATAATTTTATAAATTATTGAAAAATAATTTTAGTTAATTATTTACAAAATAAATTATATAAGTAAAAATATTCCTTATTGTTATTCTTAATATTTGATATTAAATACTACTATAACCATTAATTATATTTAATATCATTCTTAATGATTACATACCAATCATTTATAATTGGTAATTTCATTTTTATTTTAATTCTCACTTTTTATGTATATTCTTATTTTTTATTCCTATTATTTCATTACTAGTTACCAATTGAAACCTAAGTTTTTAATTCCTTAAATAATTTATTTAAGCTACATAATTTATTATATGCACTAAAATTACTTGTGCCCTTGAGATTCTAACAAGATCCTCGTAGTCTTAAGACCCAACACTTATTGATGGACTTCAATTTTTAAATATAGACAACAAATGTGTCCTACACGGAGAAGATTGTGAAAATAGAGATTACCTAATTTTTCAATGACCTTTTGTAGAGAGCATATGGGAAAGAATTAAAGACAAGATTGGAAGGGAATTCGCTTACTGACATATTAGAGAAATTAAGAAATATGAAGACTAAAACAAAAGGAGATAAGGCTATCTACATTATCTTCTTTGCTTCTAGCATCGAAGAAGAATTTGACTTTTCTCTCCAATGAACTTCCTAATTGTAACAAGAATATTTGTAGAGCATGAAATCTAGACAAAACTATCATATGCACAATCATGAACATGCAACGCTAAATCGTAAAAGGAGAAAATAGATTAGGCAGTTACTGAAAGACGAAGAAGTCCCGTAGCTGCTCTGTTGAAGCCGTCCCATTGGAAGACTAGGAGGCATCGCCCGCATAAGTGACGGATCCAAGATTTGAGTCTTGGGGGGTTAGGACAAAATTTTTTAGGTAAGGATAATTTTTTTTTTAAGGGGGCTGAGTTTTAATTAACAAAATTTTTTTTTAATTTTTTGTAATTTTGGGGCTAGCACGTCCCTGGCCCGCATCGCTTGAGAGATGCATGAAGTATGCTACCGGAGGAAAGAACATAGGAGAGTTCGGAACAGTGCCTTTCCACGATAAATAATGAAATCCCATTTGATATACACTATGGCACGTGGCCACTGTTGAGCCATTGTAACTCGTGGTCTGTGTAAGGTTGCGTGGTTAATTTGGTTCTTATATGTTCACTTTTGACTTTTTCCAATCGTTCATTAATTAATATATTTGATTTTTCTAGAAAAAAGATCATCTGAATCTTCGGACATAGAGATAATGGGAAGTGAAGAGAAGAAACCCAGAATTTTATGCTTCCACGGATTCAGAAGCAGTGGTTCAATCCTTCAGAAGTTGATCGGAAAATTCCCAGAAAGCGTACTTCAAAGATTGGATCTTGTTTTCCTGGACGCTCCATTTCCTGCTGAAGGAAAATCTGGCGTTGAAGGTATATATGATCCTCCATACTACGAATGGTTCCAGGCCAATGAGGATTACACTGTTTACAGAAACTTTGAAGCATGTCTAGAATACATCGAAGATTACATGATAAAGCATGGACCTTTCGATGGAGTTCTTGGTTTTTCCCAGGTGGATTTGTGTTACATCTCTGGAGGCTTTGTGTTTCAGAATCAAATGTTCTTGCTTTTGTGTCTGATTCTTCTTTGATTTCTTTGCATAGGGTGCGATGTTAACAGCTTCTCTGCCTGGAATTCAGAGAGACGGTGTGGGGCTTACCAGGATTCCGGCGATTAAGTTCGTGATAATCATATCAGGGGTCAAGTTTGGAGGTTCCAAGTTTGGAACACCTGAAATGGCTGCTACTGCATTTTCAACTCCCATTGAGTTGCCCTCTCTCCACTTCACAGGTTTTTCTTAGCTAATGTTTCTTCGTAATCTGAGCTACACGTGGACTTTTTCCCTGTTAGGTTACAACTTGGGATAAAGGCTTGGAGAGGATTATATTTTTTATGAAAAATAACTCGAGAAAATGTTTCCATTAAGATAAAATGAGGTTGTTTAATTAAAATAATTATGATTTATGAAATGTAAAAGTAATTTAATTAACACAAATCATGATCATCCTAATTCGATACCAAAATAATATTTATGTAGAAAATATAATTTAACAGTACTATATACAAATAGTTTTGCTTTAATTTACAAATCAAGTTATTTTTAAAGTAAGAAACATTTTTTACTATTAAATTGCATTTTAAAACTATTTAACATTTAATTAAAAATATTAAAAAGATAACAATGGGCCAGCCCATAGGTACAGACTCATTGTTTTCAATTAGGCTGACCCATAGGCTACTCAGGTTCAGACATACCCGAAACTTAATTTTTCTAAGTAAAACGACATCATTTTACTTAGAAGAGTTAAGCTTTAAGTATGTCAGACTCATACTCAATTAAAAAAATGTTATTTTATACTTAATTTTTAAAAACATTTTAAAAAATTGACGAGGTCGGTCTATGGGTCAACCAATTATCGTCCGATTGTGAAAAAATATAAAATTTTATTTTTTAAATAACAAGTCGTTAACACAAATTTATTTTTATTATTTACATATCCTTTTATACTCAACGAAATGGTTCAATGTTGAGACCAAACAATGAACATATTTCTAATATTAGAATAGGAGATTGTTAGTAGACACACCCTTGTTAGATGCACAATGACGTTAAACTAAGTTCTTTGTTTGATTTTGGCATGTATGAATAAATCATGTCACTATATTCTTGTTTAATATATCTTGTAAATAGATTTAGCATCTTAGTCTCAACTAATCTAAAATTAATAAACAAAAATTAAATGGTTTGAATTTTAAACTGAACTTAAATTTGGTTAATAAATTTTTGCTTAAACCTGGGTCTTAGAGGGACGACTCCAACCTGATCGGACTTGTTGCCAATATTACTTGCAAAAAATGGTATCCATATTCTCTAAACACTTTTGTTACATATGATGTAGAGGAGATGGATTTTATAAAGGAAGAAGGAAAGCTGTTGATAAAATCATTTGTTGATCCTATGGTCATTCATCACTCTGAGGGGCATACTATACCAAGACTTGGTTAGTTTCAAATCAGCCAAATTTCTCACCAAATCCTTTTTCTTTATTACAAATGATGGATCATGAACTACTGTATTGATCAATTTATAATTAAGTTTCAGAAGGAAGGAACTTGGAGATCATGTCTTCTTTCATTGACAAAATCCAGAAGATTTCATAGCAGAGGGAAGATGAATAGACAAAGTCCAGAATCTGATACTGTCTTTTTTGTTTCCCCATGTATTTTCTGAGATTCTATAGACTAGATCTCAACTTAAATTTGGAAACAACCTCTTATTAGTCAAAGATAGTACTGCGTATTAGCGAACCTTTCAAACTTCCAATTATTAGACTTTTATTAGATTGTTTTTGTTATTATTGTAGATTACAACTTAAACTGCTTGTGCAAACACTTATCCATTGTTCATTTTTATTTTGCATAATTTAATTTATGAAAATAAAAGAAGTTATTATTGTTGACTAGAGTTATTAGATTGGATTATTTCTGTGTATATATTGGGGAATTAATATCTACAATGATCTCTTCCCATAATTGAGATATCTCTCCCTATAATTGGGAGCTTTGATAGCTAAAAATATCTCCTAATTATTCCTAGGCCTCTTATATATATATATAACTCAAATCAATATAAAATTGTTTTCTTCATGATATTAGAGCCAATGAAGATCTTGACCTACTGTTTTCCCCCAGAAAGGAGCCCATCATTTAAGCAGCTAGAGAAAGATTTGAAGTCTACATGAAACAAGTGGTCCAACAATATTGTTTGCCCTAGGAGGGGGCCTATTTGACCTCAATCAAAAGTTCAACCTTGATGAGGATTGTTTACATACCTCTTCAAATTGTGCAAGTAAAAAAGGGATTCACATATGAGGGGGAGTATTAAGAATACCCACATGTGAGTGTCTCATATCAAAAAAAGAGGGAAAAAAGACTGACATATAAGTCTAGTGGATTATTCCACCTATTGTCAATTGATTTTAAGATAGAATCTCACTTGAGCTTGTGTAGTCTAACTTTTCTCCTCGTACGGGACCGTTGATTATAACTTACATGATAATTTCCAAACATGTTAAAATGTTTCACTAAATTTGATAATAGTGGGACTTCAAAGAGAAAGTTTGGTTTTTGAAATTGAAACGCAAGTCTGATTTGTTTACTTCAATTTCCATATTTGAATTGTGTTCAAAATATGCAATTCATGTAGGAAAAGTTAATTGCATTATATACTAAAAATAGGCTCATTTGTTATCTGTAGACATCAAGAATAGTTAGTGATAGTCTATCAACATTATGTATTTTCAATAAATTTTATAGTAAATCGATATAAGTGATGATTTTGATATAATAAACATTTATAAATTTAATATATCTCTATTGAAAAATTTATGGTGGTGTGCTTCGATGACATTCTAATATACAATCAGACAAAGGAAGAGCATATAGCCTATATGCAGGAAGTCTTGATAGCACTGCAAAAGAATAAATTGTATTCTAATATGAAGAAGTGTAGTTTCATGACAAACAGACTATTATTTCTAGGATATATCATTGGAGCAGACAACATTAGAGTTGATGAAGAGAAAGTCTAAGCTATAAGGGAGTGGCCTATCCCCATAACAATAATAGAAGTGATGAGTTTCCATAGGCTAGCTATATTCTATAGGCGATTATAAAGGACTTTAGTAGCATTGTAGCTCTTATTATAGATTACCTGAAGAAAAGGATGTTTTAGTGAGGAGAAGAAACTGAGACTAGTTTTACTGTGTTGAAAGAAAAAATATGCACTGCTCTTGTTTTAGCATTACTGGGCTTCAAGGCCTTGTTTGAAGTTGAATGTGATGCTTGTGGTGTGGGGATAGGTGTTGTGTTTTCCTAACGGAAGAAGCCATTAGCGTTTTTACGCGAAAAGCTCAGCGATGCTAAGCATAGGTGGTCCACATATGACCAAGAGTTTTTCTCTGTGGTTCGTGCAGTGAAGACATGGTAGTGCTACCTAATTAGTAAGGAATTTGTGTTGAATAGAAATCATAATGCCCTAAAATATTTAAAGAGCCGGAATAAAATTAATAAGGGTATGCATGTTAGGTGGACCCAGTTCTTAGAGAAGTTCACCTTCATATTGAAGCTTAAAGTTGGCGTGTAAAATAAAGTGGCTGATGCATTAAGCAGGCGTGCTAACCTGCTTGTCACCATGAATCAAGAGGTTATGGGGTTCGAAATTGTGAAGATTTTGTATGCCACTGATGAAGACTTCTAGAGAGTATGGGAAAATTATGTAAATAAACACACTGATGGTGACTTTCACATCCATGATGGCTTTCTTATGAAAGGAAATCAACTAGGCATTCCCAAAACTTTCTTGAAGGAGAAGCTGGTTTGCGATCTACATGGAGGAGGTCTTTCTGGTCATCTAGGGTGTGACAAGACCTATGCTGATATTAAGGAGAGATATTATTAGCCCCACATGCGAAGGGATGTGATGCATCTTATGCAGAGGTGCTAAGTGTGCCAGACAACAAAGGGTCAATCTCATAATACTGGTTATATACTCCTCTACCTATTCCAGAGAATATTTGGGACAATTTATATAAAACCCCAAACTTTCCCTTCTATCGGTTTATATATTTTATTATGAGTGAATAGTATTTTTAGATAAATAATGAACCCGAGTAAACAGTATTTTCATTTGAATAGGGATTTTGAGGACCCAATCTAAAAAAAAAAGCGAAAATACCTAGAATAGGTATTAGAGTCAAATGACATTGAAATGGATCAAAAACAAGTCCAATCAAATGAATTTCGGGAATTTTATAAGTTTCGGACAAAAATATCCTTTTTGGAAAATAATTGATATTAATGATTTAAAACTCATTCAAAATTTTGGAGGCATCTAATTACTAAGTATTGATCCTAATTAAAGTATCTCATGATCAATTTGGTGGTGAGATGGCTGTGGAATATTTTCATGATTTAATTTGGTTTATAGATGTAATAACCCATAAAATGGCGAATTGGTTTTTTTATATAAATAAAGTTAATTAATAAATTTTAAATGACTCACATTTATTGACCAAAGACAAGACTCCATATGGTTTAAGAAACATTAAATTAGATGATGATGAGTCATTTAAGATGTTAATAAGAAAATGACATGTGTAAAGTATTAAAGTAGTATAAAAAGGCAAAAGAAGACAAAATTTGGTGCATTTGAAAGGAGGATTCGGGAGAACCAAAAATAAAGAGAGAAAAGAAGATAGAAAGAGGGAGAATTCATCCAATGAGAAGAGGAAGAAGAGAGGTGCAATTTTTGTTAGATTTGGAGTAGAAATTGAAGAAATCTTGAGCTAGATTTGGTATTCACTAATTTCCTAAGAGATTAAGAGGAAAAAGTGATAAGTTTCCTAGCTTAAATTTCTAATTTCTATGGGTTTCTTGAGTGAGATGGACGTGTTTAAGATAAATGTTGTCTTGTTATTACTTTGATGTTTCTTTGTGAAGAATTAGTTAAATATGACAAGAGAGAAATGTGTAGCGGAATTCTGTCTTAGGTTAACTTAACCTAGTCCCAATGTTTTAGCCATAACTCGGCCTACAGACCTCCAAATTAGGTGATTCTAATTAGAGCTGAAACCTAAGACATAGTAGTAAAAGTCTCTAGAATATACCTATACCTAATTCGGGATGAATGATATTGAAATTTGAGATCGAAAGTGGTAACCTGATACTACCCCTGTGTTGAAACAACTTGTGATATTTGGTACATTTTTCATGATTTAGAAGTCATGATTTTGATGATCTAAAAACTATAGACATAGGGGAATAAATGTCTAGAAGACCTCAAAACCTAGTTTGAACGTTTACTATGTGAAAATTAAGGAACAAGTGGAGGTATGGATTCTAGACATGGATCATAACTGTGGCCCATCATGCATGGTTGTGATATGGTGAATTAAATTGGGTAATATTTTGTTTTGAAGGAATTGGCAAATTAGAATGGATAAAATATGGTACTTAAGTGACTTTTGAAGTTAAAGTTGGAAACAATAACCAATAGGTTAGCTTACGGAAGTGAGCAGAAATATGATTAACATACGTGTTACACGATAAAATACAAATCTCGAATTCAGTTAAACTAAATATATAGTTTTAATGCCTTATTTCCTAATTTGGAAATAAATGTCTAAGCAAGATGCATTCTGTGTAGGTAAAGGAGAGTCACCGAATGCATGGGTATGCTTAATGATAAGTGTGCAAAACTATGAGTGTATCTTTAAACTGATTTTATGAAAGAAAAATGGTTTCTATTTTATCATGAAAAGTTTGTTTATGAATAAGTTCATTGGTGTTACTACTTGAATTTGAAAGATCATTTTTATAAGACTTATATATATGCTTTGAGATTGCATCGAATTGAAATTGCATATGCACTGAATTGGCACAATAATAGAATTTGAATATGAACTGAATTAGTATAGAAATGTGGTGTACCTATGTTTTAATTGTTGTTTAGCTTGTGGTACGTCGTTAGGTCTCCTTATACATATGATTATACTAATCAGATCCTAACGTGCATGGCAGAGTCTGGGGAGACTATTTGTCACTAACGGTGGGTGGTGTCGTGTCTGTTAGTATGTTTTGTGAGTCACCCTCTGAATGTATGGAGTATCTATTGTGCTAACACTATTATGGGTAAGCGATGCAAAACTAGCTCTGTAACTATTTATTTATATGTAGTGTCAGCACCGTTATGAATAAGTGATGTAGAACCAGCTCCATAACAATCGGTATATAATGGTTAACCTAGTGCGGGTAAGCGATGCAGAACCAACTCCGTTACTAGAGGTTAGCCAGACACGGGTTTAGCGATGCAGAACAAACTCCGTGGCCTTACACCTAATGGTACCAAATGGAAAAGAAAATTTTAAAAGAGCAAGTTCATGGAACTATCAATTGCCATCTTTGTTTACGTTACAAGAAAAGAGGAACTTGATTGTGTTTTACATGTTTTTTGATTATATGAATTTGTTTATATCAAAACATTGGTTATTGCTTAAAAAGAAAGGGAAATTATCTTTGTTCTTTCTAAAGGTTAATGTTTGTATAAATGCTTGAATGGAAATCATAATACTCACTGAGCTTGTTTAGCTCACCCTTTATTTTATGTTCTCTTTTTAAAATTTTAACCTTTCAGGTGCACGCTTAGGGATTTCAATAGCTGGGACTCCGTCATTTGAGTAGCTACCTTCTTCACGTGCAGTTGTGTAGACAATTATGCTTATGAATTTATTTTACATGTATTGCATTATTATGAACATATTTTGAACATCTTTTGTGTAAAGATAGATTGTAATGTTTTACTACGTATGGTTCATCATCTTCGTAAATATGTCATGATCTTGGTTTTGTGAAAATATGGTTATTTATAAATGTTCTTTTCTTTAACTAAATGTATGAATGTGTTTGACCCTTTGAGATTGTTTCTGAATGGACTTGAAGTCTAGAAGTAGCAGTAGTGCTTTGGTTAATTAGATACAAGTAGCAGTAGGTTCCTGAATTGCTTTTCAAGAACTTAAAATTTTTGGTTTTATTAAATAACAACAGTTATGCTGCCAAAATTTTTAATGAAGATTACTTTTATAAACTTCCACAACTATTCCTTTTTCTTTCCTTTATATTGATTTTAAAATATTTTGAAGAAAAGGGAAAAGGCTTAGCTCCAAGGGAACTTTCCAGTTGGACTGGATATCGACTAGAGGGTTTTCGTGGGGTGTCGGGCAGGTCGCTTAGTTATCAGGAAAAGCGAATGTCAATTTATCTATGGATTTTGTTCTTAGATTACCACAAACCTAGAGGGGTGTGGATTCTGTTTTTGTTGTGGTAGACATATTCTCCAAAATGACACATTTTATTCCTTACAAGAAGACTGCAGATGCAAGCAATGTGTCCAAACTGTTTTTCAAGAAAGTTGTACATCTACATGGGGTACCTAAATCCATCACCTCTAATAGAGATATTTGATTCATCTCTAAATTTTAGCAGTACAACTCATCCTCAAACAAATGATCAAACAGAGGTAATGAATGAAACTTTGGGCAATCTTATCTAAAGTATTTGTGGAGATAGACCTAAGCACTGGGATTGTGCATTATCGCATGCTGAGTTTGCCTACAACAGTGTTGTTGATAGTGCCTTAGGCAAGTCACCTTTTTTCTATTGTCTACATAAGGGAACCATTATATGCTGTTGATTTGATTAAATTGACTAAAATTCATACAGTTGCTACAAATATAACTAACAAGTGGTAGGATGTTAAGACAAAGGTGAGACAAAAACTGGAACAAGCTAATGTCAAATATAAGAAAACTGCAGATCAACATCGGAGAGAACAGGACTTCAACGTGGGTGATCAAGTTATGGTTTTTCTAATAAAGGAGTGATTTCCAGTAGGTACTTACAATAAGTTGCAGCTATGGACCGTATTAGATTTTGCAGAAGATTAATGACAATGCTTATATGGTGGGATTACCAAATGCTTTCAAAATTTCCAAAACATTTAATGTGGCAGATATTTTTCGTTATTACTCTACAGATGAACCTTTATATCCAGATGATGCAGCTTATGTCCAAGTATTCTTAATACCTCCCCATAGAACATTTAATTTGAAAATAGACAATTAAACTTATTAAAGGTTTCCATTCAATTAGATTATTAGCAGCTATGTTTTAAGTTATATTCCTCAGTCAAAAGTAAGTTTTCAAATAACAATTTCTTTCTTGATTGAGTGATTCCACTTTTTAAGGCATAATAAGAATAATATGACTCTCAAGAATATAGATGTTGTTTGAATGTTTCGAAAGTTTGTGTATGTTCCCCTATTGTTTTTCACAAATGTTGTTGCTTTTCTTTAAATAATCAATTTTTTTAGCTAGTCGTTGCTTCTCTTGCATCTTTAGTCAATTAGATGAATTTAAATCTAAATAACTTATATGTCATCTTTGCTAAAAATCTTCCAGTAATCGCAGGGCTAATATACGACCTTCATAATTAGTAGGATCCTTTCGGATAAACCATTTCTAATAAGGTAAGTTCATAATGAAGATTCCTACAAGAAAGAAAGTAATTTTCCCATGATTTTATTTACCTTAAAATAATACTGTTATCTATATAAGGAAAAAAATCCAATTTGAATTTTGAAATATTATATAGTTATCATCAAACTAGTTAAAAATAATTCCTTAAGAATACCTGGACATAATGCAAAGTATTATTATATAGTAATAATTTCTATATAGGGATGTTTCTCTTGGTGTAGCAGTCGGTGAATGGAGCTACAGGTGCAACCTTCGTGATGTTCCACTAAACAGGAAGCAACTCATCGAACGCCTTTCACAAGAGCTTTGTAGATTGACCTTTCCAAGGTGGTGTAAGGGACAATAGTGGATATCTTAGTTCCTTTGAGCAATGTGTTGTCTGTGGTAATGGGTCTTTGGTTCACAAGGATTAAAGTGACTTTAACGATATAGTCAGGCAATGGTGGTCTTCTAGTAATGGGGTAGAGTCTTGTGTGCTTAAAACAAGTTGATACGCTGATGGGCTTAAATGTCTCCGAAGAAGATGACACCAATGGAGTTAGAAGATGAAGGTAAGAAAATAGCGAATTTACGACTAAAGATACCACCAAAAGGTGAAGAAAGTTGCAATGGCATACCAATAACGAATCTTCCAAGTCCACGCATACCCTTTGAGCCACTAACAAGTTTGCTTATGTTCTAAGCATTTGCATAAGCAAATATGAAATCAGGAATCATGACTAGGGGTCCTGGTTTTTTACCATTAGTGGATCAGAGAGTAATAGTATCCTTGGAAATCTCTCCCACATCAACCTTTCCAGAGACTCTATCCTCAAACGTGACATAGCTAGTGTTGTTGTGACATATCGGCAAGAAATAGAGGTTTGGGTTACAGTGAGTGACGTAACGATGAGCTTTCGCCATTAAACATGAGGCCAAGCCACAGGGGCTTGGCCTGCAAGTGTATGAATCATAGCCCTCATTACATTTCATCCAAAAATGTTGGCCTCTAACATCAAGACAAGGGTTTTCTCTATAATCTTCAAATTGAATGTTTGTCATTAGGAATAATGTTTGTCAATCAATATAACTTAAAACATTTTTAGGATATAGACAATTATTTTTTTAACACAATTATATAGGTTATCTCTAAGTGGGAGATTGTTGGGTTAGATCCCATAAAAAGATTGCCAATATGCTACTATTAATTTTAAGTTATCCTCAAGTAAAAGCCTTAGTAGTGAAGCAGAGAGGAAGGAGATGTCTCGAGTACCGTATGTATCAGCTATGGGAAGTTTAATGTTCGCTATAATTTGCACAAGACTAGACATTACACATGCAATGAGAGTGGTTAGTCGTTACATGACGAATCCTGGTCAAGAACACTGGTGGGCTATAAAGAGAATCCTAAGATATATTAAAGGGACATCATATGCTGCTCTATGATATGATAGATTTGAATTAATGATATGTTGATTTTGATTTTGTAGGCGATCTTGATAAAAGAATATCTACTATTAGGCTATATGTTTACAATTGCATGAGAAGATGGACTGGGTGTCTAAACTATAGACAGTTGTAGCATTATCTACAATAAAAGCTGAGTATATGGCAGCTGAACAAGCTTGCAAGGAATCGATTTGGATAACAAGGTTTTTAGAATAGCTTGGGCACCGACAGGAGAAATTTCCTTTGTATTGTGATAGTCAGAGTGCCTTATATATTTAAAAGAATTCATTTTTTCATTACAGAACTAAACATATAGGAGTTCAATATTATTTTGTTCGTGAAGTGGTGGAAGATGAAAGTGTGGACATGAGGAAAATTCACACAAAAGAGAACCTAGCAGATGCATTGACAAAGCCAATCAACACTGATAAATTCATATGATGTAAATCCTTCTATGGCTTGGAAGAGACGTAGATGACAGAGAAATGACAAGATAGAAATAATGATATAGAGATTGATTGGTTCTCAATTAAATCTCTAAGTGGGAAATTGTTAGCTTAGATCTCATATTGGTAAAAAGAAAACATAATAGCCTCCATTAAAGCTATACAAGGAAGCATAGGGTTAAGGTTTTAAAACATCTCAAAAATCTCATTCTCAAAACTTTATGCATGGTGTGGATTATGAGATCTTCCTCTTGTATTTTTATTTTCTATAAGTTTCTTTTATTAGTATGTTTGCTCTATCTATATGAAGTACATCTCCTATCAAGTACATTGTTGCACAACTGTCGGAACGCGGCATTGCTCGAAGACAAAACCGATTCGTGAGCATAATGGTCTTTGAAACCATCGTCGCATGATGCAATGTCAGCAAGTGCAAATATTGATCCTATCATATCAGATGGGATATCTGCCAACACAGCAGCGAGCGAGTCATTCAGCTGTTGGACGGCATCCAAATATTAATCCTAGTAATCGACGAGGGCTTGCACGATGGTAGGGTCCATGTTCGTATGGCTAAGCAATTTTTGGATGTAATAAGAGGTATGAGTTGCATTTGAAGAGGCAAGGTTGATCTAGTGCTATTATCGTGAGTTGGCTTAGAGTGGCTTGTTTACTATCATGGTTAGAGTGGAGGCTTTTCGTGCAAAACTTCTTGCTAGAGGACCATGCACATACATCTTTGACAAGTTTGTTACCATCGTGAGCAAACATTGTTGAAGATTGAAACGGGTTATGTTTCAAAGAAGGTCTTTGTGAAGTCGATGTTTGGTAGATCCAGCTCAAGTTAATTGTTTCGTAGGAGGGATGCAACAAGAACAATGATAAATAATAAAGAAACGCAGTTTACCATATAATAAAGAGGATTTTATGGATTCTGCCGATCTTGTTCCGAGTCCGGATCGTCTGTCTAATGCAACCCTGTCCTATTCTGTCTAATGACAAAACGACGCCGTTTTATCATTAAAAT
>JAOQMR010000004.1:7319996-7337453 GCA_027563865.1 Erythroxylum pelleterianum
ATAAGACAAAGCCAAAGGTGGAGTGGGCAATAGAAAGGAATTCTCCAGGTTTGGCTTCGGCTGTGGCTTGATGACAGCTCCTGTGGGTGGGTCCCGCAAGCGTTTGTATAGCGTTATGTGCGGCTGTCAAATTTTAATGATAAAACGGCGTTATTTTGTCATTAGACAGAATAGGACAGGGTTGCATTAGACAGACGATCCGGACTCTCTTGTTCCTAACTAATCTGCTCTAATGCCTATTCTGATCACTGTTGATCTAGCGTTGATCTAGCACTGATTTTGTTTGGGGCACTACTAACAAGTCTCTCTCATCCTAACACTGATTTTGTCTGGAGGCACTAGTAAGTAGCAACAAGTCTCTATCATCACATCACTAGTGATGTTGTGGGCCAACAGTTAAGATGCCCGTAGTCTAGACTACGTTTCTAGGATTGATATGGTTTAGAAATTAATCCCTTATACATCGTACCAATAATATAAGAATATAGTGCAACATGTTCATGTCACAATTTTCTGAACAAAACATATGCACTTACAAATTGTTTTGTCTTACACGCCAAATATCCTCTTTCAAGAGAGGATTCCATTAACCTGTGACTTAGGCCCATCACACCCTGGTGAATTGGAGCCCATCTCCGCTAAACTTTTAATGTTGCGGTTCTCTATAGGCTCTTCTACTGATATGCCCACCAGCTCCGTCTGGACTCTCTGGCACGTCGGTAACGATGCACTCACAGGAAACGAAGAAGAAGAGCAACCCATGTCCCGTTCCTTTTCATTGCAAAACTGAGCCTGTGAATTAGCCGGCTCAACAACAGATACGATTGTCTCCGATGATATTTCCAAGTCGCTAACATGTAGTTGAACAGGTTGTCTACAGAGTGGGCAATTAGAGTGAGACTGAAACCACATGTCGATGCAGCTGATATGAAACGCATGCTTACACTTAGGCAAGACTCGCCCTTCCTCTCTGTCTTGGAATTCCGACAAACAAACGCAGCATTCCAACAAGGGATCGTGTGTTTTCGAGTCATAAACAAAAGTAGGAAGAGCTTTAAGGATAGACTTGTCCTGCTCGCGATTACGAACGCAGGCACGTGTGATAGAGGAGAGATAGATAGAATGACGGCGACCAAACATCCACCTACTATAGCAGTGGAAACGCAAGATAATAAATACTGCTACAACGAGAATGACCACCGAACCCAGCATGGCCTTGCCATTAATAGAGTAGCTTGTCGTGTTTGGAGAATGCTTTTGTGGATTCACGATTCCAGTACTATTGTTCATCCTGAGGAAATGACGGTGTTTGAGAAACAGCGAATTTGGAGAGAGTGGGGAATTTATTGGGGTTTGAAAAGGGAAGTGAGCAGGAAGGTTCCTGTGTGCTAAATTGATAGGATTTTGGGGCTTGCTTACGTATACACGATGGATCTTTTTAATGCAATTATCTACGTTACTGTTGCTCTGATACCAATTTTACGCAGTATGGGAAGGAAAAACAAAGATAAGTGGAATAGAATAGGCTATAATTGAAATAGATTGTAGCTTGAACTTGAAAATAGGGCTTAGGGTTTGGAGAAAAATCTCTAAAAGCATAAGATTATTTGATTGATAAAAGATATACTAAAAATCAAGTATAGGCAGCCTATTTATACTAATATAGGACAACTCCTAATAGGAAAAGGAAATACTAACTAAAAAATCCTAATAGGAAAAGATAAGAAGTAATATGCTAATCCTATGATAACTAGGAATCCAAATAACTTAAGAAGTACTAAATAGTAAGAAATTCAATATCAACTAGGAGTCTAAACTAACTGGTCCTTCGTCAATTAGAGTGCCACGTGCTCGGGAGCATCTCCAAAAGGTTCCAAGTTCCATCCTCTCCGTGTTATTTTTTTGGTCGGGTTTTCTTTATGATCGCAACTATGGAATGAAGCAGATTTTATTTGAACTATTAAATTTTATAATTAATCATGATGTAATTTAGATATTCTCAAAATTCAAACATTTTTTTAGTTGAAGTTGAGAATTGAAATTGTCACTAAAAAAAGACATCATATTTGAAGGATTTATGCTTTTATAAGTAGACCAGTCTTTCCATACCACAGTGAGCTATTCTTTACTAAATGAACACGAAAGACCGATGTCATGGGAGTTATGATACTATATGCGAGTTAAAAAAGAAGTCATCTATTCTTCAGCTACATCTATTTCAAAATCGTATGGAGCTAATTACGTCACAAGTTGGAAGCCTATTGCAATTCTTATTATTAGATTGAGATGCTAAATTGAATTGTCTACATTTTCAAGCATAAACAAAATGACAACATATTGTTTCAAGCAATCTACACAATTGCAATTGCAACTTACAACTTTTGGCAAGAGAGACCGAAAACTATACAGCATAGAAGAAACGAACAAATATCAACTCGCCAGAGCATCACCAATGAAATTTGAGCCTTAGTTATAGCCAAGATGCACGACACTTATCACCTGCATTCAAACAATGTTTTAAAAATCGGACCGGTGATTGAACCGGAGAAGCAACTGATTCAAGGGTTAATGGTTCAACCAGAATTCAACCGTTATTGAACCGGTGATTAGTAAATATATAAATTTTTATTTTATATATTATATATAAAAGATAATTTTTAAACATATTATTTAATTATTTATTTATCTAATTGTAAACATAAACCTTTAAATTTTAAAATATACAATTTTTTTAAAAAAGTTCGCTAAACACAACACAAAATAAGATAACAAAGCTCGCTAGTCATATTTCATCAAAAAGATTAAAAAAAGATCACGAATCATAATATTCATTCAAGTTGAAATCATCAAAATTAAGATATTTTAAATAGACCGGCCAGTTCTTTCTTTCATCGGTTCAACGGTTTTTACCGGTCCGATCGTAAAATAAATGGGTCAATCACTCACAAAAAATACGGGCTAAACCGAACCGTTTCATGCTCCGGTTCACCGATTCTCCGGTCTGACTGACCGGTTCGGTTCGGTTTTTAAAACACTGCAATGAAATCTCAATGGAACTTATAAAGCTATATACTTGACATGCCTGTAGTGTACTTAATTTTGAGTATTGACCATGTAATGTAGTATTAGATATCCTCATCGGAGACCTCATTGTAATGTTATACATAATTTTACTATAGTTAATGAAAATTCCTTTTATTTTTTTTAAAATAGCTACAAGCTATGCCTTGAAGGTGCTAAAGTGATAAGTGCATTTTACAAAGGAAAACCTCCAACATTTTGATTTCGAGTTCTTCACGTCTTAAAAATATGAGTTTATCTTATATTATGATTTAGTATAATTAATTAAGTGATTTATTTAAAATAAAATTTAAAAATATTATCTAATTTTAAAATTTATCAATACCTCGATGAAATAATTGATGCATGTCTTCTTATATATGAAAAGCAACAACTAGATAATCTTTTATTTTATTATTATTCTTTTAAATAGCATAAGTGAGAATTTATCATAATTTTGAAATATTTATTGAGAGTACCTTAAGGATTTGTAATTTTTTGATGCCACCATGATTGGTATATTAATTTTTCACTTGAATTTCTGGTTCAATTCGTAAAAGAAATGGAAAGCATAACATAATTAGTATTGCTTGGTTAAATAGTCGGATTCAAGCTCCATTTATCCAATTTAGGTACTTGGCGGATGTTAAAATAGGTACTTGGCGGATGTTTAAAACAGACTTGTTTATTATTATCGATGTCAATAAAATTAAATTGTATAAAAATGAATGGAAATTGTATTCGTGGAAGTTAATCACGAAAGAAGCTAAAATTAGAATATTTTCGAACTTTTTACTCTATTTTTCTCTTTGGATTTGGTACAGTCCTCAAGTACACCCATTCCCGTGTAAAATTGTTCTCACGTTCTTATCCATTGTCTACTTTTATACAACTCCATTGCATTGGGTGACATAAACTTACGAAAGTGTGGTAAGGCAAAGGTTCACTAGGATTACATCATCATCTATCTTCCATTGCATTGGGTGACGTAAACTTACGAAAGAGTGGTAAGGCAAAGGTCATCTATCTTCCATGCCTTCCAACTTTTTAACAAAATCGAGGGAAGAGTGAGCTTCTTGATCGACTTTCAATTTCTCATAAAATATTTTTAAATAAACTCAGTTGGCATCATAGTTTGTCCTTTTAAATTCGTAATATTGAAGGATGAAATAAAAAGAAAATTTTGGAGTTTCAACCCAATGATAAAATAGCTTAAATAATTTGATGTCTCCTTACTTTCAACTCGAATTTTGGGTAACAAAGTGATATTAGAGCTATTAGGTTTCAGCCTGGGTTACCCCACGCTGCAAGTTCGAATCTTAGATCAATCAATGTGAGAATGGAACCCACTTTTGTCATCAAAGTATAAGCAAGCAGAGCATGGTGGCTGCTTAAGTAATTTGGTGTCACCTTACCTTTAACTCGAATTTTGGGTAGAAAATTCTCTTATCTTTCTTAAATAAATGGACGGACCCTAATATGTCGGGAAAAGTGAAAAAGGACAATCTACAAGCTGGTTGGAAGCAACTCTCTCCATATAACACAATTATGATTATTTATGGAAGTTTTTACGAGCTTTACCTTTTATTTTAAAATAAATAATTATTAAAATAATATGTTTTAAAAACTAATTCTCTGTTGATCTTGTAATCAACAATATTTATTTGATCCATTCACATCAACAAAATATTTTAGAAATTAATATTTGCATAATAAATAATATTGCCTATTTTTAAATTTAAAAAATAAAATAACCCTAGTTTCTGAATAATGGGTGTGAGATGGCACTAACATAAGAATAAGGTTTCTCTTTGTAATTTACTTTGAAATTTTGTTGATTTTCCCTTTTCTCTAAAAGTTTTGTTGAGATAAAAGGCTTCCTTCTAGATTCTCATGCTGCGAATGAAAAAAAATGACATTTGATAAAATGAAGTTTCCTTAAAAAGTGATGGAAACAAGAAGAAGAGAGAGAAAGAAAAATGTTAGAAGGAAGAGAAAGAGGAGAGAGAAAAGATCACGTGTATTGAATCTAAAATTAGGAACAAAAGTTATTATGATCAACTAACCACCTTCTACTTACAGTAAAACTGAATTAACTAATCAGGTAGCTAAACTAATTAAGTTGTACATGTAGGCACTTCCTCTATATACGCCATTACTCCCCCCTCAAGCTAAGGAAGGAAAGGATTCTTCATTCCCAGCTTGTCCAAGAGACTGAGTTGCTGCTCCTGTCTAAGTGGCTTTGTAAGTAAGTCTGCTAGTTGAAGGTGGGAAGGCACATAGCAAGTCTGTACTTCAAGAGTGAAAATTTTGTCTCGAACGAGGTGACAATCAACCTCAATGTGCTTCATGCACTCGTCGAATATAAGATTTGATGCAATGTGTACAATTGCCATGTTGTCACAATAAAAAGTGACAGGTGTAAGGTGATGAACATGAAATTCTGCAAAGAGCTAAAGGTGCCAAGTGATTTCATAGCACGCAGCAGCCATGGAGCAATACTTAGCTTATGCTGATGAGTGTGCAACCACTATCTATTTCTTGGCTTTCTAGGAGACAAGTGAATGGGCCAACATTGCACATTAACTAGAGATAGATCGACGAGTAGTTGGGCAATCTATCCAATCTGAATCACAACAAAATTTAAGCTCAAGAGAAAGGTACTGTTGAGAAAATGCCATGACCAAGAGCTCCTTTTAAGTATCTGAGTAAATTCATTGCAGCTTGAAAATGGACTATGGTTGGAATACTCATGAATTGGCTCAAAACATGAACACTATAGCTGATATCAGGTCGAATAATAGTGAGACATATGAGTCTGTCAACCAATCTTTTGTAAGGGTTAGGATTGTTCAACGGTTCACCATCAGTAGGCTTAAGCTTAGTATGATGATCCATATGTAGCATAAGTGGCTTACATCCCAGCATTCATGTTTCATGGAGTAAATCTAGGACATATTTTCTTTATGTTAGACAAATGTCAGCTGAGTTTAGAATGATCTCAATACCTAAAAAATACTTGAGGAAACCCAAGTCCTTGATAGAGGACCTGGATTGCAGAAAGGATTTAAAAACTTGAATCTTTTATGCACTTATCCATGTAATAATCATCTCGTCTACATAAACTAGCAGAACTGTCAATTCATCTCCTTATGATTTAGTGAATAAAGCGTAGTAAGCTCTAGATTAAATAAATCCATCATCAATAAGAGCTGTTGAAAGCTTTGTGAACCATTGTCTGGGTGCCTATTTCAGCCCATACAATGACTTCTTGAGCTTACATGCTATTTTAGCATTAGATCTAAGCCACCAATAAAGGTGCTGCCTTTTACTGCAGAACTCCCAATAGACTTCATGATTATCCATACAAACATCCTCCACCAAGTCTCCATGCAAAAAGGCATTTGAAACATCCATTTGACATGCTTGCCAGTGCTTGATAGCAGCAACTGCTAGTAAAATCCTAACAGTAGGCATCTTTGCTACTAGTGCTAAGGTATCTACATAGTTTACTCCATACTTCTGAGCAAACCCTTTGGCAACTAGTCTAGCTTTAAACTATCTAAGGTACTATCAGAGTTGTATTTAACTCTAAAGACCCATTTAGAGCCAATAGCATGCTTACCAGTAGGTAGAGCAATAACTTCCCATGTTTGGTTCTTCTCTAAGGCGAGCAACTCAGTATTAATAGCTTGTTTCCATTCAAAACTTTTAACTGCTTCTTTAAATGTAGCTGGCTCAGTGAATTTAAGGGATAAGGCAAACCTCATTTCCAAATCTGGCAAAGAGGTGTAGCTGATAAAATTGGTGATAGGATATAAAGAAGAAGAAGAAGTAACATAATCTGATAACTAAGCAGGTTGTTTTAGAGTTTTTGTAGATTTTTTAGGTTGTGGTGGGTTTGGTGAATGTGTTTCTTAGGGAATAGTGTTTGAGAGGCAGGTAAGTTCTTTTTTTTCATCAAGATTATACTAGGAATCATAGTGAGAATGAAAGAGAGGTGTAGAAGGATTTGGAGCAGTAGAACAAGAAAGATGGTGATATGGGAAGAAATGTTCATAGAATTTGACACGTATACTGATAAAAAATGTCTTAATAGACAAATTTTACACTTTATAGCATTTTGCACAATAGGATAACCAACAAAGATACAAGCTTCTGCCCTAGAATCAAACTTGGATCTGAATTGTGAAATAGCGCCCACATAACATCGACAACCAAATACTTTCAAATGATCATAACTAGGAGACTTATTTTACAATACCTCATATGGACTTTTGAAATTCAATGCAGATAGTGGAGTCCTATTAATGAGATATGTTGCTGTCAGTATGCATCATCCTCATAAGTGAATTGGCAAATTTGCTTGTAACCTGAAAGCCCTTGCAACCTCTAAAATATGCCTATGCTTCCTTTCTTAACCCGATTTTGCTGGGGGGTGAAAGGACAAGATATTTGATGAGAAATCCCCTAGCTTCTGTAATAATTTGTAGCTTTAGTACTTATAAATTCACCACCATTGTCAGTTCTTAACACCTTACAAATGTTTGAAACTGATTCTGCACCATTCTAACAAACTCCTTGATAAGCTGCCAACTTTGGGATTTTTGATGCATAACAAATGTCCATGTAGCCTTCCTATAATTATCAACAAGTGTTAGAAAGTACCTATAGCCAGATACTGTAATTGAACTATAAGGACCCCAAACGTCACAGTGTAAAGTCTCAAATGCTTTGTTAGTTTTATTAATACTCACAGGAAAAGCTAACTTTGTTTGTTTAGCTACAGGATAAATGGTGCAAGAGCAAGAATCATAATTAGCCAAAATAAAGCTTAATTTTGGTACTTGCTTAAGTACATGATAAGGAGAATGACCTAGTCTCAAGTGCCACACCTTGAAACCATCAAAGTCAGGTGGCTTATTAGGTAAGAAAGCATACAGTAACAGTACTATTGGACTGATAGTTAGCTGATACAGTCCATTAGTTAGCTTATCAATCCCAATCTTCCTAGTTAGTAAGTCTTGAATGCAGTAAGAACCATATTGAAATATCACAAAATAATTTAGATATTCAGTCAATTTACTAATAGACACCAGATTAAACTTGAAGGAAGGCACACACAACACATTCTTTAATTGAAGATCATTAGCCAATACAGCTTTACCAGTAGCTAAGATCGTAGCCACTTTCCCATCAGGTAAAGTAATAGATAACTTGCCATTAACATGAATAGGATCACATAGTAGTAAATAATTATAAGTAACATGGTGAGTAACACCACTGTCCAAAATCTAGGTTTTAGCATTAAGATTCACAGTAAAGCATGATAGATTACCTGCAAAGTTTACTTCTGGTGTGTCTATGACTTATTGAGTAGGGGCGAGGTTCAATAATGTAAACAGTTGATCCTTAAACATTTGTAGATCATGTTTCTTAATTGAACTAGCTTCTATCATAAAAGCATTGGCTTTGGAATTAAACTTCATTGACTCCTTCTTTTCATTCTTTCTTGGCACATACTTCACTCCACTTTTCTGAGGCCTCTCTTTGCTTTAGAATGCCAAGTTGGATAGCCATAATTTTCCCAGCATTTATCATTAGGATGTAAGCCTTCACAGTGTTCACATAGTGAGAACTTTCTTTTAGAATTGTACTTGCCTTGAGTAGTAAGAAGAGCAGCAGTGTCTAGACTTATGCCTTCACTACTATAATCACAAATTCTCTTTAAGCTTCTTTCTACGTTAACAGAGAATAGCATTAATAAATAATATGCTTTGGATAAACTAGGCAAAGGATTCATCATAAGAATATTTCCTCTGATATTCTTATAAGAATGATTAACACCTATTAGGAACTTTATAAGTTTGTCTTGTTAATCTGATTCTTCAAGATTCTTGTTAATATCACAAGAGCATTAACCATATATGCATTTAATATGAGTTTTTACACAAGTAATCATTTACCATAGAATTTTTAGCTTGTTATAGTATTCAATGATAGAAGAATTTAATTGTCTGCAATTAATGAACTCACAGGCAACATTGAAAAGCTTAGGACAATTGGTTTGTGTATATATCTCCTTAAGATCCTACTACATGCTCTCAACCAGATCAAAATCAACAATAATCTTGTGGATTTCCTTTAAAACTACTCCAAGAATCCATGTGCAGACCATATCATTACAGCGATCCTACTAATTTGCATTATCATTATCACGAGCTAGGGTTCCTTTCACAAAAGCTAGTTTGTTCTTTACTAAAAGGGCTTTCAACATTAAACATTGTCAGTCTCTGAAATTGCTTCCATCAAACACAATAGGAATCAAAGATTGACCTAGATTGTCAGATGGATGAAGAAATAGAGGACTATCAAGATTGCGATTTGCCACTACTGTGATTTTAAAAATCAGAAATGAGGAACAAAAAACAGAAATCAGAGATCATGGATTTAAGAAATACACAATAGAAAGAAGATTAGAAATGAAGAATAAAGTAAGAATCTTAAGTACTTAGGATGAAATTTTGAGAGATTAAGAAGAATTAGAGCCAAATAGAAAGCTTTGATATCATGATAGAATGAAGTTTCCTCATAAAGTGATGGAAACAAGAAGAAGAGAGAGCAAGGAAAATGACATAAGGAAGAGAAAGAGGAGAGAGAAAAGCTCACATGTATTGAATATGAAATTAGGAACAAAAATTGATAACAACTAACTACCTTCTATTTATAGTAAAACTAAATTCACTAATCAGGTAGCTAAACTAATAAAGTTGTACACGTGGGCACTTCCTCTATATAATTCATTAACATTGAACTCAGGTGATTTGTATTTCCCTCTACCGTTGCACACCTTTTTCATCTAAATTTTGATAATCTGACTAATATTTATTATCTTTTTAATACAAAGTTTAGTTGGAAAACCGGTTAGCAGGTCCAAGATAGTGGGAAGTGTAGAAACTTGCTGCTCTTTATCTTGCTTTTTGTTCCTTTGTCACTTTTTCTTCGAGACCCAACAGTCATGACGTTCTTGATTTTGCTACCATGAGCCTTTAAAAAAAATAATTTTGGATGTAATTAACGGATCAACCGTTCCTTTTAAAAGTACGAGGATTAGGGTTATACATGTTACCATTTTTAATTTTAAAAATATTAACACATAATATTATTTATTACGTTCGTTAATTTAAGTCACATTAGTTCCAATAATTATAAAATTTAACGTAATAATATTATAATAAATTAAATGTTTGATTATTCAATTACTACTTTTAATAATTTTAATCAGTCTTATAAAATTAAATAAATTTTTCAAAATTTAAATACAATTTACCCTTTATTTTGTTATTCTTATAAAAATGTGAACTCATCTCTTGAAGTCGCATAATTTATATATTAATTTTTTAAATCTAAACTCCTTCTTTTATTTATATATTTATTACATAATGTCATCATGCTCAAATATAAACATGTCTCTTAAGATTTTATTAGAATTTCTAATCCCTATTTATAAGTTACAAACTATATTTATTTATTTTTTTCTTTATTAAGATCAAAAACTAGTATTGCTTTCTTTTTTTTTGGTTATGATTAGAAGTTGATTTTAGAGTTGGAGTGCTTATGCTAAAACTATGTTCGACATTATTTTGCAAAAAGAAAAAATTAGTTATTAAATTTTGTTTACACATCTATAGTCAAATCACAAAAGAAAATTTTATTAAAAAACCTACAAATATGCAAATAGATCAATTGTTAGTTTGTTTTTATTGGTGAAAAGATATTAATTTTATAATTATCTAGCTTTATTAAATCACCTAATTTATGTAGTAATTATACATTTTTTCATTTTCTCTTGGGTTAACTACAAAAATGTCGTTATCTTTACTAGAAATACTGCATATATAATATAAAGAGTATTAAGAGGGTTCAACCAAATGTAAAGTTAATGAACTCGACCTGAGTTGATTAGACTTCTACTCGAACACCTTTTTTAATTTTTAGACTACGGGTCAAACTTGAACTCAGGCTTTATGGTCTAGCATGATTTGAAGTCCAAACACCTACTATATGAAATGATGTCATTTTTTTATTAAACATAAAGTAGTTGTTTCATTAATAATAAACTAATAGTCTAACTTTGCTATCTAGGCCTCATTTTCTCTCTAGCTCTTAATTGTGCATCATAAGATGGCACTAGGCCTAGTTCGAGGTTCGAACGAGTCTGAAGCTCATGGCCTAAACCTCGATAATGTTTAGATTAAATATGTTTTTTGTTAAATTTAATTTAATATTATTTTAAAAATAATATCATTTTATTCAATATAACATTGTTTATACTATTCGACTTGACCTGAAATTCAAATATTTTGAAAAAAACCTGAACCCAATTCAAAAGTCAATCGATTGAAGTTGAACCATTAACTTTAGATCAGACTTGACTAGGTCTAAAGACAAATGTCATCCCTATTTGCTGCTTACGGTCTTACTATTCTAGCCACCAACTATGCTTGCTTTCCATCATTCGCTATTGCACTGCCTACCTTATGTTCTTGGAGCAAATTTGCCCCTCCGGAACCAACTGGCCTACCTTATGTTCTTGTTTCTATAGATTAGTTGCTTAGGTGAGTTCCTCATTTTGTATCTTGGGTTTTTCTTTTTCTTTAGAAATTGAAACATTAAAGGTGGCTATAACAATTAATTGTTTATTACATTTTTTTTCTAAAAGGGATCATGTAACCTTTTGTTATCTTCGTTACCATCATTAAGTTACACAACCACCACCACTATCATCTGTATGAATATTGGAAAAAAGAAATGGCCATCTTGACACACCATTATTCAATGTTACAATGACCCAAGTGACTATGTGTCTGTTTGATGCTTTTAATAGTTTCAATTTATGTTGTTTAATCCTTGTCATATGTAAATGATGGCTAGCATTTTATTTACCTATTCTAGTCAAAATATCTTCATTATATCATGGTACTTGCAAAAACTAGGCATAATAAATCAATTAGTAAAAATATGTACAAATTTTTCATTGCTTACTGATAATTCTAAAATCTCCTTTTATCTTCTCCTAGCTGAAACCTTTCATTACGAATTATCCAAGAGGACACTTATTCAATAGATATTATTAAAATCACTTACTATTTTTAGTTTTGTAAAATAATGTTATTTTTTTTTTCAATTTCACAAAGCATACAAACATTACACAAAATTTTCACAATCTATTTTGTTTAACCTTTGCCGTCACCCAACCTATCCTGCACAAGCCAACCAGTTCCTGAACCAACAAACAATAACTAGAAGCAAAACCAAAACCAAATCACAAAAAACACTTAACTGACGAACTTGGACACAGGTTGTAGGTGACTAAAATGCTCTCACCAAGCTTTAACATAATCACCCTACAGAAACCAGTGAGAATGAAGTGGTGTATCTCCTAGTTGAAGTCTTGAAGGTTGGAGCTGCAAGATGAAACACAACAATCATAGGTTATTTTATGGATAAAAAAGTTCCTTTACCTACTATAAAATTATGGGCACTTTCAGATTGGAGACAGTATGGTCTCACATAAGTGTTGGTGAATAAAGTGGACATCTTTTTCTTTAGATTTTCTAACAAAGAGGCTACTTCAAAGTTAATTGTGTCTGTACTATGGCACATTTACAAAAAACCTATATTTTTGCAAAATTGGAGACTTGGGTTAGTTTTAGATGAAGTTTGAATTTCTAACATACCTATTTGTATGTCTATTCATGGAGTACCACTTGAGTATTGGACCATTGAATGGTTAAGCTATCTAGTTAGTTATGTGGACCCTATTGCCTAGACTAGGCTATAACATAAATTAAAAGAATCAATTTTGTAAGGGTATATATTCTTATAGAGGAAATGGGGGATCTTTCTACAAAAATCCCTATCATGAGACTTAATGAAGATATGGAATTAGTAGAGGATGTTGTGAAGGTTTCATATGCCTAGAAGCCAGAGACACAAGTTAATAAAGCTTGGAAATCCACAGGAAGAACTTTCAAAAAATGGGGATTTCAAATAATTGACTATAGATTTGGCTCAGGAGATAGTGGAAACCGATCCTGTTAAGAAGGATATAGGAGAAACTATTAACAATAAATCAGGCCTGGAAACTGACAACAATTTTAGTTAGGAACATGTTAAGCAGAACAGGGATTGTATTAAAGGAAAAGAAAGAGTCCAATATATGGGAGATAACACATTCTACAATACTGAGGAAATGAACTCAAAGAACAATAAAGAAGAATTTGTGATGTCTAATAGGAAAAAGTCCAGAAAGAAGTAGAAAAGCTCTTCTTCTGATATGGAAGTATGATTATAGCAATATGGAATGTCAAGGGTCTTAATTTCATCGCAAAACTGATTGATATCATACAAAATATTTAAGATTTCAAGTTGGATATTTTTGGACTTATGAAAACAAGAATCAAGAAGGATAAAGGTTGCACTCTCCACATTTTGCCTCCTAAATGGGGGATGATTAATAATTTTTTTGCCCACTACAATGGGAGGATCCTAATCCTATTCAATAAGGATAAGGTAGAACTTATAGAGGTTGAAAATAATGAGCAATACATACATACAAAAATAAGATGTTGATGACAAGGAAGGAATGCATTGTGACATTTGTCTATAGCTTCAACCACGTGTTCTAGATGAAAAAGCTATAGAGCAAATTAAGAGCTCTAGCATCCAACCAAAACCTTTAGCTATTACTTGGAGACTTCACGACAATTCCTAACCCTAAGGAGGCAGAAGGTAATATTAGTAGTAGAAACCATAATGATGATTTCAAGGAATGTGTTCATAGCATTTATGTTTAAGATCTCCTACAAGGTGGTAACCTCTTTACTCGGACTAATAAAAAAAGTTTCAATGGTTGATAAGAAAAAGGCTAGATAGGTCCATGGCCAATATATATTGGTTTCAGAAATACCCAGACTCATATGCATCATACCCCAAACCTAAATGCTCTTATTAACTCCAACTTTTGTTCATGCAACAGACCATAGAGGGGGAAGAAAATTTATATTCAAGTTCGACAATTTTTTAGTAGATATGGTTGGATTTGAAAAGGTTGTCAAAAAAGAGTGTAACAAAGAAGTGAGGGGTACCAAACAATATATCTATGCAAGAAAGACATAGGCGATAAAGAAAGAACTTAAATGACTATTCAAGGAAAAAATAAGGAATATAAAGAAAGCTTTACTGAGGGCTAAACAGGAACTAGATAGGTTCAAACTGAACTTTATAAGGATCATACAGATGAAACACTATAGGAGTAAGAGAAGTAAGTTATATCCAGGTATTCTTAATACCTCTCCATAGAACATTCAATTATGAGGCAAAGAGCTAGGCAAGAATAGCTAGTTAATGGTGATAGAAACATAACCTACTTTTATAAGAAGATCATCTCAAGGAGAGCCCCTAATAGGATAATTACTTTAAATACATACGGGAGGATTCCCTTCTAATGCAAAATCCACAGTACATTTCATAATGGAGGTACTTCAAGATCAACTCACAGAAGAGGAAAGCAATTTACTAGCTAAACTAATTACTAAGGAAAAGGTTGAGACAACATTAAAGGCAATGAAACATGATAAGGATCCAAGTTTAGATCGCATGAATTTGTTTTTTTTATCAAAAAACTTAGAGAGTGATAGGGAAGATGGTGTATGAGGCAACTGAGGAATTTTTCTAATGAGGGCAATTATTGTCGGAGATAAACAGAACTCTATTGTGCCTTATACCAAAGGTGGAAGAAATGAAAAAGTCAGTGATTTCCATCCTATAGCATGCTGCAAATCATTTTATAAAATCATAGCAAAGGTTCTCTCGGAAAGAATGAAAAGTGTGTTTCCTAACCATATAGAAAAGTAGTAGGGTGCATTCATTATAAGTAGGCTTATTTGAGACATTATATTATTGATATAGGAGATGCTGAGAAACTATTCAAGAAAAAGAGGAAAGAAGAATTGAACAATCAAGATAAAATTCAGATAAGCGTATGATTCCTTATATTGGGATTTCATCCTCAACTACATGAAAGCGTACAACTTTCCTATAAACTTTATAGGATGGATAGAACAATGTATAACAAGAGTTTCTTACAATAACTTAATCAATAGAGAACCCTCTAAAAAAAATCAAAGGGTTAGAGGATTGTAACAAGGGGACCCTATGTCACCTCTTTCTCTATATTATAGAGTTTCTGAACAGGTTGCCAGTCAGAGTTATAGAGAGGTCTCCTCTTTAAATTTCACTAAAAGTGCAAGAAATGTGGAATTCTAAACCTCAATTTTATAAATGAGCTACTCATGCTCTCAAGAGCTGATCGTCGCTCCATTTTCCAATTGTTACAACTCTAAGAATATTCACAAATGTTCTGAGGCTTAAAGTAAAAATTAGAAGAGTGGGACGTACTTATCTGCTAATGCAATATAGAATGCTCATTAGTTTTCTAATATTACAGGTATAAATGATATGTGGTTAATTGTTGACACATTTAATCCATGACACTTAGTGATTAATGCTTTAACATGCTTAAGACACCCACTTTAGTTCATATTTGATTTTAGGTACAATTTGGAAGCGAAAGAGCTAAAGTGAGTTGAAAACACAATATTTGAGTCGTCTTCTTAAGATTCACTCACTTGTCTTCATGGAACAAGAAGAAGAAGGATTAAAGCAAGAGGAGACATAAAGTAAGGCTAAATAGATCACTTGAAAAGAATTAAGAGAAGACATTTTAGGTGACGGGGGATAGTTCCACTTTAAGGAACAAATCTAAACAATTAGCAGTAAGAGGATGAGACAGAGGTGGTTTTTATGGCAGAGGTTGTGGGAAAGGTCAAGGTAGAGGGTGGCCAGGAGTTCAGTGTTACCATTTCCATCAATTTAGGCATATTGCATCAAATTGCTAGAGCAAAGGAAATCAAGCAAGTTTTGCAGAAGAGAATGAAGCAGAAGAAAATGAAAAGGAATGTAAGTTGTTCGTGGTTTTTTCTCATGTTACTAATATGTCAAATGGTATTTAGTTTTTGGACAGTGGATGTTCTAATGACATGTTCGGCATGAGATCACTATTTAAGGATCTTGATGAGTCCCTGAAGATGCAACTTACACTTAGGGATAATAACCAAATTCAGATTGAAGGAAAGGATACAGTTGCTGCCACAACAAGCCATGGTAATGTGAAGCACCTTCATAATGTTTACTATGCTCCTAGTTTAGCACATAATCTATTAAGTGTTGGGAAACTCATGCCTAGTGGTTATTCAATTTTGTTTGATGATAGTGCATGTCCTGTTAGAGATAAAAAATCTGGTCAGGCTACTATCAATGTGCTAATGAATGAGAACAAAATGTTTCCTCTTGAAGTTTTGTGTGTAAACAACCATGTTTTTGTTCCTAATGTGATGAAATGAGTCTAGACTGTGGCATTTACACTATGGCCATTTGAATTTCAATGGCCTGAAGGTGTTGGGTCAGAAAAGCATGGTTTTTGGACTGCCTAAAATTGTTTCGTTTAGTATGTGTGAAGGGTTTATTTATGGGAAGTAGTTTAGGTAGTCATTACCTATTGGAAAAGCATGGAGAGCATCCTATTATCTTGAATTAGTTCATACTGAATTGTGTGGACCTATGAGAACTGAATCAATTGGTGGAAGTTGATACTTTCTACTGTTTACGAATGATTTCAGCAGTATGAGTTGGATGTATTTTTTGAAATACAAATCAGAAGCAATAGAAAGTTTTAAGAAGTTTAAGGCTACGGTGGAGAAGCAAAGTGGCAGCAGCATAATGACACTTCGTATAGATAGAGGTGGTGAGTTTCTATCTAAAGAATTTGCTACATTTTGCGAGGAAAATGGCATTTGCAAGCAACTCACTGCTCTTTACACTTTGGAGCAAAATGATGTCGCTAAACGAAAGAATCGAACAGTTGTGGAGATGTAAGGAGTTTACTCAAAGGAAAAGGCCTTCCCAACCAATTATGGGTTGAAGCAGTTGAAACAGTAGTTTATTTGCTAAACATTTCTCCTAGAAAGGCTGTGCTAAATCAAACTCTGTTTGAAGCTTGTTATTTAATCATGTTAATTGTTGGACCCCGTCTCCGAGGCCCAACATTCGGACCCATACAACATAGAGGGCCCGACCGTACACATCGACTAACCACAAATAGGGGAAAATTAATTTTATAGAATTTAGGGTTGGGATTTTAATAAAACTGATCCCTCGGTTCTAACGGTTCCAACGCAATTGGAATCACTCAATTTGAACTTGAAATGAGCAAGTTATGATTAAAATACTATCTTAAAGAAAACAGCAAAACCGACCTTCCACCGACTTCAAGAC
>JAOQMR010000004.1:7356347-7383818 GCA_027563865.1 Erythroxylum pelleterianum
AAGTCAAAAAACTAAAGTACATATGTAATATAACATTGTTATAACCACAACACTGTAACAATAAATTAAAAAAAATAATTATACTCATTTACCGACGGAACAGTTTCGGTCGGTAAAAGTTGTTGAAAACACCTTCGCCTCACCGACCGAAACATTTACCGTCGCTAAAATTCACCGACCGTCTAATTCGGTCGGTATATTAATACCGACACGAAATTACGGTCGTTAATACCGTCTCTATATACCGACCGAAATATTCGGTTGGTATTTTTACCTTCGGGACAATCACTGACCGAATGTGCCGGGCACCAAATACCGTCGGTATTAGTTTTTACCGACCGAAAATATTGTTTTACCGACGGATTTTTCGGTCAGTGATCAGCTATTTTCTTGTAGTGTAGGACGTTTGTTTCATCAATTTAATTAACCTTTAAGATACCAAGTTGTAATACAATAATAAAAGACATCTTTAGGATTTACAAAGAACAAAAGAATACAATGAAGACATTATTGAGTAATCAAGGATGAGATGATATCCTATTAGATATGTGAACAACTGACAATCAAGGGATATATGGCAATGATGATAAATTACATTGACAACAAATGGACTTTACACAGTCGAATCCTATAGTGAATAATATTCTTTAATTTTTTAATCATTTTTATTAATTATATTATAATTGATATTTGTTTATGTTTTTAGATGGTAGGCTTATTTCATATAAATCAATAGATCAGGCTTAATTTAGGAAAATTTTAGACTGAAGGTTCAACCTAAGGACCAAAAGAACTATGTGACATGACATTTTCTCCAAAATAACATTATTTTGGATGGCCTGTTTGGGCTCAAGCTCTAGTCACGTGACACTATACCCTTGTACTTTTAACTATTTTAATTGTTTGAAGGCTAACTCAGGTTATTCATTGTATATAAATCCCTCCTTTGAGGAGAGTTACATTGATAGGACAATAATGCTTCCAAAATGATGAATGAATTTATATTAATGCCTTGCTAATATGAGAAACTCACAAAAACATCCAAGAAGCCCATCAATCATTGAAATTAGGTATTTGTCTTTGAATGTTATATTATTCATATCCCGATAGTCTACACAAAATCATTAACCCCTATATGCTCTTTTTACTAATAGATTATGTCATGAGAATGGGCTATTACTAGTTCTTATCAATCCATATTATAGAAGTTCTCTCACCATCTTTTCTATTACATTTTTTTGGTAGTAATGGTATGAATATGATTTGACACTTAATAGCTCTATGTTTGGCTGGAAGGGAATGCAGTGATCATATGATCATTTTGGTGGTAGGTTATAGGATGATTTAAATGTTAGTTTATGCCCTACAGGTAATTGATTAGTTGTAGTTTAGTGACAAATTAATTTAAAGGCATTCTTTATCTTGTACATGTTTATATGTATTTGATAAAGTATAGGATAATTATACACTGTAAATGAAATTATAATGAGATTATAATAATGAGATTTATATTGCATTTATGTATTACCCTTAAATTATTTCTAGCTATTGTTCTATTAAGACTGGACATTAATAGATCATAAAAAGACTAACATATGTTTTGTTTTTTTATGAAAGAAGTAGTCGATCTCAATGACTAAAGTATGGAGATACTTAAACAAAATGTGTCGATGCTTGTTAGAGAACAAGTTCACTAAACTGACCCAATATGAGAAATCCATTTGGAACATTACTTGTATGTTTATGAAAATTCTCATTATGATGAATATATAAGTGATCCTTTGGCTTAAGGTCTCAAAATTTATCTTATATAGGGATTGCTATGTTTTGATATTACTTATAAGCTATTTTAATTATAGATAGCTCAGTCGGTAGTCATTAAATGTCGCATGAATTATATAGAGGAAGTTAAGTGATCAAGATAGGAATCATCACCCTAATGGAGTGTTTGGTTGAGAGGAATTGTTATTTCATTCCTTATATATTCCTACTAACAGGATGTTACTTTGTTTAGTTGAAAAAATTATACGAAATAGATAATCCTAAGGTTTAGTTATTCTTAAATTTACAGAATATCTAAAGACACTCCCTCCCCTATTTTTAGCTATTCTTGGAATAATAGTGGTTAATAATAATAATAATAATAATAATAATAATAATAATAATAATAATAATAATAATAATAATGTAGTTAGTAGGGACTATAATAGATATTTTGGTCTTTTTGTTAGTTATTCTTTTATCATTCTAAATTTATATTTTCAAATCAAAGATTGACGTAAAAAAATATAAGAATAAACTAAAATAAGTAATACATATTTCCTTTCATTCCTTATCTATTACAGCAGGTGAGCTAAGCACCCTGTAAAGTAATTAAGGAGAAAGTTTTATTGTTCTTGATTAGTATTGATTTAGAAAATCCTTGGCTAAAGTAAAATGACGTTTTGTAAATAGTTTACAAATGTCATTAATTGAATCAATAGCTAATTCCACAAATACTTAAAAATCATTTAGCATGATTGTTTCGATGAAACTAAACGTCTGTTTGGATGAGCTTATATCAGTAGAGTTTTTGTTAGTAGAGCTTTTGTCAGTTGAGCTTTTCTGAAAAGAGCTTTTCTAAAAGGTCAGTTGACTGTTTGGATGTCAATTAAGGAAACAACTTTTTTTTAAAGTGCTTCATACAGTAGACTGTTTGGCAACATAAAAATAAAAATCACTTTTTTTAATTTTAACTATATTTTATTTTGTTATAAAATTATTTATGCATATAAATAATATTTAAAGTATATTAGACGATGAGTTTACATTTACTTTACAATTGTTTGACAAATTCACTTCTATCTTGTAGGAAATTATTTAAAGAGATATCTCATTTTCTTATAGAAAATAAAACTAAAATAAAAATAAATATTAAAATATATAAAAAAAAGCTAAATAATATTATAATCTTAAAATAAATATTCAAGTTAAGTAAATAGTTAAATACACAATAAAATTATGCATTTTATTGTAATACAAGAAGATTTGCAATATGTTCCCTTGTATCATTCATCTTGTTATTTTGTGGCTCTTCTAAATGATTTTCTTCAACGTCTTATCAACAACAAAATCCCCATTGCATATAATAATGAATTTAGCAAGTACGAGAAAATATAAAAGCATAACGAAAATGACATAGACAAAAGCATAATAAGCATTAAATCTTTTGTGAACTCAGCATTAAAAGCATAACAATGTCTAAAGTTTATGCACGAACATAAGTTTCTGTGAACATATTCATCTACAAAACTTCTCATCATGTGCCGAATAGAATCAGTAGATATAACCATTGTAATTCCCAGCAAATACAACAAAAAGGGAAAAGGAAAGGAAAAAGGAAAGCAATTTGAACTCAAAAGAGTACCAGCAATGCAGACAATGTAGCTTTGCCACAGCCACTAGTGCCACGCAAGAGCACTGTCATAGATTCTTTCCTTTCTCGGATTCTGCAGTAAAAATAAACAGTAATTAGGGAAATGAAGCCAGATATGATACCTTCAAGGCAAAGAGTAAAGCACTTAAGGATACTCCACTCATACTTCAGGATACTACATTCGACTAACTTTACTTGAAGAAATTGCACACACACAATAAACAATGGATTTGCTTCAATTATTTCATAACAAAATTGAAACAAAAATATAAGAAGTCCAATAAAGGCAAAAGACGATTGCTAGATTATGAAAAGGTTCAAAACTAATACGATATAGTGTATAGAGAGAATAAAGTACAGGCATTGTGAATAAATAGATACCAACGTAATTGGATGACCGATGACATTTTCAAGAAGAACCAACTTTTATATATCAATGAAACATATATGATAACGATCGTGTTCTGTGCCCATCGATGTAAAACACATTCATCTTTGCCGAGGTTTAAATGCCATAGAGCGCCTTTACGGTTAAACTGTAAAAATGCTGTTGTTATGTTATGACTTATCTTTATCATTATTCCTCAATCTCATGTAATCCTACACATTAATGTCACAGTTTTGGTTTTCTAGTCCAAAACCTTCGTCTATAGTGTTTCATGTTTCTTAATATAAACATACTCTGCAGGTAATTTTCTACTTGATATGAAAACGACAGTACTAATAGTTGATATGAAAACATCTTTTACAGTGTCCACGAATAAATCAATGCAAAATAACGACAATTTACTATTTGATATGAATATATCCTTTACAATGTCCACGAACAAACCTATATGAAATAATGACAATTTACTAACGTCTTTTACAATGTCCACGACAAACCAATGTAAAGCAAAGATAAATTTCGATTCTTACGAAGCAAACACTTTATAATAAATTACAAAAATAAATTAAATAGTTTAAATGCATTTTTAATGTATATTGTTACTGTATTAATTACCATCATTACTAAATATAAATAAAACTATGACCCCACTTTCCGTAAATGTGAAGAAAAATTGAAAATTTTATATGGTACAGTAATCACTAGATCTATTTAGAATTTATTTTAGAAAATGTAAACACAAGTATTCTTATCAAAATTAGTTTCATTGTTTGTAATTTTGCAAAAATATTATAAAATTCGTGAAAATTATCTTATGGTTTTCGGTAAAATTTTTATAATTAATGAGCAACAGACAAACAATGATATAAATATTTTTTCTCCAACCGTGATTTTGAAAAAGTGAAAAGGGTCTTCCAGTGGTTGTAGTTTTTAGACAATTTGTGTTAATATAATTAAAAGTTCAAATAATTCGTTTTATACATTTTTTGTGCTTGGGGGGTTTCTTTGAAAGTCGATCACAAAGCATCGCGGTTATGATAATTAAGTAATGTAAAAAACAGATCAAAAAACAAGAAATCCTGCCTGACCAAATACGACCAAAACAGTGATGCTGTCGTGGTAGTTGCTCCTATTATAAATGGCAAGCTCCGACGCATACCAGTCGAAAGCAATTCATTTCCCTCACTGCTTCTTCCTTCTCATCGACCAATCTCCTTCCTCTCTGTCTCTACTTGTTGTGTAGTTACCCCAGCTAGGAGTTATTCAGATATGGAGAAGATAAACCACTCAACGGTGACCACCAACGGCATTAACATGCACGTAGCATCAATCGGCTCCGACTCAGACCCAGTCATCCTCTTCTTACACGGCTTCCCCGATCTCTGGTACGGCTGGCGACACCAGCTTCTTCACCTATCTGCTCTCGGGTATCGCTGCATAGCCCCAGACCTTCGAGGCTACGGTGACACAGATGCGCCGTCCTCTGTCTCCGAGTACACGGTGTTTCACGTTGTGGGAGACCTTGTTGGGTTGCTCGACTCTCTGGGTACTGAAAAAGTGTTCTTGGTGGGCCATGATTGGGGCGCGCTCATCGCTTGGAGTTTAAGCTTGTTCAGGCCTGATAGAGTCAAGGCCTTGCTTAACATGAGCGTTGCGTTGTTTCCCAGAAATCCTTTGAAGAGGCCTGTTGATGGATTCAGAGAGATGTTGGGCGATGATTACTACATGTGCAGGTTTCAGGTATGATTGTAATTATTCTCATCTTTATTTTATTTGGTTTTCGTTGTCTCTGTGAACCAATTTTCTCTATGAAGGATCACAATATCCCATGACCACCAAGTAAGCAAATGATGTTGAATTGTTCGGCAGGAACCTGGAGAAATCGAAGAAGAATTTGCGCAAATTGAAACCGTTGGAGTGTTCAGGAGATTTTTTACATCACGAAATCCAAACCCACCGTGTATACCTAAAGAAATTGGATTCAGAGGTTTGCCCGATAATCCAAATCTACCTTCTTGGCTATCAGATGTCGATATCAAATATTATGCTCGCAAATATGACCACAAGGGCTTCACTGGAGGGTTGAACTACTACCGATGTATGAACTTGTAAGTCGAAACATTGTATGCAGTACTTGTAACTCTTTCACAAGTTTATTATGAAAATATGGTAACAGTTCGATGTAACAAGCAACTTAAAATGCAGCCACCATAACCATCACATAGTATGAAAGGAACAGACTTTTAAGATCAAACTGCATCAGAAGTTGATAAATGTTCGTCTCAATTGTTTTGTTTTTGGTTGCAGAAGCTGGGAGCTGGTGGCACCTTGGGATGGAGTACAAATCACTGTACCAGTTAAGTTCATTGTGGGTGACTTGGACATAACCTACAACACCCCTGGCGTGAAGGAATATATACACAATGGTGGCTTCAAAAAAGTTGTGCCCTATTTGCAAGAAGTGGTTGTAATGGAAGGAGTGGGTCACTTCTTAAATCAAGAGAGGGCAGAGGAAGTCAGCACGCATATCTACGATTTCATTAAGAAGTTTTGAACCGCATTCAGACGTCTCCCAAAGACAAAGCTCAGATGCATTTCCATCATACTTGAGTGCTTAATAAGGTTGTCTAAACCACTTCAAGGTTGTGCAGGCCTCTGCCTCTCTAGTTGACATCACTTTTTATCCTCCAACATTTTGTCAAATTTTTAAGTTCCAGTTTCCTTTGCTCTTTTGAAATAAATAAGGCATCTCAGGACGAGTGCTATGTGGGAAACTATAGTCTGCTCGTTTGATGTCTAGGGCATTATTGAATTGATGCAATGAATTAGATGTTACATATTTTCATGTTTGATTGGTAAAGATGCTACATCGTCAATCACCTAGTATCACCACAACAAAAGAAGCATTACGCAATAGACAAAGGCATAATTACAGGTGCAATTTTGTTGCCTTTTCATTAAAGTAACATAATTCATTCTATTAAATAAAGAGGTGATGTTATAAATATAAAGTAACAAAAAATGTTGGGCGACAAAATAAATAATGTTGCTTCAAATTTTAACTAAGGCAACTCTATATTTTCAAACTATAGCAACAATATTGAATGGATACAACAAAATTTTAATTCTTTATAAGCCATAATCATTTGTAAAGAAATCATTGACGTAGTCAATTGGTTCTCTCTAGTATATTTCTTCATCATTTTTTTGTCAGCCGAAGATACATCAAATAAATACTTAGGTACATTCTTCTCCACATAATGACAACCTTCCTCTAGACAATCAGCTCATAAAATACTTGATGAACTTGGCTTCCCAATGCAAAAGGATCATCTATGTAATATAACTTTTTGAAGTTTACTTGATGAAGCCCATAATCGTCTCTCTCCTCTTAATACCAACAATATTTGAACAGCACTACTCTAAATTATCCCCAATAATCCACTTCAATGATTTCCCTTACTGCACCATAGTAATTCACATTTCCAATTGTTGGATTTTGGTATATAGAACTTGCTAAACTCGGAGCTAAAGTTGTCAACAAAACTCCACTATTTTGACTTTCATACCTTAGATCCCATTTTTCTAGTCGTAAGCTTATATCCATTAATAACATAACCTGAATGTTTCTTCACCATATTGTGGGGCCTTTGGACAACCAATGAATATAACTTATGGTGTCATTACAAGATATAATCTTATCCGAAAACCATTAGGGATACTCATTGCAATGATCTTGTGCCATTGCCTATCGACTCTTTTTACCACTTGTCTCTTTCAAATTGTGATGCACCCTAAAAAGAATGATATATGTTAATTATTATGATAGGAGTACAAAATTGATCTTGAGATAGATAGATAATATATTTGTACCTTACCTAATGTACTTTTCAACATCTTTGTCATTTGAATTAAATAGTATGTATCAATGAGCTTGATGTAAAGTATTTATGTCTAAATTGACTACTTTGTCTTTCCTTTGCCCTTTCCTCCAGTAGGATGCCCAACTTTTGGAAAAAAAGATGAAGATGATTCACCAACAAGATTTGCAATGTCATTGTCTTCCATATGCCTATTATGTTTTGTCTAACCTCATGATGCATATAAATAGAAGAAAAATTTACACACTCTTCAGTGAAGTATCCGTTAGCTATAAACCCATCTAGTTGGCTTTTATTACGAACAATTCTTTTTAACCTACTCAAATGCCTCTCAACAAAGTACATAAAGTGGCAATGCACTGGTCTAACATATTTGATTTGTTTTGGCAAATGAATAGATAAATGAACCATGATGTCAAAGAAACAAGATAGAAATAATGTTTCAAGTTGACATAGTCCTTTTGCAATTTCCTTCTCTAGATGCTCAAGATCTCCTGGCTTAATGACTTTACTGCATACCCCTTTAAAAAAGCGCCTAGCCTACTAAAAATAATTGCAACTTTTTTCGATAGTTTTTTCCTAATAACAACTTGGAGTAACTATTGCATCATAATGTCAACATCATGGATTTTGTATCCAAATATTTTTCTCTTACTAACACCAACACATAATTCAATATTTGACGTACAACCTTGTGGTAGTTTCACATTATTTAAAACTAAACAAAAGTTTTATTTATCCTCTAGGGTTATGTAAAAGTAAGTTCGACCTAATGACACGTAAGAGTTGTCTATTTTAATAGACTATAGTTATTTTCTAATCCACATTATTTCAAATCAAGCCTAGTATCAAGATGATCTTATGATTTTCCCAAGATCTCCAACAAAAATATAAGAACATTATCACATATATTTTTCTTAATGTGCATCACATCATGATTTTTCCAAAACCTATTATACTTCCAGTAAGGTAATTCAAAAAATATGGACATCTTCCTCCAAGGATCATCACTTGGTGGTTTTTGTTTATTTTCCTTCCCAAACACATTATAATACTAATTCATAAGCTCTAACACATCAGATCATGACAGAGGAATTGGTGATTCTATCCTAACTCTATATCACCATTGAATGATCTCTTTTCACGTCTCCGAGGGTAATTTCTATCCAAAAATCTCCAATGATTGAGATAACAAGTCTTTCTTCCATGCTTTAAATATTGAGATCAAGTTTCGTAATGAAAATTAGGGCATTCTAACTTTCCCTTTGTACTTCATCCAGACACCATTGCATATCATGGAAAGTCACTAATAGTACATAAAAAGGTTGTACGCATCTTAAATGATAGATTAGTTCTTTACCCACAACTCTTTCAACTCTTTAATTAACGGCTGCAAAAAAACATCAATATTCATAGTGCTAAGTTATAGTTAACGATAACTATGGGCCATGTACTAAATGAAACACTCATTGTACAAAAGGATTAAATCCATCACTAACAAGAGCTAATATGATGTTACAAGGATCTCATACAAAATTAGGATACAAGAAGTCAAAGTCTTTTTAAGTTTGTCCAACGGCAGGATGCTTTAAACTACCTTCATTAAGACGCCCCTTATCATGTTATTTCATGAATTCAACTAATTCTAGACACATGTAAAGACATTACAACCTCGATTTTTTAATGAAAAATATCTGAACACTTGGCTGGAATTTGCCTCACATTTGAGGTTGTATAATGATCTCTGTTATCTTCAATATTGCAATTTTTTTTCCACTTAGATACACCGCACACTCTACAACTAGTTGCATTTTCATCATCTCCCCAATGTAAAACACAATCATTGGGACATGAATGTATCTTTTCATAGTGAAGTCTTAAATTCTTCACAAGTTTCTTTATCGCATTAAAAGATTCAAGAATCTTTACATTGGGAAAGACCTCTTTATCCCCATGAGGTCAGTATAAGCCACATTACTAATTCCATAAGTAACATTTAAAAAGATAAAGCAGAATGGTGAAAGAAAGCTTAGAAAAACTTTGACAACCAAGATATAATTCTTGTTTTGCTTCCTCTACCAACTTAAAAAAAAAATCTTAGCATTAGCATTTAGACCATTACTAACTCCTACACAAATGTTGGGACCTTCATCTATGACTCTAAATGTGTCAAGTAGTAATCCATCTATATTATCATGTATAGACCTTCCATCAAATTCATTATCATCATGCATTTCCATTTTGCATTAATTGATCCTTCCTCGTTAAATTCCTAACCTTCATATCTTGGAGCAAATCCTTCAACAATCAAATGATCATATTTCTTGTATTCCAATAATAATTGCGACATTCTTACATGGACAAGAAATTTCGTTCCTGTTAGCCACCTTAGAAAATGCCTTTTCAAGAAAACAATCAAATAAACTCATATATTCATCACTATATATGGGAAAATTTATCCAATGCCTATCTCTCTTTTCCATGGACATCTTACTATTCATCAAAGTAACATATACAATATGGAATATGTTAACAACCTAGAAACATGACATATACAATATATTAAAAATATATGAGTAAAATTTGATAATCTCATGATGTTTTAAGATGCCTAATACATAGCTATGAAAATTTCATTATGACATAATAGACTAATTTGAATTGCCAATAAATTGTTTAAAAGAAATATACCTGTCAATAATAGTAAGCTTGTCAATTATGGTTTTTAATTTAATTAGATGTTTCCAAATGCCTTAATAGGAATTCTATAATCTTAAAAAAATAAGCAATGAACTTATATATTATTGCTATCATGAAACTAATAGCTTGTATGATTAAAATTTAAAAATAATATACAACAAGAGCAATTCAATAATTCGCATAAGACATATGAAAAGAAATAATTAAAGATTTTCTTAGAGTCATTTATAGCCTGATAATCCATAGGAAGTTAAGCACATATCCCAGTTATTGAGTTTTGTTAAGTCATAAAATGCACTTATTTTGGACTTAATTATCGTTAAGGTGTTGAAATTATTATCCGAAATTAATGGAATTGTCTTATAATTGTTTACAGATAGTTTTCAACACTTTAGGGACGAAATGGAATAAAAAAGCTGCAAAAGAATGAAGAAAATCCGAAATTCCCAATTTGACAGCAATTCAGTTACTAAACGTAGCTACGCCTAAGGATGGAATAAATCTGCAGATAAAATTCCAGAACTCAATTTCAAAATAAACACAATCTTTAAAGATTATCTTTCCATCTTTCAAGGGGATTACCTACCAAAAATAGAAGAGTGCATTATCTGAAAAGAATCAAGAAAAGATGAGGAGAGATAAGCATAAAAGGGGGAGAGTTGGTGATAGACGCAAGCTTTAGTCTAGGTTTAGGATAGGTTATCGTAGGTTTTGGGGATTTTTGGCTGCTGCACTTTTCTATTGTTCTTGTTTTACGTTTTCTGCAGATTTCAATTAGGATTTTCGTATCTTTCATCAAAGGACCAGAGATGGAGACATCTTGCTTTGTTATTTCCTTTGTTTTCAATTCAATTATGAGTAGCTAATTTTCTTATCTTGGTTGAAGGGATCTATGTTACATGTTATTATGGTGAGATGTTTCGGATGTTTTTCGTGTTGTTAATAAACATTGGATATCTTCAGATCTATACTTTCTAATTGGATTCGTTGGTTTCTAGGTGCGCAATTAGAGATTAATTAGTTCAATCGCTAGATTAACGAAATATAACTTTCAGTTTCGGTAATCATAAGTAGTAATTAGGATTAACTTCTCTACGTTAGAGTTGGAAAATTTTAAGATATTCGCTTGATTAATTGCATGTCGTACATGTATTTCACTTGCTCATTGATTCTTGATTCTTAATGCTATTATTCAATTATACCTATGATTGTATCTAGGTTATTGTTTAATGAGAATGCTAGGATACATGTTTCTAGTCATTACCCTTAAGAGAAATTTTCCCCAATGAATGTTTATTAACAATTGCAATTTTATGTCGGGGATCCATAATAGCATGGTAACATCGGTGACTCAAAACCAAGGTATCTTTCCTATTGAATTTTTAGATTTAATTATTGTTTCGATTTGTGATTTTTCCCTTTGATTTTTATTATTATTGCCGTGAGTAAACAACCCCCCCCCCCCTCTTTACTTTCGTTATTTGACCCATTTAAACTAGCTAACCTTTTCCGTGAAAAATTCCTAGTGAGAACGATATCCGCTTACCGCTACTACATTAATTTGTTTTAACAGAAGTGATTTCTTTTATATTTGGTTGCAGGCGATAGCATCACCAAATTTTAGCGTCGTTGCTGGGGAATTTCTTATCGGTTTTTGTTAGTAATGTTTTTGTTTTTGTTTGTATTTTTGGTTTCGTTGCGCTTGGTTACCTTGTCTTCTGTTTGTTTCAGTTTCACAGCTCTTTCTGATTTTTCGATCTTTTAGCGGCATGGCTCACTATCCGTATGCTTTTAATTATGATTATTCATATTCTCCTTATTATGATAATGAGTTTTCGTCTGTTACGACTTCCAGGTTTGACCATCAAGTGGCGGATTTCACATCCTTAGCCGTGCAAGTACCGAGGGATGACCAACAAGCTAAGGTATGTGAAGTTTGCTCATTTTTAGTTTATTTTTTTGTACATGTTCCTCATTGTAGTATACAAAGTACGGATTCACTTCTCCACTGAGCTACTATGAAGAGCAGTCCTACTTCAAGCCTCTACCTCCACCTCCACCTCTACCATCGCCACCACAAGCTAATGAGATGTCGTTGGAGGAGATCATAATGAGTTTGGAGACGAGCACTCTTCAATTCCAGCAGCTTAGACAACTGTACGTGCCTCAATAAAATCCGAATATGACATCAAATGCCGAAGGTAAGTAGTCTTTGGAAGATATAGTGCCTACTTTGGCCACTAACACTTTGACGTTTCAGCGGAATACTAAAGCAACTATTGAAAATCTACAAAGAAATATGGAAAATCAACACAGAAATTTTGAAAATCTATTAAGCCGATTGTCAGTTGTCATAAATCAATTGGAGCACAAAGTTTTGAAAATTTTCTGGCGCAACCGAAAATCAATCCCGAAGAAAGCACGAAAGCTATCAGATTGCGGAGTGGTAAGGAACTATAGGAACCATTTCTGAAAATTTCCAGAAGAGAAGAAAGGGAAGAAATTACACGCATAATACCTTCACAACCTGAATTGATGCAAAAAGTGGTGCAAAACAAGGTGCTTCTGCCTCCTTTTCCAATTCAATTTTTCACGGCAAAGATGAAAGAGCAAGCAGAGTTAGAAGAGGAAGAGATTATAGTTCGAGAAAGGATGTGGGATGGGCAACCTCCTAAGGTAAGTGATGCAGTTCATGTTTCGCTAACCAAATTTCGTTTCCCTTCCTTAGTTGTTTACAGGTACAAGAAGAAGAAGAACAGGAAGAGCCGCAAAAAGTGCAGTTTTTAGGAGAGCTATGGGCGAGCGAGTTGAAGACCGAAGGTGATAAGCAAGATGTTGAGCCTCCACAACCATTGGTGATATTCTTACAAAGATCATCCCAGTGTGAGAAGGGCAATTCACGAAAAGACGAGTGGACATTAGAGTATGATGGTGAAGCAATAAAGTTCAACTCATCAAAAGTCATGGAGCATCGTTCTGACAAGGAGCTGCATTCAAAGGAAGTTGCTCCAGCCCCCTCACGGAGTTTGAACATGTTTCCTGTTGGACTCAAGCATCCATTCGATAATGGATGATGTTCATATGCCAAGGGTCCAGCTTATGACCTTAGATAAGCACTTAATGGGAGGCACCACATTCGTATCCTTTTCTTTTATGTGTTTTGTTAGCAATTTTCTTTTATTTTTATTTTTGGTTTAATTTAATCCTGTTAGGAATTTAAATTCACATTTTTATTTTTGACATTTTAATTTTCATCTTTTCTTTTTTTAAAAACAAAAAAAAAAACAAATTTCACGCTACCCCCTATTTCCCTCTTCTATTTTCATTGAATTTTCTCCTTCATGTTTTAATTTCCAGCTGCCACCCATCACACCCATATTCACTCCCACTTGCTCACCATTAACTCACGCCACTCTTAGTATTCTTTTCCCACTCACCCATCAACCCTCATTTGTAATGTGGTGTTGCGTTATTGCCTTGTTCTTTTGCAGGTGGTCTTTCACAAATTTTGTACAATGCCAAGAAAGAAGGGCGCTTCTCGTAGACTAGCCCCTCCAATCCATTGTGTTGCTGATGCTCTTCCACCACAACCCATGCCCACCACTACCGAATCATTTTCTGCCACATCCGCCAATCCTTTGATTTCGGCACTTCCATACTAGAGAAGCTTTCTTTAAGTTTTTCCTTTCTTTTTATGCTTCTTTAACATTGAGGACAATATTAATCTAGGTGTTGGGGAAAAACATTGGAGTTTTGGTATGTGAATATTTCTGATTTTTGTGTGATTTTTAATGAATGTTGCATGTGGTTATGCATGTTGAGCTATGAAGCTTTTTCATAGTAGTTTGGGTGAGATTGGGTACATGCATGAAATAAATTGAGCTGAGTAAGTTTTAAGATGAAACATGTTGATTGACTGCAATAACTGATCTTATAAACTTGGTCAAAATTTTGACATTTGAGTGATGAGGTAAATTGTGAAATCAAGGTGAATTCTTGAATTAAACTTATGAGCGAAGTTTGAGCCTAAATGACATCACTTTTATGTTATGCTATTTGTTTGACGTGTGTGATGCTCCTCTATTCATATTGCCTTCAGAACTTGCATGGAACCGGTTTGAATTTGTTTGATCACATGGGATATAGAAGTGATTAAGGCCTTCCTTGCTTTTACACCCTTAGCTTAAAATTGACCCACCGAATTATTTTCCTTTTGCAAACAAGTTTGAGCCTTTTTCCTTGTTTTTCAATCAATCACCTTATTTTAAAACCCAAAAACCCCATTAGCCTTATCCTATCACAAGTTGAATGAAGCATTGAGTAATTTGGGACTTTTGTTTTGTATTTTATTCTTAGATACTTTTATAGGTGCTTCTACTCATGTGTTTATTATTTTCCCTTATTCTTAGCGTTATTCAAAACAAAAGAAAAAAAGAAAAAAGAAAAAAAGAAAAAAGAAGAGAAAAATCGGGGAAAAAAGAAAAGGAAAGAAAGAAAGAAAGAAAGAAAAAAAGAAAAAGAGTATGAGTAGTTGTCTTGTATGTCATATGTTTAGCTCAAAATCTGAAATTATGCATCTCTTTTACTTGATGCTTTGTGAATGCTTGTGATTAACCCTTTGCCACCTTACCTTACCTATGAACCTAGCCCCATTATAACTTTGAATAAAGTCTTTTTGATCTATTAGCTCATGTGATCTGAATGAATGATAACTGGTAAAATTGCAAGCCTATGGTAGTGCAACATGTTAGAGAAAGATTTGAGAGAAATACTTTGCCCTCAAACACTTGAGTGTAAGAGCGAAATCCGTGAGAAGAATTCATTTTGATTTCTTGTTTGTTTTTGAACAAAGATGTCATATTTTGACTTTGTTTATTTTCATTGGTTAAAAGAGATTATGATATATGTTGCAACTTTAGGCTCTTTGGCCAAGTGATGGATTGTATGCACTTGATCTTATGAAGGATGAATTGACTGAGTGTAGTAGTTGACATATTTGCTCGAGGGCGAGCAACGGTTCAGTGTGGATGAATTTGTTAAGTAATTAAATTGCACTTATTTTGGACTTAATTATTGTTAAGGTGTTGAAATTATTATCCGAAATTAATGGAATTATCTTATAATTATTTACAGATAGTTTTCAACACCTTAGGGACGAAATGGAATAAAAAAGATGCAAAAGAATGAAGAAAATCTGAAATTACCAATTTGACATCAATTCAGTGACTAAGCGTGGCCATGTGTAAGGATGGAATAAATCTGCAGATAAAATTACAGAATTCAATTTCAAACAAAACACAATCTTTAAAGATTATCTTTCCATCTTTCAAGGGGATTACCTACCGAAAATAGAAGAGTGCATTATCTGAAAAGAATCAAGAAAATATAAGGAGAGATAAGCATAAAAGGGGGAGAGTTGATGATTGACGCAAGCTTTAGTCTAGGTTTAGGATAGGTTATCGTAGGTTTTGGGGATTTTTGGCTGTTGCACTTTTCTATTGTTCTTTTTTTACGTTTTCTGCATATTTCGATTAGGATTTTCATATCTTTCATCAAAGGACCAGGGATGGAGACATATTGCTTTGTTATTTCCTTTGTTTTCAATTCAGTTATGAGTAGCTAATTTTCTTATCTTGGTTGAAGGGATCCATGTTACATGTTATTATGGTGAGATGTTTCGGATGTTTTTCGTGTTGTTAATAAACATTGGATATCTTCAAATCTATACTTTCTAATTGGATTCATTGGTTTTTAGGTACGCAACTAGAGATTAATTGGTTCAATCACTAGATTAACGAAATATGACGTTTAGTTTCGGTAATCATAAGTAGCAATTAGGATTAACTTCTTTACGTTAGAGTTGGAAAATTCTAAGAAGATATTCGCTTGATTTATTGCATGTCGCACATGTATTTCACTTGCTCATTGATTTTTGATTCTTAATGCTTTTATTCAATTATACCTATAATCGTATCTAGGTCATTGTTTAATAAGAATGCTAGGATACATGTTCCTAGTGATTACCCTTAAGAGAAATTTCCCCCAATGAATGTTTATTAACAATTGCAATTTTATGTCGAGGATCCATAATAGTATGGTAACATCGGTGACCCGAAACAAAGGCATCTTTCCTATTGAATTTTCAGATTTAATTATTGTTTCGATTTGTGATTTTTCCCTTTGCTTTTTATTATTATTGCCGTGAGTAAACAACCCCCCTCTTTACTTTCGTTATTTATCCCGTTTAAACTAGCTAACATTTACCGTTAAAAATTCCTTGTGAGAATGATATCCGCTTTCTGCTACTACATTAATTTGTTTTAACAGAAATGATTTCTTTTATATTTGGTTGCAGGCGACAACATTACCAAGTTTAAAATTTCCTCGTGCATAGGAAAATCAAGTTTTGACGTGAAAATATAATGAACAATGTATAAAATTAGTGTTCTTTCACGAAACATGTTTCATACCTAATGTCCATTTATCTAATCATTCCTACATTTTACAATACCGAATTCAACATGAAAATGAAGAAATGAAATGATATGGATAGTCAACATGGTAACTTAAAGAAATATGACCTATATGATAGGACCATAGGGTTACCAAATCATGATTTATCTAATTTAAACTTTTCAGATGTTACCAAACTTTGGATAAGATCTAATACAATGCCAGCCATACAACCTAAAGTAAAACAAAATAAGTACCCTAGCCACTAGTTAGCGAAGCAGCCACCAATACGCAAAAGTTGGTTGATATCCTACCTCAGAAAATCAATTAAGTCTGAGATAATCTGCATATATGCCCTCATAAAAGAGCGTTTACCCCTAATTAATTAAATAAGAGAAACATTAAAAAGGCCAAAACATGTCGTCCACATGTAAAACTCTACAAAGCCACCAAATCCAACATAACATATCCTTTTCAAATAGTTAACCATTGCAACGTCAATGGTTAGAAATACTTGTATTCGTATTTCACAGAAACCATAAAACAAAAGCTGGAAATACTTTTAAGATACTATAAACACAATTAATGGCCTTTTCTTTAATAGCGACTATAAAGCTTTATAAATGAAAAACTTGAGCTAAAATAGAATCAAAGGAAAGAACTACAAATCAGAAGGGAGATGGAATGTAGCAGCTAAAACCTCAAAATCTGCTTCATGGAATATATTATTTCAAGCTACAATCAACACATATAAGATGGAGAGGTGACGCGGATCATAGTTTAACTATTTGAGAACTGTAAGCCATGACTTAGTTTCTCAATTAAATGGAAATTCCGACCAACCCAAATGCCCCACAATACTCTTATAAGTCTTAGCTAGAACTTACAAGATGGGCAAGTACTTCGACATTGGACCATCCTATTGTGTGACGCTTACAAAATTCTCTTACTTTGTTGGGTTAATAAGAAAGCAATCTGAATTCTGGAGTACATTACAAGAATGCAACAAAATAATATAAAAGCTATAAAAATACTATACCAACACTCAGAAGCTTTTTATATTTATCAACCAAAATCTAAAGTTCCAATAAAGGAAGCGTTTGGTGGAAAAAGAAAATAGAAAAATAACCCTTAACAAATTAACTAAATAAATCACACTTGTACGATTGATTACTTCATCTATCGTTTGTCTATTTGAGGAAGTGCTTGGTAGGGGCTAAACTTCACCTGTTCATTGCCTCCATCACCAAACAGTTCATTTAAAAAGCAAAGGGAAAGTTAAGAGTGTAAAATGTTTTGGCACTTGTGTATAGTCCTTTGTCACTTTTTTATCCTTAAAATATTATATAGGTATAATATATGCATAAAACTATTTCTTTGGTATATATATATCATATGACATATAATTTAAATAATAATACTTTAATTGTTGTTACTTATGAAAAATCTTGCCCATTTTAGTCTAACTTGGCCCGACTCGACCCGGTTTGACCGAGTTTCATGTTGTATTCAGTTTTTTAATGTTTTTGGGTTTTAGGTTATGCTCGAACTGTCGGGTCCAAGCTAATCAAAGTTTAAAATTTTAAGAGGATATAATGTAATTTTTCTTTTAGAAAATTAAATAATATATTTAATCGAGTTTGGTTTAGACTCGATTATGTTCAGGCTTGGATTATAGGACTTGGATCGGGCATAAGCTTGAATACCAAATTTCAAGTAGGCTTTGGGCTTAGGTGGGTCTAAGTTTGACCCGATCAATTACCACTCTTAAATATTATTTAATATTGCAACAAATTAAATTGTTGATTATGCAAAATTTTATAGCAACAACATTTTAATTTTGTTGCCTTTTCAAACATATGACAACAAACCACTGTTATCATTGCTTATTAATACTAATAAAGGTCATGCTTTAAAAATTGTTGCATTATGTTAGTTTTAAGCAAGGCATTTTAAAATCTTAAAAATTTAATATTTCCTAAAGCACTTTTTTCCTATAGTGTCTACAACATTTTGAACATGGAAATGGTGAAATTGTGGGCTCAATGACCTAGTCATAAAATAGTAACCGAATTGAAACAGATGATAAGACTTTCCATCCAATTATCCCAAGGAAAACTTGATTCCAAATTTAAAAAAATCATAAAATGTATGGAAGATCTATATCATAACATTTTATAAATTAGTGAATACACGCATCTTGTACTTCCTAATATTACTTCATGTTTCATCTCTCTCATCCTTAACATTTAAAGCTAGTACAAGGGCAAGGAGAAATCAATACAAAGCTAGAAGTAATAGCCACCAACAACTATAAATGCGCTTATAGTTCACTTTCGGTATGGACTTGTATTTGTCCCCCTATATTATTGACAATAGGAAAAATAGAATCCTGAAACCCAGATATGGCGAACATGACATTATTATGAATTCTACATACATTTGAATTTATATAACCATGGTTATAATATCAATGCCAAAAAAACTGAAATCATAAGAGGTATTTTAACAAGAATATTTGGGATAACACTTAATTGTGGTTATCAATATACTTATTTGCTGATAGAAGTGCAATGGGAGTTAGCTAAATCAATTTATGCAAAGTTGATGATATTTTGTACCATTGCTCAATTGTTTTTAGGAACAAATATCCAAATTCATACATTTGCTTTAGTAGCATGTGGAGATTAAACTGCATTATCTTATTAGATTTTTTATTTCAATAAGGTCATTCAAACAATGGCAGAGCAAATGATGGAGAAATTTAGTACTTATTAGTTTATGGTTAGGAATATTGTGGCATCCATTTTTATGTTAGACCATAGGTAAGATGGAGGGACTTCAACTTCTTATTGACAACTATATAATGATCAGATTGAAGGATAAACATATACCATTAAACAATTATGATATGATTTGTTGAATGTTTATCAGTTAAGAATAGTCAAAGAGTCAAATCCCAGTAGTTCAGTATCAATTTCATCTTTTGTTGGTACATCATCATCAAGTACAGTTCACAATTTAAGTTTTCACTTAAAGGACTTCTTTAAGAAAAAGAAAAAAAAAGTCTAGGACTTTTTATAGTAGAATCGAGTTAGATAAATATTCAGAAGTAGATATTATGACCATAGTTTTTTTGAGAAAATATTATGACCATAGTTGATAATGAGTATTTTGGCATATTATCATGGGGGAAGTTGAATGGAGCTCAATATCTAATTATTCAAGTAATTGAACAAGACTTGTTAACAAATCTAGTACCTACAGTTGCTTCTAAGTTTACTTCTAATTTTAATGATCAGATATTAAATCTTTTTATTATAAATGACTTCTTCTTAAAACTGTAAAAATGCTTATATATGCCCTAAGTTGGTTAAATAATAAAAATGCTCGTTTGTCTCTCCACGTTAAGTGCCTTCAGTTCTGGTTCTAGGCTCCTTGTGGTATTCTCCATAAGGGTTCTTTAGAAATTTCCTACCTTTTAGTCAACTTTGTTTCTCAAACTGTCACCTAATCACCTATCCTTTTTATTCTAAAAGTTAATCTTTCCTTTTTCCTTATTAATTATTCTAAAAAGTTAATCTTTCCTTTTTTCCTTTTCCCTTTACCCTCACCAAAATCGTCCTCCCTTATCATCCCTACTTAAAAATAACCCTCTTCTCAACCCCTAATTCAAAGTGAGCCAACTGGTATCAATCTTCAGTATAACCCATCAAAAGTTATTGATGGCAAACCAGTGGTGCTTCCAGATATTGAGTCCTTGCGGAATGGTGCTAGAATATGGGAATCCTCCCTGGTAGGATTCTTCATGGAACTACGACATACTTTTCCTATCATTCAAAAATGGGCAATCAATCATTGGAAAAATAGATAACTCTTTGATGTTCTTCTTACCGAAGACAATCTGGTCTTATTCAATTTTACCTCTCAAGATGAAGCAAATAAGATATTAAAGGAAGGTCCTTGGCATGTAGTACAACTTCCTCTATTCCTAAAAAATGGCAGTCGGGTATAATGCTTGAAAACATTAAGGTGCATAACTTTACATTGTGGATAAACTTATATAGCATTCCATTAAAGTATTGGACTACCCAAGGTCTTAGTTCCTTGGCTAGCTTCATTGGTAGACCTCTATATATGGATGAAACTACTGGAAAGAGGAAGAGAGTTGGCTATGCACAAATTTGTGTCAGTGTGGACAGATCCAAAGAGCATCCGGACTATATTCCAATTATGTGGCTTGGCATTGACAATGCCTTGCAAGAAGACATGATTTATGTCTCATATAGTTGGAAACCCTCAGTTATTATGCAAGGGAAGGTTTGGAAACCAATTGGTAAGGTTTTTTCCTAAAGGTGATTATGCGGAATTAATGGGTCTTGAAGATGGTTTTAGTTGCCCAAATGCTCCTCAGTTGAACCTGGATGATATCGTACAAGGAACTGAGGAAAAAATCAAAACACCTCCATCAAATGAGAGGGGAACATAATGTGTTTAGGTGGTGGATACAGAGAATGTCATCCAGGAGGAGGCTAATGTGTCTGAACAGGTTCAAGTTGGTGATAAGGAGAGGGTTCTCAAGAATGAGGCAGTTTTAACAAATGCTACCCACCTTGGGGGTAAAACAGACTCACTACATAAGGAGGATGCTACTTCTTACACCAACTCCTCCATTGGAAAGGTGATTGATGGAAGTGAGCTTGAAAACCTTCAAAATCTGACTAGTATAAAAAGTTAGAGAAGTGGAAGGAGGAAAAGGGCCAAAGGTAAATATATATTGTTATGTCAATCTTAATATGGAATGTTCGTTGTATTAATGGCCTGAAAAAGGTAAATGTTTTGAGGGATTTTGTCAGGAGGACTAAGCCTCTTAAAGTAGTTTTGTTGGAAACTAAAATAAGGTATGAGAATATGAATAAGGTAAAGTTATTTGGTTCTTGTTAGTCCTTTTTATCTAACCATCGTTATCATAATTATGGCAAAATCATTATTGGTTTTAATGCTAATTTTGTCAAGGTGGAGGAGATACTTTCTAATGAACAACTGATACATCTTAAAATCCACTTCATCTTGGAAAGAACTACTATCTACTCTTCTTTTGTTTATGGATTCAACACTGCATTTCAAAGAAGCTCTCTATAGACCATTTTAAAAAAGCATTCAAAACACCCTATCTGGTCCCTGGATGATAGCAAGTGATTTCAATTCTACAATCTTCATATTGAAGCAGAAGGGAATTGCATCCTAAGGAGTTACAATGAAGATCTAAAACTATGTGTGGAGCAGATGGGTGTAACACCCATCTTAAAATGGAAGGTTACTTCTTCATATGGTCTAATAAATAAAAGGATTCTTGGTTGATTCGGAAAAAATTAGACAAGGCTTTTGTTAATGGGGAATGGCTTCTCCAACTTGCCAATAGTAAGGTGGTATTCATGGATGCTCTCTTATCTGATCATACTCCTATTCAAGTTGAAGGACTCTTCCAGAAGTCCTCTACCCCACATCCCTTTAGATTTAATAACTATCTTGTTAAAGTGGATGGATTTGATGATGCAATCAGAAGGGGTTTATCAATTTAATTGTTAGGCTATAGACAATTCGTGTGCTGCCAAAAAATTAAAGCAAAATATTGAAAACTTCTCATTCCCCTAATACTCAAACTGCTATTAATATTGCTAAGGAAAGGTTAGCTTCAACTTAAAGTTTACTCTCTTATAATCCCAATGATTCGTATCTTATTTCGAAGGAAAAGCTAGAACTTGATCTCTACCTAAAAGCAGTCCAAGATCCTTTCTCACTCATCCATCAAAGGGCTCGGATTAATTGGCTTAGGGAAGGGGATAAAGCTTGCAAGTTCTTTTTCAATTCCTTATCTGATAGAAGGAATGTCAATAAAAATGCTCGATTACCAGTATGGAGGGAAGAATTCTCAATGATCAACCAAGTATCATGGAGGAAGTTGTTAATTTCTATAAAGGGATTTTGGATTTAGACGTAGGTTCTATTTCCTCTATGGGCTCTCTCAAGGACATTATTATCAACAAATTCTCACTTGAAGTTGCTAGGGAATTAGTGGAAGACATTACAGATGATGAGATCAATGCTAAAGTTTTTGCAATGAATGGGATGAAAGCTTCTAGACTGGATGGACTTAATGGCTTTTCTTTCCAAAAGATATGGTCTATTATAGGACCCATGGTAGGAGAGGCCATTCATGAATTCTTGCTAAAGGGGTGCTCCTAAAGGAGTTTAATAAAACATTTCTCTGTTTAATTCCCAAAACTCCTAGCCCTTCTACTTTTGGTGATTTCAAGCCGATTACATGCACTAATTTTCTCTACAAATTCATTGCTAAGATCCTAACAAAGCGGTTGAAGGAAGTTCTCATTCTCATTATTAGTGAAAATCAGAATGCCTTATAAAGAATAAAGATAATGGTGATAACATTCTTATTGCTGAGGAACTTCTTAAAGGATATACCATAAAGAACTCTTTCCCTAACTGTGCTGCTAAGATTGATTTCAACAAAGCTTTTGATTGCATCAATTGACCTTTCCTATTCAGGGTTCTTAAGGAGTTCAATTTTCCTGATCTTTTTATTAACTGGATCAAGGCTTATGTCACAACTACTGCCTACAGTGTACTTATTAATGACATACCTTCTAGAATTTTCAAGGGGAAGAGAGGAATCAGACAAGGGGATCCCTTGTTCCTTTACTTATTTATCCTATGTATGAAAGTGCTCATGCTAATGATCAAGACTAAAGTCTCTCATAATCCTAAATTCAAGTTCCACTCCAAATGTAGAAGACTTTCACTCACCCTTCTTTGTTTTACATATGATCTTATTCTATTCTCCAAAGAACATCTAGACTCTGTTAAGCTACTAATGGACACTCTCAATGAGTTCTCAAAGATGTCAGGTGTTAAAGTGAATTTTCACAAAAGTCACTATATACTCTCTATTACAGCAAAACCTCTCCATGATACTATTTCCTCTCTGACTGGTATGGACAGGAAAATCCTCTTCTACAATATCTAGGTCTTCCTATTTCCACCGAAAGGTTATCCTTCAATGATTATCTACCTCTTATTGAAAAAATTCAAAGGAGACTCGGCAAATGGACTAATAGATTTTTGTCTTATGGTGGAAGAGTCCAACTTATTAAGTCTATTCTATGTTCCCTTCATCTTTATTGGAGTACTTACTTCCCCTTGTCAAAGAAACTAGTCAAAACCATAGAGAAGATGATGAGGGATTTCTTATGGGGTAAAGAAAATGGGGTTCTAGTTTTTGTAAAGTTAAATGGACTGATTTGTGTAAACCAAAGGTGATGGGGGTCTAGGCATCATTTCTATAAGAGTTGCTAATAACGTCTTTTTTATTAAGAGGCTTTGGAGAATGATCTAGGATAAGCATTCATTGTGGATTAAATGGATTCATAGTTTCTTTTTAATAAGGAACAACATATGGTCCCTATCTATAAGGCCAACCTGTTCTTGGTTCCTTAATCAGATTTTAAAAAGAAGTGAAGAAGTTGCTAATGATGTTTTCTGTAAAATTGGGAATGGACAGACTACTTTCCTATGGCATGATAATTGGCTAAATCATAAATCATAAATCTCAAACGCCACTACTATTTCTGCTTTTCTAGGGCTAAATCATAAATCTAAGGTGGCTGTTCTTATCAATCAAAATGAATGACTTCAATTTCCTGATGCAATCCATCATCTTAAGCCTTCATACCTTCCTGATTCTAACTCTCGTGAATGTTTTCTATGGAAATGGTGTCCTATCGAGATCTTCTCTAGCAAAATCTACAGTAAATGGTTCTATCACTTTGATCAAGATGATCCTTCGGGGAAGGTTATCTGGTGTAATATTCTCATACTAAGTTCTACTTTCCTTCTATGGCTGGTGGTTAGGAATAGAATAACAACAATGGACAGACTTCAATTTATCCAGAATTTGGATCAAATATGTTGTCTGTGTAAGAGGAACTGAAACTAGGGACCATCTGTTCTTTCTATTCCCTTTTTCCAGTGTTATCTGGAATAGGATCAAAAATTTCCTCTCTTGGCAAATGTCTTCTAATTCACTCATTGAGATAGCTAAGTTCCTAGTAGAAGCACAAGCTTCCACTCCACTCTGGAAAAGGAAGGTGTTATTTCTTGTCATATCTACTCAAGAGATATGGAAAGAAAGAAATCAGTGAAAGTTTAAAAACATGTAACGATCAACTGATTTAGTGTTACAATCAATCATTCAGAAGGGGAGAGAACAATATTCATGCTAGGAATGGAACAAGAGCACTCGAAACAAAAGAATGGGAGTTAGATCTTACTTGAGGAAGTCTGTTACCACAAGTCATTGGGTGAGTCCATTAGCTCCTCCATACCCTCTACAAAAATAAGGGAAGGTAAAGTAGCCATATTTAGATGAATTTTTATATAATTGATTTAATTTTTTGCAAATGAAGATATAAATAGTTAAACTTTCATAAACTTGTGTAGTTTTTTTGTATCAACAAAAAAACACTCCATATCATTAACTATATCCTCTAATATAATGCGTTAAGATAAACTCAAATTTTACTTTAGCTTCTCCAAGTCCATTGATCATTGGTTGCTATACATGAAACAAGCTAAAAACTCCATAATACAAGATAAAAAAGATTCAAAGATTGAGTTTTTTATTGCACTATTTCATACACGAACTCTGGAAACATTTTCATAGTTTGGATTTCCATATGATTTCTCTAATTTTTGCTCCTAAAAATTGGATATTTTAAAGTTCCAAATAAATGATTAGTCGACAAGGAATCAGGTATCTAAAAAACTATTTACTATCGTAACTTTAACTAATATATGGTTTTAATATGTTTTGATTAGTTTGTTAGTATAATGATTCTTATATATTGTATTACTTTTATTTACTTTTTTATATAGTTTATTTAATTTTTTCCAAAAGAAGATATAAATAGTTAAACTTTCATAAACTTGTGTTTTTTTATCAACAAAAAAAACTCCATATCATTACCTCTATTCTCTAATATAATGCGTTTAGATAAACTTAAAATTTACTTCAGTTTCTCCAAATCCATTAATCATTGGTTGTTATACATGGAACAAGCTAAAATCTCCATAGTAAGACTGAAGAAATATTCAAAGGTTGAGTTTTTTTATTATACTTTTTCATACATGAACTTTGGAAATATTTTCATAGTTTAGATTTCCATATGATTTCTCTAATTTTTGCTCCGATGAATTGGATTGTATTAAAGTTACAAATAAATGATTAGTCAACAAGGAATCAAGTATCTAATAACTATTTAGTATCATAACTTTAACTAATATATGGTTTTTAATGTGTTTTGATTAGTTTGTTAGTATAATGATTCTTATATATTGTATTTGAGCCCTTTTGTTTGCAATAATGATAGATGAACTCACCAAGAATATTTAAGGGGATGTGCCTTGTTGTATGTTGTTTGCTGACGATATTATCTTAATGGATGAAATAAAAGAGCGTGTCAATGTCAAGTTAAAACATTGGAGGGATATGTTTGAGTCCAAGGGTTTTTAATTAAGTAGGACTAAGACTAAGTACTTAAAGTATAACTTTTCAAGCCATATAGTAACTTTCGATATGGAGGTAAATTTTGGTTCATAAGTTATACCACAGAAAGAATATTTTTAAGTATCTAGGGTCTATCATCCAAAGCAATGGAGAGAACGATGAAGATACAGTCCACCATATCAGATCAGGGTGGTTTAAATAAAGAAGTGCATCAGGAGTTTTATGTGACAAGAAGATAACACTCTGTTGGATATATAACCTTACTAGAAGAAAGGTCAAGAATGTATTAGTAAGGGACAAATTAAAGGTAATTAGTATTATTAAAAAATTAAGAGAGATGGGGCTTTGATGGTTCAAACATGTTAATAGTACTTAGAGACTATAAGAGGAAAAAAAAGAAAACCTAAGAAGAATTTAGGAAAGTAATCAAGAATGATGGGGTTTTGTTGAATCTTACTGAGGATATGATCCACAATAGAAAAGTTTAGCGTACTAGGATACGGATAAAAGATCTCACATAGAGAGGTCTTTCTTGTTCTCCTAAGTCTTCTATATATTTTTTTTCGAGTCTTTTATTTTATAGTTAGCCTTAATTTATTGATTATACAGTACTTTTCTCCTAGTTATTTAGCCTAAGTGGTGTCTTAGTCTAATTTATGCACTTGTCTTTTTCTTGGTTTATATATTTATTTATGTTATATTGTTAATATTTAATATGTTCTATATGTACTATATTATATATTGAATTACATATTTTTATTGTTTTTGTAAATGTATTTATTTGTGTTACATATGGGTCTATCAAAAATAATCTCTCTATCTAGAAAGGATAAGGTTATGTACTACTGGACCTCATTGTATCCCACATATTTGTAGGACTCTCACTTGATGCTGCTATTGTTGTTGTCTTTGACACAAGTTTATGCCGTAAAAAAAAGGAACTATCTTGTTTTGATGAGCTTGTATAGGTTTTCCTTGGCTGCAAAAGGTGGAATCGCCCACCCTAGGCGCCCCCCACACCCCGGCCCGACGAAGCAGCTGGGGGGATGTA
>JAOQMR010000004.1:7383918-7395325 GCA_027563865.1 Erythroxylum pelleterianum
CCCCACGCTGCAGACTGCGGGATTCGAACCTTGCACCTTGGCTGCAAATCTACCCCTCCGGAACTAACTGAGCTACGCCCTGCGGGCTTTGTATAGGTTTTCCTACACTTACGGAAGATGTTTTTGAACATATAATTATTTTTTACCTAGAAATAACATATAAGTCTTTCTTTACTCATTCTATGGAATTTTTTACTTCTCTAAATATTATCATATTACCCATCCTATATGGTAGGTGTTAGAATAATTTTCTTTCAGTGCATCCCTTTTTTTATTTTCTATATTTTTCGATAGGGTGGGATAATGAATAGTGGTAATGTATTGGTGTCTAAAGGGTTTAGTTAGCTTGAGGAAAAGATCCATTGACTATCATATCTGTTCGATTTACTTTTTGTTTAATGCACAGTTTGAGAAGGATGACCCTGTGTATGTTCTTTAAAATGTGACCTCTTTCCTACAACCCCTATATGTTCATTCATCCAAATTTGTGACAAGTGAAGTGATTATGAACACATATTGTCACCAGAACATTCTTTATATGGTGTTTCCTCTTGTACTTTGTTCTATGTAGAAGTAATATGCTTGAATTTTATGTTTCATAAATCCTTTAAATCATATTTTGGAGCTATAAATTTTTACTTAGTTGGATTGGATTCTGTCTCTTGTTATAGTTCATCAAAGAGTATGGATTGGGATGATTTAGAATGATGATCGGGGACTGTTGCTCTTGGTGAAAGCCACGGAAGAAGAAGCTGGATTTGACAGAAGAAACAGTTTGCAGAAATCTGGAGTTTCTAGTTTGATCGTCTGGTGCTTTTCTCCTCGCTGGCAACTAGGTATCTGCAATTGAAGAAGCAGGTGTGACGATTAGGCGTTTTCAATTGGAGAAGGCAGCATCATCAGAGATCAGCTCCTAGCGATAGAAGTAGCATGTATTTGGCGACTGCTAAAGCCAAGGAAATAGAGGCATATTATTCCCAAGTCTTCGACTCATATGACCTCTGCAGTTTGAAACCCTATTAACCCGCAACTTCATAGAATCTCCGAGCTTGGCTGATTAGATTCCATCAACAGAGCCTTTCATGCCCTCAAAGGTTATAGTACTAAAGATTCTCGCTCTAACTCCGGCGTTGATAGATTGCTTTGGTCGAAGAGAAACTTCAAACATGTAGGAAGGGAGGCTTTGAGCTGAGACGTTGTAGAGATCTTGATATGGTTGGCACTTGAAGTACTTGTGATCGTAAAAGTCAACCATTTGTTGGAAGTTTTGGATCAATAGTAAAAACGTTGAATTTTGATTAGAAAAGATGGCTCTTCAAAAGTTTTCACCCATACTATATTTATCACAAGCAACGCCGCTAGGCTAATTTATGCACCAAAACTATGCCGTATGATCATTGCTACCATTACAGATGAATTAGTGAAAGTTTTACCAATGGAATAGTAACCTAATTAGAGTTAAGATTAATTGTTATAATCAATTTTCATTTTTTAATCCTAACAATAAGTCCACATAGCATATAAATGACAAAGGGACCCAAATCAAATTGCCACATAACAGTCAATCAATGACCTAGTAGCAAAAGAGTAACCGAATTGAAACGGATGATAAATCCAAGCCATTCTTAGATGACAAATCCTTCGTTTAAATTGAAGCTTCCAACAAAACTGAGAAAGTTACATGCTACGATAAGGTAACAGTTCCATGAAAGGAAAACAGATAACATAACAAAAAGTGAAACCAATTGGATGTTGGGAATACCTATGTGAATCTCAGACAATCTTAATAACTCAAACTTTAAAACCGCGGCTATTTCTTCTTCCCCTTGCCCTCTCAAATTTCCTTCCCTTTGCTCGCACATAAGGTTTGGTGTGGCTATGTGGTACCCCAGGAGCTGGTCCAAAATGTTTAACAGCCTCACGAGCATTCTTGGGACCTCTGAGAAGAACCTGTAATATAGGACCATGACTTGTCATCTAGTTATCCCAAGGAAAACTTGATTCCAAATAACAAAAAAAAAAATCTGAAATGTATGGAAGATCTATATCATAACATTCTATAAATCAGTGAATACACGCATCTTGTACTTCCCAATATCACTCCTTATTTCATCTCCTCTTATCCTTAACATTTAAAGCCAGTAAAAGGGCATGGAGAAAGCAACACAAAACGACAAGTAACAACCACCAACAACCGTAAACACGCTTATAGATAACTTCCCTCATGGACTTGCATGTGTCCCCCACTACTATTGACAACAAGCAAAATAGAACCCTGAAACCAGATATGGCGGATCCTGACATTATTATGAATTCTACATACATTTGAATTTACATAATCATGGTCGTAATATCATTGCCAAGAAATTGAAATCGTAAGAGTAAATAGTAACATTTGGAGTATTTTAACTAGAATATTTGGCACATCACTCACTAGTGGTTAACAGATCGTAGAAAATAATGCAACATGTTAAAAGCTAGAAATCCAATACGACCACAATCAATTTCGGTCCCTTTGAATGCGAATTTGACACAAACACAAGGATCCCATGAATGATAAAACAGAGTTCACAATCTTATTAGAGAGCATACCGTGTTCTGTCCAAGAGGGGCTCTAAGAGCAAGTTGATCAAACGTCAAGCATTCTCCGCCAGCCTTCTCAATCCTAGCCCTAGCAGTCTCAGTGAACCTCAGGGCAGCAACCTTCAAAGCAGGGACCTCATACACCCTAATATCATCAGTTACAGTCCCAACAAGCACTGCGATCTTATCCTCCTGATGAAAAATAACCGTAGTCAGTAAATATCATACATACAAAATTGAACCCTAAACAAGTGAAATCAAAACAATTATGATAAGTTTCACAATTTCCATTTGGAAAAAAAATTGTCTAGCAGCTAAACTAAGCTTATTCATCGTTCACAAATAGAAGAAAGAAACAAAACCTTGCCCTTCATGAAACGAACCAAACGGGAGAGAGAAAGAGGGGCCTTGTTGACTTTGCTCATGAAAAGCCTCTTCAGAATCACCGCATTGAACCTGCTTCCAGTTCTCCTCACCAAAAACCGATACAACTGTTAACAGATCCAAACATTCAGCACCCACTTAAATACAAACACAATACACATGAAATTAAGCAAAACAAAGAAGAAAAAATTGGGACCTTGACGAGGAGCTTGAGATAGATATCATTTGATTTAGGGGCAGTACGCTTGGTCTTCTTGTTCTTGCCTCCGGCTTTCAAATCTATCCCCTGTGGTTATCAAGTTAAACACGTGAAAATGATGTAGAGAGAGATAGCGTTGGGATAAGCATTTTGCGGGACGGAGAAGAAGAAGATTACCATTTTTGGTGGAGGTTTGCACTTGCAGGACGGCGTGAGAAGTGAGCAAGAGGCAGAGGTCCTTTTTATTGCCAGCTAGGGTTTTAGGACCTTACGTTGCGATGAATTGTTGGGCTTGGGCCAACACACTGTATCAAAAACTCTGGGCTTGGGCCAACGGGGGACCAAACCTCAGTCACCTTTGGTTTTTATAGTCGTTATGAAAAATATTATTTTCCAAGAAATTTAAATTATTATGTTTTTCAGCATCTTTGATGTGTGAGTATAATGCTAACAAATATGTAAATGGCAAATTTTCTGAAACAAATTATAGAATGGATTTGGCTTAGATATCTCTGACTAATCTAAGACACCGCACCTCCCGTTTCGTTTCGAGCCGTCAAATGACGAATTACAATTGCAAAGCAACTGCATTTCCCAACTGAATTATCAACCTGCCCACCACTTAGCGACGTGTCTCAAATTAGACAAACTCTCTCCAAAAGAAAACAACCTTGTTTCCTCGTCTTGTCCGCAAAGCGCAAGCCCTGCTGTAACTGTTTATTTACACAGAATAAACAAATGCAGTCCACGAAGATTCGCCGGAAAGTTGCTCCGGCCAACGGAGAACTCGACAACTCTGCCGACAAGCAAGAGCAGCTCCTCCTGTCTTCCGCCATCTGCGATGGCGAGGACCTCGGACCCTTCATCCGCAAAGCCTTTGCTGGCGGCCGGCCCGAGACGCTCCTCCATAACCTCCGCCACTTCGCTCGCTCCAAAGAATCCGAAATCGAAGAAGTCTGCAAAGCTCACTACCAAGACTTTATTCTCGCCGTCGATGACCTCCGATCTCTTCTATCTGACGTTGATTCACTCAAATCCGCGCTATCCGACTCTAACACCAAACTCCAATTCGTTGCCGGACCTCTCCTTGCCTCTCTGGACTACTACCTGGAAGCACAAACTGTGTCTCAGAACGTTCACTTGGCGCTATCCCAAATCGCGATTTGTATCAAGCTCATGGAACTTTGTGCAAGAGCGAACCACCATTTGTCGAGTGGAAAATTCTACTTGGCGTTAAAGTGCGCGGATGCGATAGAGAGCGAGTTCTTGGACAAGACCCCATCGTCTACTTTGAAAGCCATGTTGGAGAAGAAGATTCCAGAGATTCGATCTTATATAGAGAGGAAAGTGAGCAAGGAGTTCGGTGATTGGCTTGTGGAGATCCGAGTTGTGAGTCGCAATCTAGGTCAAGTCGCAATAGGACAAGCCTCGGCTGCGAGGCAACGAGAAGAGGATCTTAGAATAAAACAGAGACAAGCTGAAGAACAGAGCCGACTTAGTTTGCGAGACTGTGTCTACGCTTTGCGAGAGGAAGATGACGAGGATGGATTCGACGGCGTGATCGGAGATGACGGTAAGGACGGTTATAGTAACGGCGCTAGTGGATCGTTAGGATTTGATTTAACTCCATTGTATAGGGCTTACCATGTACACCAAACATTAGGGCTTGAAGATCGGTTTAAACAGTATTATTTTGAGAATAGGAAGCTTCAGTTAACGTCCGATTTTCAGGTCTCGTCAATGACTCCGTTTCTCGAGTCTCATCAAACTTTTTTCGCACAAATTGCTGGATTTTTTATTGTAGAAGATCGAATTCTGAGGACTGGAGGAGGGTTAATTTCAAGATTTGAAGTGGAGAATTTGTGGGAGACTGCTGTTAGTAAGATGTGTTCCGTGTTAGAAGATCAGTTTTCTAGAATGCAAACAGCTAATCATCTTTTACTTATAAAGGACTATGTGAGCTTGCTTGGTGTGACTTTGCGCAGATATGGGTACCCTGTGGATGCATTGTTAGATGTTTTGAGCAAGCATAGGGATAAATACCATGAATTGTTACTTTCTGATTGTAGGAAGCAGACTGCGGAGGCACTCTCTGCTGATAAGTTTGAGCAGATGTTGATGAAAAAAGAATATGAATATTCAATGAATGTGCTTTCTTTTCATTTGCAAACATCAGATATAGTACCTGCATTTCCTTATGTTGCACCATTCTCTTCCACAGTTCCTGATTGCTGTCGAATTGTCCGGTCATTTATTGAGGATTCTGTAAGTTATATGTCCTACGGTGGGCAGCTTGAGTTCTTTGATGTTGTTAAGAAGTATTTGGACAGACTATTGAGTGAGGTTTTAGATGGAGCTTTGGTGAAGCTTATCAATACTTCAGTCCATGGGGTTTCTCAGGCTATGCAGGTTGCAGCAAATATGGCTGTAATGGAGCGTGCTTGTGACTTCTTCTTTCGTCATGCTGCTCAGCTTTCTGGTGTACCTTTAAGAATGGTAGAGAGGGGTAGGAGGCAGTTTCCATTAACCAATGCCCGTGATAAAGCTGAAGAGATGTTATCTGGTTTGCTTAAGGAGAAGGTTGATGGCTTTATGACATTAATTGAGAATGTGAATTGGATGGCTGATGAGCCTGTACAGAATGGTAATGAATATGTCAATGAAGTTATAATTTATCTGGAAACTCTTGTTTCTACTGCTCAGCAGATTTTGCCGACTAATGTCCTTAAAAGGGTTTTACAAGATATTCTTTCTCACATATCAGAGCAAATTGTTGGGGCTTTACTTTCAGACTCAGTTAGGAAGTTTAATGTTAACGCTGTCATGGGGATTGATGTAGATGTGCGTTTGCTGGAATCTTTTGCAGATAGTCAATCTACCTTGTTTACTGAAGGGGAAGTTAGTCAGTTGAAAATAGCACTTGCTGAGGCTAGGCAGTTGATTAATTTGCTTTTAAGCAATCATCCAGAGAATTTCTTGAATCCTGTAATCAGGGAGAGGAGTTACAATGCGTTGGATTATAGAAAAGTAATGATCATATCAGAGAAGGTAAAAGATTCTACTGAACGTCTCTTTGGAACTTTTGGGAGCAGGGGAACCAGGCAAAACCAGAAAAAGAAATCATTGGATATATTAATTAAAAGACTTAAAGATGTCAGCTGATTTAATTCAGAGCTGTACGTAAATTCCTTCCTTTTCTGTTGACCTCTTTTCACTTCTGTGTTTGCCTACGATGCTTCCCCTGTGATTATATTTGGTGATGTAAAATTCCCATATATTTTGGTCGTTAGGTTGTATTCAGTCTTCTCAAGCAACAATAATTAGTTCTGCTGCTTTATTGCTGTCAATATGCTTTGGTACATTTTGATATTGAGTTATGTTGCCTCCAATGTATATTGGTTTGTTAATAGTTGAATATGACTCTTCTTAGTTTACTGACTGATTGAAGACGGCGAAGATTCAAAGGAAGGGCCTATCTTACCCTCCAAAACAAACCAAAAAAAAACACGCCCTTCTCCCACCGGTAGAAAATGCAAGGGATGTGGCGATTTAGTAGTCTGACGTATATGCCTCATGCTGCATGGCACTTTCAATTTTATTAGATTTAGATCCACTGAAACATTAGCAATCTAGCTCCTTGAACTTTCAAAACCTTTTTTGATATTTCATTGAGCTTTTTCCATCTGAGTTTGCAAAAGTTCTCAGGTTAAGGTTAAGTTGAAATCTTGGTTGGGCTAGTATGACTTGTTCATATAAATATTTAATATCATGGGGGGTTTTCAAGGAAAAGAAGCAATGGAGAAAGGGTTTTGACAATGGTACTGTGTTTAGAATTGTTGGCTGAAACCAATTACTTCAAAGTTCAACATTGCTTTTACGTCTAGTTGTGTAATTGCATTGGATAAGCTAACGAGTTCAGTAGGTTTTCATGGGTAATAAAGGAAGCTCGGTTATCATCTCTAGCTCGAAGAGAGGAAAACGTAGAAATGTCTGCCTGTTCATTGCAATCAGAGTATTCATGTCCCGGAGTAGTTACTGTAGAGTTCTGCCTGGTTTAAAGCCAAGAAATGTGGAGTTACCATCTCAACTTAAGACTGCTAATAGTGCAATTGTCAATAGGAAAGGACAAAATAATCAGAAATTGAATAGGGAAATATTTATTAGAAAGATGGAGTCAAACTGGCACTTGGTACGCTCCATGACTGTGTTGGGCCATACGGTATGAATGAATTGTTTTAACTTGCGATTGGTAATGAAACAGTAAATAGGCCACGTCGTTATTAAATAGAACAATTACAAGCATGTTATGTTGCAATTGGTTAGAATTATTCTGGATTAGGATAAAATTACTTGGCATGTTTGTCTGCTTTGGACTTCATAGATTTTCAATCACTCATCAAAATATAGTGATTTTGACAGTGTTAAAAGGCCACATTGATACTTGACAAAGTGAGACCCGTCACTGCCGCTTACATCCATGCATGCGTCATAAAATAAACTCCATGGAATCCCAGACTCCGAGAGTTCTCTACCATACACTTTTTCAACATTTTCACTGGTTACGTTTCTCATCTGTCGATAACTTGTGTTTGTGGTTATACACTTTTTTTTTAATATAGATTTTGCGTTATACTTTGGTGCTGTATTTTTATATTGTACTGAAACTCGTCAAACGGCCATATATACGTTACTTCCTTTCCTGTTTTTACCAACCTAACAGGGGTCCGGACTTTCAAATGTCGTGGCCGCGGTTGGATCAGTCATCGGGGTTTAAAAGTCCACTTTTGATTGCAGAAACCAGAAAGATACCGATGTGGTCCTCGTCATTATGGTTGGGAATTAAACTCTCTCCCCGAGACCCCAGGACCATAACCTACCTACCACTGAACCAACATCTTTTATAAACCCAACAACCAGTCTTTGTTTCTGCAAGACTGTAAAGAATTAAGAAATTACCATGAGTATGGTCTCACTACTAAGAACTTCCTCTTTAGCGCCACTTCTATGTACCCTTTTCCTCACTCTGACTTCGTCCACTTTCTCCGATGACACACCGACGGCATACGAAGTTCTCCAGGACTACGACTTCCCAGTCGGTATCATCCCAAAAGGGGTGACTGGTTACAAGCTTAACAAAGAAACTGGCGGGTTCTCTGCCTATTGGAGCCAAACTTGCAAGTTTCCCATTGAGTCGTACGAGCTGGAGTACAAATCTACTATTACGGGTGTGATATCCAAGGACAAGATCACGAATTTGCAGGGCGTTCAGGTTAAGGTTCTGTTTTTTTGGCTTAATATCGTGGAAGTTGTGCGTGATGGTGACGAGCTTCAGTTCTCCGTTGGGCTTCTTTCAGCAAACTTCCCGATTGAGAACTTCGTGGAGTGTCCTCAGTGTGGATGTGGGTTAAACTGTGACAAGTTGAGGTCTAGCCTTGTTTCTTCTTCGTAGGAACTGCGTTTGCTCTGTAGATGTAGCTGCTTATATGAAAATAAAAATGCTTTTATTTACTTATCTTCTCTCTTTTTGCAACTTGGTGATATATATTTAGAATATGCAATGCATAGAATGAAAACAAGCTCTCTTTAACCAAGGAAATTGTCGCTTGGTGCTGGGTGATTGTAGGTTGGGTTTGGTAAGAAAGTACTGAACTCGATTTAGGTTCCGTTCATCTCTGACACAATCATAAAGGGAATAGAAATTGAAAGGGCAAATCTTAATCCATAGAATTTGGAGGGCAACCAACCCGGTAGAATATCAAATCCACATGCAATGGATTATATTATAATTTGTGAGGGCAATCATCTCTTCTTCTCCTTAAACATGTTCATAATGTTTTTGCTTTCTCTTGCGAGTTGCGACAATATATTTTCTTCAACCTCCAGATCACATGCCATTGCCAGAGTTTAACGAGCTGTCAAACCTACCACTTCCCAACGTGCACTCTGGAGACAAAATCAAGCATAAAACGGGGATTTACGTGTACCCGTCGAAACCATACCCTTCTACAGAATGGCCTCTCTTTGCGTAATCTTCCTCTTTCTTGCTCTCTCATTACAGACAATCCCTGGAAGTGAGACAAAAACCGTTTATGAAATTCTCCAAGAATACGACTTTCCCATTGGCATCCTTCCCAATGGAGTAACAGGCTACGATTTGGACACCTCCACAGGGGAGTTCTTAATTTACTTCAACAGCACTTGCTCCTTCAAGATCGATTCCTACGAGCTCAAATACAATTCCACTGCAACTGGTGTTTTAACCAAAGGCAAGCTTTCTGAGAGAAGCTCTCGAAGCTTCATACCGTGTCAGAAACAAAAGACATACACGTGATTAGCAAATCTCAACACACTGTCGTTTGCTGTACAGAAGATGTAAATGATTTATGCACTGTCGTATTGCATATAAAGCAAGAACCAAAAACGCAGATAACATCAGTGTAAAACGCATAAAGTAGCAGCAACTACAGAACCAAGTTAAAAGACATAACAGCTTCAGAAGACTTACTTAAACAGGTCACGTGAAGAGCACATGTGAAGACTCTGACTTAGTCAAAAGCACATCCGACAGACAACTTCATCTTCTTCAGATATACAAGAGGAGAACAATCAAGCATCAGTGTAACTTTTGTTATTAGTTTTCCATTTTATTGTAAACAAATCAGTGAGTGTGAAATATCAGAGAGAAAAATTTTACAGAGAGTGCTGGGGTACTAACTTGTGGTAATGGAGAGTTTTTGGAGACTTTTTGCAGGTGTTCAAGTAAAACACTCAATCTCTGTATAATCTTCTTCTTTTCTTCGTACTAGTGAAATCCTCACCACTAACAAGTGGGAACCTTGGATGTAGATAGTTTTACACTGTCGAACCAAGTAAAAATCTATCTTCTTTATTTTCTGCATTTGCTTACCTTCAAAATTAACAAGTGTTTCAAGTTTCTGTGTATTAAAGAACAGCAGTAAAGCATTCATGTCCCAATAGAAAGTGGTATCAGATCATTCAAGACCTCCTGGGACATTTCTTGGACACTTCAAGCATCAAAGATTCATCAAGATTCATCAAGAAAGTCACTAAGTGAAAATCTTTAGATTCTTTATTCTACAACAAGCATGGTAGGCAAGGAAATGGATATATTTTATGGTAAAGAAGACTTTACCATCTGGAAACTCCAGATGCAAGCTCTTCTTGAATCTTATGACTGCTATAGTGCTATAGATGATCAGTATGACTTAGAAACTGACCCTATATAGAAGTTGAAAATGCAAAAACTTGCTCATTGCAAGTTAATGATTCACTTATCACCAACAGTGATAAGAAAAGTGCAGAATTGTAACACTACACAGAAACTTTGGGTGAAACTTGATGAATTGTATGCCAAGAAGTGTCTTCCTAACGAGATGACATTTTTTTCACAACCTTACAAACTACAAAATGAACACTTCGGTCTTTCTAGATGATAACCTAGACTACTTCTTTAAGCTAGTTCAAGATTTAGAAGCTACAGATGAGAAAATAAGTGAGGAACATCAAGCTGTAGTATTCCTAAAGGCATTACCTTCTGAATTTAATGCATTCAAGAAGGTAATTAAGCATGCTAGTGGAAAATCACTTACTATAAAGAGGGTTTTAGATTATCTTATGGAAGAAATATTTGAAGTGAATCTATTTAAGAAGGAGACTGAAGTGATGTTTGTAGAGAATAATTATAAGAAGAAGTCTCATAAGAAAAACAGTAAGAAAGGAAAGTGGAAGAAGGGAAGTGGGAAATAAAAATACCCTAAGGAAGGTGAAAATGAAAAGAAGAAAAAGGAAAAAGCTAAGACATGCTTCTACTGTGATAAGGAAGGACATTTTGTAAGGGATTGTAGAAAAAAGAAGAGGGATAAGGCAGTTGAAAGTGGAACTTCAGGTATTGTTGAAAAACCTGAAGATTCCAGTGAAGATGAAATACTAGCTATAATAACTGAGGATTGTGAGGATCTTAGTAGAGAGTGGATATTTGATTCAGGGTATACTATACATGCCACTCCTCATAGGGACTGGTTCACTACATTTTAACCAGTCACTGCCAAGGTTAAAGTGGTAGATTCTGGGCAGCAAAGAATAGAGGGCATAGGAAGTGTTTCCATCAACATGTTTGATGAAAAAAGAAGGATCCTAAGCTGTAGGACCTCGGCCTCTCGGGCCTCGCGCCCCGCGCCCACCCGCTTGCAAATATTGTCCGCTTTGGGCCTCGGCCTCTCG
>JAOQMR010000004.1:7458978-7470258 GCA_027563865.1 Erythroxylum pelleterianum
ATTTATCTGATTCTAATTATGAATTAGAATTATAATTTATAATCATTACCAACATATTAGGAACCTAATGGGTCACATATAAAAGGTCTATAAAGGAGAAAATGAAATTAGAATTAAGTTGGACTTAATTGGGAAGTTTTAGAAAGTTTAAGGATCAATATGTGATATTTGATCTTATAAGGATTTATTAATAATTATAATTAAAATTTGACTTTAATTGTAATTTTAATAAAATCCAAGGATATAAAAAATAAGATTGTTTATATAAAAGGAAAAATTAGAAAACAAAAGAGGCTAGCACTTCTAACGATTTTTCCTCTCAAATTTGATTTCAGTTTTTCTCTGAAAAGAACTTTAGATACCGTTAAAGGCCAGACGATTGAACAGCTCATGGAATTGATAATTTCGAAGAAGTAGGATATTGTATCGGAAATCGGAAAAGGTTAGTTTTCATTTATCAATTTCTTGTTTTATGTTTCGAATTTAATCCTGTTAAAGTTGATTCTGTGGAAAATTTTTAAATTCATTCCGCTACGCTTAAATTTGATCTTGCGTATATTTTCTATCAGCTTCTAGTTCCTCCTTATAAGCCTTTACCACTTGTTTGCTACTTACTAATCAAAAGGTGAGAATGAGAAGCTAGCTTCATTCTTTAATTTTTACTTGCGTAGTTTTTAGAGATAGATAAAATAAGAAATGATAAAACTAAAATAAATTTTAAACAATCTTAAACTTTTATTTTTAAAAAGGGTATAGATATAAGCAGAAATCAAATATTACAAATAAGAGAGATTAGAGATATTATTAAATTACTGTCAAAATGTTAATTCTTACTATCATAAAAAATCATTCATGTTTATTTAAAATTTAATAATTTTATAAATCATTAATGTTTTATTAATTATTTATAAAATATAAACTATTTTAATTATTTATTTACAAAATAAATAATATAATAACTAAGTAACAAAATTTCTCATTAGCTGGCGATCGGTTATGAATATAAAAAGGTGCCAAATCCTACGGTTGGATGGGTTATTGAGGGCAAGAAAAAGTCGGACATGGTCTTGCTTTTGGATTCTTACCTCCTACGTATGAGAACTTACGTTAAATTGTCCATATATTGTGGGCACATACATGTCCCTTATTTAAGTTCAGTACGCAAGTCAAATGATTCCTGTAGCCTGTTCTACTGAACGTCACTACCTTGGGTTATGTCGTTGTAGTTATGGTTCCTTCTTCGCCAAGCATAGTCAAACATTGCATCGAGTGCTGTAGAATTTAGCTTCTTGAAAGCACGAGTGAGTGAGTCGAGTTTCAAATAGTATTTGAACGGATATGAGTGTGTCACCAGGTAAAGCATTTACTACAGGATCACAAGAGGAGAGTGCACACGCTATCCATTTATATCTCTAGATTTGATGATGATCTCACGCCAGAATCTATGTTCTTCGTCCACAGGACAAAAGAATGACGCCAAAGTCCCATTCTCCCTATCATTTGTAGAGGTGGGTTTCAGTACGGCAGTCTTGCGCTTAGGGGGACGCTTGGTTCATACAGAACATTGAAAATAGGAATAAGAATGAATACAGTGAAAAATGGGAATAAGAATGAATACAGTGAAAAATGATGGTTGGTTAAGATGAAGGAATGATTACTATTATCATTGATGGTGGTTAGTTTGTTAAAAATGTTGAGAAATAAAAATTTATTTTATATCAAATTCTAAATATATTTTAAATGATTATTTTTAATTTATGCACCCTAATTATAATGACAGAAAGTTTAAAATCAAGTATATTGCAGTTTTTCCTTTCCAATAGCTCTTGAAGAAAAAAAATACTATAGTATTTTCTTGCATCAACATATCATTAGTCACGTAACATCCTCAAAATATAATTTAATTATCCAAAATATTGTGTAATTCATCGACACAACTATAATATTCACCATTCCATTGCTTTAGTATAATTTACATTCCTTTGATAATGCAAATGATATTATATTTTAAGTAATTAACAAATAATATTTTAATTAATTACATTATAATTAACTAATTAATTATATTTTAATTAATTAATTACATTTAATTAATTACATCTTAGTTATATTTTAATTAATTAGATTTTAATTATTCATTTAATTAATGATATTTTAATTAATTAGACTTTAATTAATTAATTAGATTTTATCTTGATTAATTATTTTAATTAATTAATTAATTAGATTTTATCTTAATTAATTATTTATTTATTTTAATTAAATATATTTTAATTAATTATTTTTAATTAAAAAATTATTAGTATTGGTAGGAATCAAACTCATTCCTCCCACACATAAAATGTATAGACCATTACCAAGAATTTAAGTATGAAAAAACTAATCAATCAATCATAATAACTAATCAATCATTCTCATTCATTCCATTCTCGTTGATTTATTGACGTACCTCTCAACCAAGCAACTCCTTAGAGAAGGTTCTTGTGAAGCCCAATGGAAGGGTTAAGTAAGTGCTTCAAGTTTCAGCGACTGCCTGCTCTAGGGATTTAGGGAGTAAATAAACATCTACGTAGCCAGCACTAATTCGAGGCTTCAAGGAGAGGAGTTTAAATGGATTCTTATTATCTGTAGAAGGCTGATTCCATCCTTATGTTATGCATCACCAGTACTTCTGAAGTGTAGATGTCGAATTGGATTAATCTCTGACCTACGGCATGCAGCCGTAAACCTTCACTTCCAACTTTGCCGATGCTTTATAACCCATCACCAACTTTGTAACATCAACATGATGGGCTGGGACGAGACATGAGAGGTTCACTATTGGCAACTGTTATTAAATTTTGGTTGCCTGGTGGGCGACAGTGCGAGTACTATAAAGGGTGAAGCATAGTGGAAGTTAACACTATTTAAAGCATTCAACCGTAGCTAATAATATCCCAATTATACTGTTCATTTGACTCAAAACTCGCGGCAATTCGTACTCTTAAAGCCATGAAAAGTAAAAACCCACCATAAATTCTGGGGGAAAAAGCTGGTACCTACCCACTCGATCGAGGGAATCATATCTACCTAGGGAGAAAAACTATTTCAAAAAACTCGCACACTTCACTCTCCAAGTACTCAAAAACCTTTGGACCAACACGCAAAGACTACGTGCACTCTTACATTATTCTCGTCAACTAGTTCCCATATCATCAAAATAATTTTTATAACAAAATCCAATCCCACAACTCTGTTCCATGGGACCCACATAAGTACTAACGGAAGAAGGGTTCGTGATCCAAAGGCTAGAATCAGGTAGCTAGGCACAAGGTGGTGTTGTTTGACGTATAGGCTTCTCTCATCAAATGCTCTGCACTTAGTCTCACTGTGCTCTGCAATGACGAACAAAAGGTTGGTGGCTTTTGTGGAATTAAGGCCAGATATGAGCTTGCGTGAGTCTTTCTTTACACATATATGAAATCAATTTCTTTCCAATGGAACCACCATGATTGCATGGCATGACCTTAATGCTGTTGATTACCATAGAGTTGGGGTTTTACTTTCACACCAACACTTTAAATTCACTCCTTGCCTTTTTATTGGCTATAAATAAAGCAATCTATCTCTGTTTGACCCTGTGTCCTCTCTCTGTCTCTCTGTGTATGTGTGCGTGTTTCTCGCCAAGTCTTAGTGAACTTGCACCTATAAATACAAGGTGTACTAAGTCACCTCTCAAGCCTTTTAACATCACATCCTCCTCCTTGTTAAGTGGTGGTTATCAACGATATTTGGATGGGTGAGCAGTTCCTCGTTGGAGAAGCAGGGCACGTGCACACGTATTTGCAATCTTCCAGTGCCAATGCAACTCTCATTGCACGTGCTCTCCTTCTCCAACATGGACTTCTCGCCTTCGTGTGCTCCCTCCAATGAGGCAACAACCACCTCGATTCATGGTGCATCTTCTTGCAGGTTCGTAAAGCACTCTTCCAAGTAGCTAGGTCACTCGTTTCAACTTTTAACACATTCGTTAAGACAACTAGCTTGTCAATATTGGATCATTTCTGCAGAATTACGGTCCAAGAAGCATGTATTGCATTATTGAACTTTCCCGTCTTGCATAGTATTCCTCTGTGCAGGTTGATTACTCCTCTGGTCCTGTCCCCATGTTGCGTGTGTACTTTTCTTACAGCGCCTGGCTCTGTGAAATCTAGATCTGGGACATCTTCGAATGAATCATCACCGTGACTTCCTTCATGTTTGGAACGTAGACAATGACACAGGCACTCGCTCCACTTAGACAAGCTTTGCCAAAACACACGTACAAAGATCACTTAAACTGTATAATTAACAATGAAAATTACTCTGAAATTAACGAATAACTTCGAATCGATCAGATTTTTCTTTCAAGTCTTTTAAATTATGGTATGGCCTAGGAAACATGACAATCATTAATTTGAAACTGTGTACTACAATTACTGACAAATAAAATTATATCTCAATCAAAATTTAAGATTTAATATATTAATTATAAATAAATAATTGGTGTTATTGTCAAATACTTTATAATTTAAATTAAGCACATCATATGAATTGTGGACAAAAAGAGCTCAACTCAATTGGAATGTTCGTCTCATTTGTGTTACGCTTACACATTTAAAAGTTGAAAAATCAAATTATTTACTATGTAGAGAAATTGAAATTTAGTGGATTAAAACGATGAAAATAGTGTTAGTATTCTTTTGTCTAATAATTAGCGCAAGTTTTAAGGAAATTTACGCTAGAAATTCAACAAATTTTAATTGTTATCCAATTTTTTAGTGACAGGATCAAACTATAAAAGTTTAATTTATTTCAATGATGACATGTTAGTTGTTGTCTACAATATTCATTGTTATGCCAATGTGATAGTTAATATTAATAATTAAATAAAATTAAAGATTAAAAAAGCATAATTTTTGAAAATAATGGTAATTTTGTAGGGAATGAAGAAGATAAAATGACCATATTTAGGGTTGTTATTTTTAATGTCAATAAATTGATTATGTGGTAAGAACAATGACTTTTAATATCCCATAAAAATAATAAAATATTTTTTAAAAAGTTAATATGCCAGATACACAATACTCCCTGTAAACAACATTTCTTTTATATTTTTATAAAGAGGCTATTTTCGTGACTTGAAAACGTGCATTTTACCAATTAGCTCTAAGGCTCACCCTTTATGTTATTTTAAAAAGATTTAAAGAAACTTTTAATTTTATATTCATTTCATGAGTAAATTTTTAATAGAAGTGCATTTTAGTGAAAAATACTAAAGTCAAAACTAATTAATTATTATCACATTACTATTTTACGGTTCAACTAGTCAGTTTCTGCTTTATTTGACAATTAAAAAATGAAGAACTTAATTAGGATAGTATAAGGATAGAAAAGAAAAGGGGGCTCCTCTCCGTAAAGGTTTTGAGCTTGGACCTGATAATGACCCACGCAAAAATGGAGACCCGAATTGCCGGACGGTCCTTCTATAAATAAGTATTAAACCACAAGTTCGGGTTCGGACCCTGCACTCCGCATTGACAGCCGTTACATTACCAGGTAGCAGAACAAAACAGATTAACAGCGTCTGTCCTGCTCGGGAGGAGCTCCACAATCCACAGCCATGGTAGACAAGAAGATAAAAACAAGAGATGATTCGAAGAACTCGAAACGCAAAACCCTAACTTTCAAGCGAAGTAAAGGCGGTCGTGGGAAAAACAAACAGAAGAAGAGAGGCGGTCCTCACTTGCCTAACGCGCTGCGGAAAGAGCTCGACCGTGTAAACCCTAAGAACCAATTCAACAGTGGAGAGGAAGACGAAGACATCCGCTCCGATGAAGGCAACGACTTTTACGAGTACGAGGAGGGCGTGCCTGAAGAGGAGTCCAAGAAGAACAGGCGTTACGATCCTGTTGACAACTATGAGTACGAGTTGCCCGATCAATTCCAGGTGTTCTTTTGTGGCTCTCTGTGTTTGTATTACATTTGGTTGCACGCGAATTAGTTTCGTTTAGTGCTATCTTGAAGTGCGTTTTCTTTTGTTTTTGTTTAAATTGTTTGTTGTTACTGTGATATCTAGAAGCGAAAATAGATACAAAGCAGGATTCAGGTAGCTGTTTGGTAGGAATTACCATGTTAGTTTTCGTAATTTCAAATGATATGTCATCATGATGAATATTGAGTTGCAGCACGGACATAAACCTGGATGCTATTGTTTTCTTTTCTTCTTTTTTTTGTCTGTGTATGTTGTAACATTGCATGACGGCTTGTTCCTATACATCATGCCTTTCCAGCTTACACTTGTGATAACCGCTGTTATTTATTAACAATAATTTTCTCTTTTAGGATGAGAACGTGCAGTCGGATGATGATAGCGAATATGATGCTGATGAAAATAACAATGGTGGCCTCGATTTTAAAAGAAGAGGTGCAGAACATGTTGGTAGTGATCGTGAGGAAGATGATGAGGAAGGGCATGTGAGGATGTTGCAAGATATCACTGGATTGCCTAGAGAGGCTATTGAAGGTATATCTCCTGTTGATCAATTTCAGTTAGCCTAGGACCATTAGGATTGTGTATATGTTTTTGTCCTCATCTAAACTTTGTATTGCTGTCAGGAAAGAAGAATAGAAGGGATGTTGTTGTTTCTGAGCCCTACCCAGAGTCTGAGTATAATCCAACTCGTGATGTTCTAGATGGTAATGGCCGTATTACTCTCGAAGATCTTCTTGAAGGTCTAGAGGGAAAACCTGGTTATAGCCAACTTCGGAAGAGAACACATCAGATGCAGAGAAAGTTTAAGCCTCTTCAAGCTCCACTTCCGAAGGAAGTTCAAGACAGGTTGGAGAGGAAGGCAGCTTATGAAAAATCAAAGAAAGATATTACTAAGTGGGAGCCCTTAGTTAAGAGAAATAGAGAGGCTCCTACAATTATATTTGACAAAGATATTGATTTGGGGTTTTCAACTGTTGGGGCTATTGCCTCTGAATTTGAACCTAGAACTGAATTTGAGAAAAAAATGGCTTCACTAGTTTATGATGAAAAGGTAATGGATGCTTACAAAGAAGATGGTGCCAGGCTTCTTGAACTAAATAAGGTATGGAAGCCGTAAATACTGTTTGTTGTCTTGAGATTTGTGCTATGTGGTCAGATCTAAGCCTGGGGATTTCTTGATTACTAGTGTTTCTCAACAAAGTAATTGTATGTTTTTGGCAGATATCTGTGGAAGATTATAGGGACAGACAGAATCATATTGCTAAAATGCGCAGCCTTCTATTCCGTCATGAAATGAAGATGAAGCGCGTTAAAAACATAAAATCAAAAACTTATCATCGTCTTCTGAAGAAAGATAAGATGAAAGCAGCATCTCGTGAGGTACAGATGGATCCAGAAGCAGCAAAAGAACTGGCAATGAAGCAAGAATATAAGCGAGCAGAGGTAATTGATAGTTTACCATATAATGCAGAAACATTGAATTTAGAAGATTAATCTGTTGTCAAAATTTCCTGCAGATGACATTGAAGTTTTATTCTTTTCAACTTGAATATTGTGCAGGAGCGATTGACTTTGAGACACAAGAACAGTTCTAGATGGGCAAAGCGGATTCTAGAGCGTGGTTTGAATGTTCAAGATGAGGGCACTAGGGCTGCTTTAGCTGAGCAGCTTCATCAGCATTCTCTTTTGACTCGAAAGATGAATTCTATGAAAGACAATAGCAGCAGTGATGAAAGTACTGATGAGGAAGATGACGAAAATTTAGCTGGATCCGATGAAGCAGCTGCATCTAAATTGTTAGCAAAAGCAAAAGAGAAGACAGTTAAAGTATTGGAAGAAGATGATGAACAGCCAAGTTCTGGAGTTCTTAGTTTACCTTTCATGGTAATGTCTGTGGAGCCATTTTTTCATTTTTACCTTGTGTGCTTTTACTTTTTGTACTTCTGAGGTCCCTCTGCTTGAAGTTCTGGATTTCTTCATTTGTCGCCTTTGCAAAAACTTATCCTAGAATCATGGTACTATGCTTGTAGATATATATAAATAGTTTTTGTCCTTATTTGTGATGCCCCTTTTGCTTTTCTTTTGTATCTGATTTGATAATCAAGAATCAGGCAATTCATAAAATTTCATAAAATTTGTCGGATTTGAAGGAGAATACTTGGCTTTCCCTAATAACTAAAAACTTTATCATGTCTGAATCTAACTGGGGTTTTGCAGTGGTGGAGAAAATGGATCAGAAAAAAAGAGGGATTCTAGTTTTGTTTACTTTATTAATTATCTTCTTTTGACAGGTACGTGGTTTGAAGAAAAGGAAGGAAGCAGCTGCAGAAGAAGCTAAAATTTATCTTGAAGAGTATGAATCCTCTCTAAAGCAATTAGAGGGTACAAGTGGGGTGGATAAACCAAAACCAGGTGCCATTAGTGGGAGAAGGGTCTTTGGTGTGCCTAAGAAGCAGAATGTGGAGCCAAGTAGAGTGAAGTTGGACAATAGTTCTGAAAACAGTGGAAGTGACGCGGAGCTAGATGCCAATGAAAATATTCATGATGGCCTGGACAGCACAAATAATTCGCAGGACATCAAAGTGAAATCTGTTTCGCTTGATGACAATTCAGTGTCTCCTCGGGATTCTGAACTTAAGGTTTTCATATTTCTCACTTCCGACATTTCTTAAAGTTTTTATTTGGTCTTTTGTCTCAATTATATAACCCTTTTTAGAGCTTGCAGAACTTGGATGATATTGTTGCAGAATCAGGTCCCAAAACAACCTATGACGTTGCTATATTTGTATCAGATAAATGGAAGAAGGTTATATTTGTTTTCGATTCCTTTTGTTCGTATGCAATTTTTCAAATGGAAAATTGAATATAGTCATACTGGTTGGCATGTAACTAGCAGATGGGCACGCAAAATAACAAGGATAGAAGTATTGACAAGTCTTCAAAAGTCACTGAACAAGTCACCCAAAATCAAGATTTAGAGGTATGACGTCATTCCATTTGTCTTCATTTTGGGCTTATATATGTGATTATTTGTTTCTTACATTTTTTCCCTTTGTGGTCTTTTGGATCGTGTAGGAACTAGGCGAGGGAAGTGGTTCAGATAGTGAAGTAGAGATGGTGGATGGGATGTTGTCTGCAAGCCCTAACTCATCTTATAAACTTCCTTCTCAAGCAGAGCTTATTCGTGAAGCTTTTGCCGGGGATGATGTTGAGGAGGAATTTACTAAGGATAAAGAAGAAATTTTGAACGAGGAAAACCCAGAACCTGAAAAACTGAATTTGGTTCCTGGTTGGGGTGAATGGACTCATGTTCAGAAAAAGAAAGGCTTGCCTTCCTGGATGGTTGAAGAGCATGAAAGTGCAAAGAGAAAAAGAGAAGCGGCTATTAAGAGGAGGAAAGATGCACATCTTAAAAATGTTATCATTTCTGAGAAGTTGGATAAAAAGGTCAGTGGTCTCTACTGCATAATTCATCAGGCAGATCTCACTCCCATTATTAGCCTTGGTGTATTACTGAAAAATGTAGGTATAGAAAGTTTCTATTGATAATAATTGTTTTGGTTGAGCTAATATAAAATTGAGCACTTGAGATGATGTTGGAGATGTCAGGTTTTATCATGTCAATCCTAGATTAGTTGCTTATGAGTCCAGGGTAGTTAGTCATTTATGCTGAGTAATGTCTCTGTTTCTATTGTGGCAGGCTGATAAATTATTGACAAAAACGTTACCTTATCCTTTCACATCAAAAGAAGTATTTGAACAAAGCACCCGCATGCCTATGGGTCCTGAATTCAATCCTGCTACAGCAGTTGGAGCTCTTACTAGGCCTGAGGTCAGTTATTTGCTACAGATTCGTGATCATATAATTTCCTTCTATTTTTATGCTTCATATTATGATTGACAGAAACCAATAGCTAACCACCAATCGTTGCTGATTATTTTGCTTGGATGTCTTGTTTCTGATCTTAGGTGGTGAAAAAAACGGGAGTGATAATTAAACCCATTAAATTTGAAGATGTGGATCCTTACGAAAAATCCCAGGATCGAAAGAACAATGAACCGAAGAAAAAGCAGAAGACGAACCGAAGTCGTGCTAGGACAAAGCCAGTGGTAGCTAAATCATGAAAACTTGAACTTAACCTACTCAGAGCATTTATTAACTGCAATTTTGTATTTTAAATTTTGAGAAGATTTTGAAACCAATCCATTCAATGGCAAGTTTAAATTATAACATGGTAATGGTCAAGACCGCCTAGGTCAAGCCGTTGTATCTTTCTTTTGGCATTATATTAATATTTTCCCTTATTTTTTGTTCACATTTTAATGATCGTGGTTAGTACTTGTGACTATTATTGTTTAATTAAGCAAGGGCGAATGTTTAGTATTTTTCATTTGACATGGGAATGAAATAAACATTTTTCATGAAATGTTTTACTAACAGTCAAAATGACCTTGTACAAAAATGTTGATAATGTATGATAATTTGAACTGTTGAAAAATGCCACATGAGCTTTTTTACATATCAACTGCAGTGGATCAGCAGAAACATAATTGCTGAATGTGCAAAAGTGTTGTTCTTCGTCACTTAAGTTCGTTTCATATGTTGAACAAATTGTAAAATATAGTTCATCATGAATTTTACTAGGGGAAAGTGGATTCTAAATAAAACTTATATTTCAATGGAGGATTTTGTTAATACATGAAGAGGAATCTCTGTCCAACTTTCCCTTCTTTTTTTCCTCCACAATTCCTGATTTTAAGACTTGCATAGGTACTTTTACATGGCCTTCTTCCTCAACCCTACGGAACTCTCTCCTCTGTAAAAAAGGTAAGAGAAAGAAAGAAGATAACAATATCGTTGTACTATCACTTATATTCAACTTTAGCACTTGATCAGGAACTTACACTTTATCTTTACTTTTCTGATTAATTATATTTCTGCTAATAAAAGAAAAATATCCTAATGTAGATCATTTTACTCAGAGATCCTCCCATGTTAGCATTTGTATATGCTTTTATTCTCAAATGACCATTGTTTGGATGGACTTTAGATACTGCAGGATCTTTTTTTTTTGATAACAAGGAGGGTGCTACCCTAGAGAAGAGACTTAATTAAGTCCCGAGCCTAGGTTTGACTCCACGAGCCCGCACTATGCTATGGCTGTCATCGAACAAATCCTTCTGCAGATAGTGAGGACACTGGTCAAAAGTTTGGATACCGCGGTGGTTGGCATTGGCCCTTTTGGCAAGTTTATCGGCCACCACAT
>JAOQMR010000004.1:7475313-7496395 GCA_027563865.1 Erythroxylum pelleterianum
GCATTCTTACCACTTTTAATTCAATCAAACCATAATAATAAAATTCCACTAACCTTTATAGGGATAATTAACTCCCACAAATTATTTATTTAATCCAAATCCAACCGAACAAATTAATCATTCAAAACTTCAACAGTACATCAAAATTATGCTTAATCAAATAAAAACAAGGTTGGGGTCCAACACCAATAGAACCTAGGAACATTCATAGTGAATATAAGAGCCCAAGCAAGATAGTACTTACTAACTAGTCTAGTTTACAATCTCATTATTATCTAAATAAGTACAAAATACATTCTTCATACATTCAATACCATTATTAGTTCAAAATACCTTTAACTTGACATTAAACCAAGCAATAACCATTTTATGAAAAGATTGAAAACATGAAAACACTTTTTTTGCACGCATTAAATATATCCATATCATTTTACTGTAACAATTATTAAGATTACAAACTATCAATGACCAAATAAAGAAACAACTGAGCCATTACCCTAATCATGTGAATGAATCATCTAAAAATAATTGAAGTTTAATTATTAATAATAAAATATGAAGTTCTAGTATGCTTAAAAAGTTCAAAAACATCAAAAACTATATACTCTACATGGAAGAATTCCTAAAATAAATTGGGGTAAAGCTTCTCCAAAATAGAAAATGATGGGTTGCGTAATCTCTTATATCATTGAATAATATGTTGATAAGAAAATCTTGATTCACCTATTAAAGCATGACCATTACAAGAAGAATCTTCTACTAGTAGATATAATTAATCCACAACTTTACTATAGCTACTCATTTTCTCAGTGCTCAACTCCTATATAATATAATAAGAATGATATAATTCAATTGTATAGTTCAAATATCTTAAGAGAACTAACAAGTAATAAATTGTGTGAAAAATTAGGAATGTGTAATGCAAGAGGCAAAGAAAGGGAAGAATTGTAATTTAAGGAACCTTTCCCAATAATATGAGATAAAGATTCATTAGCTATACAAATTTGATTACGACATGAATAAGAAGAATAAGTTAAGAATTTAGTATGACTATTTTTCATATGATGTGAATCTCAAGAATCAATAATTTATAAATCATATGTGGCATTATGGTTATTTAGAGCAATTTAGTTAGTTTGAAGAGTATAATATAATATATATGAGGGGTGGAAATAACATTACTAGTGGAAGAAGACAAAATTTTAGTAAGAACGGATATAAGAGCTTATAATTTTTCATTGGATAGTTCACCTAAGGATTGATTCTCTTTTAGTAGCTTTATTTTAATCTGCATAGACATGTATGCTTAAAGTCGTGTACTACCAAACCTTTCCCTCCTCAACCATGTATAGGCTAACCATATGATTTAGTATATATTTTTTGTAAGTCTTAGTTTGCCACATAATTACACTTTCTAGTGTATGGTTTTATGCTCCTTGGAGAATCACCTTGCATGATTTTGATTTATGAAGATTTGAAGAATGAATCTACCAACATTCCATATTGTTCAATAGAGATAATTTGTAGCATAACATTCTATCTACTCTCTTTTGTTATGTATGACTGTACATTTGTCTTAAAAGAGGGAAAAGGATATCATCCAAGAACTTGGACTCTAATATGATCACACTCCTTATTTATATCACTTAAAAAATTGTGCACACATTCTTTGTTAAATAGCTTTTGAAATCTAGTTTCATAAAGTTTCTTCCATAGTTCCTATATCTAGTCACCATTCCTTGGTTTAGAATATGTCTATGAAGCTACATCCTAGATCTTTTGAGCAGTACCTAGTAGGAAAAAAAACATCAGACATCGTGTAATTGTTAGTTACATACATTTAGTTAACTATAACATGATAAAAGAATTTTAAGACTCTCTCTTGGTTATTCTAAGATCTATCACTTTCGGTTTTGGCTTTCCACTATTGATAATGTTATGAACCTTCAACTTGAGTGAACAGTAAGTCAGATTAAGACCAAGCAAGAATATTTATCCCATCTAATTTAATAAGATCAATTTGGAGAGAGGGATTACTATTGAAAAGTTTGAAATTAGGAAATATTTTGGTCAACCAAGCTTTTAGAATCTTTCCTCTTTCTATTAGTACTAGTACCTAAAAGAAATTGATATGTTAAAAAATAAATAATTGTGACTGAAATTTATAAAAACAAAAAGGTTGTTAAGGATTTAATATGAAAGAATCCAAGTTAGAACAACCTCTGTGGGCCCTTAATAGCTTCAATTACTAATGAAAGTTTTATTCTAAATAGTGGAAATAAAAAATCTTAAAATAGATAATCACTTTGATGTCATTAGGGATGGCAGTGGGTATTCAACCCGATTAATATCTACACTACCCGACCCGAAAAAATGGACATGAAGGCTAAAAAATAGATTTTAAATAGATGCTGAAAAATGGATGTGGATATGGATTTGGATATGGGTCTAGTGATAACCCGAACAGATGTATACACATATTCTACCCATTTTTTGTTAACTTTATTTTCTATTTTTTTGGAATATTTATGGTTCAATATAATAAAATATTAATATTTTTAAGAAGAAACAGCTTTAAAATCCCAACTTCACTCCTCAGTCCTCATCTTTTTCATCATATTTTATTCTCTTATAAGATGATAATAGTGCAAATGATATGGAGATGGAGTTTTAAATGTTGTGGAGTTCACGCAAAGATAATTTGAAGCTTTGGGTATTTCAGTCTTTATTCCAGTTCTTGATTATGAAAAATATATGTTGTCTTTGCACTAGACATTAGGATTTTTATTATTCCAATTTTATGGTTTTTTAAGACAAACAAATCAAAATGTTAACTTATTATTATTAAAGTAATTTTGATTTGGAGCGTTTGCAAAAATCTACTATTTATATTTTCTATTTAGAAGATATATTTTTATGTGCTATACAACCCGATGAATATTCAAAAACTCGAACAATCCAATGGATTTGGATATGGGTAGTAAATCGTAAAAATTGATGGCTTTGAATATGAATATGGGTTGAGTCATAAAAAGTAGATATAGATAGAATAATACTCGAACCGAACCCTACCCAGTGTCATCCTTAGATGTCATGTAAATTTTTAAGGAAAAGAGATTTAAGAAAAAATTATAGTTCTCATACCTAATTATATATTTATACTTAACTAAGATTTATACAAAAAAGAAAATATACAATTAGAAAAATGGAACTATCAATCTGATAAGGAATATACAACTATCCCCTTGTTTTATTCCTAAATAACATGTATACATTTTTCAACAGAGATTAATTTCTTAAGTCAAAGAAGCCATGAAATAGATAATTACATACAAAGGAATTGATAGATGCATATTTGGTTATAATTATACACTCATGTTTGATATATTTTACTTTATATTTTATAGTTTTGTTGTATATTTGGTACTTAATTCTCTCCAAATGCATTTATCGGTGATAATTTCTTTTATGGATCAAAAGGAGACAAATTTGGATAAAATCATGGCATAAAATGAAGTTTTGAAGCATCTCAGACATAAACGATCATGTATGTGGACGTGTAAGTCTTTGTGAACGTGTAAAGTCACAATTTTAGGAGCTTTTGGAGCTACACGAGCACTTACACTACCATGTAAGTGATTGTGTATGTCCCAGTAACCATAATTTTTACTATAAAAGGATGTTAATGGAGGCAAATTATGGAGAGCCAACTTTTACATTAGATTTCAAATGTGAGAAACTCAGAAAGGTGATGATAAAGATCCAGAGACAAGGAAAACATAAAGTTAAAATCAAAAGAGATTCGATAGAAGGCTACATCAAATCTAATATGCAAGAAGAGTTAATATAATAGAAGGAAGATTGATATGTGTTTAATTGTTGATATTTTTAATTATTTACACTTAGCGATTAATGGTACAAAAATGCTTAAGATACTCACTTTAATTCATATTTGATTTTAGGTACAATTTGGAAGCAAAAAAATTAAAGTGAGTCAAAAGTACTCCATTTGAGATATTTTCTGAAGATTTGTTTTTGCTTGTCTTTATGGAAGAAGAAGAAAATTAAAAGGCAAGAAAAATGGAGCAAGATAAATTAAACGAGAACAAAGAGAGGCGCAGCGTGGAAGCAAATCAAATCAAGGGAGGAATAAATCAAGGAGTAGGAAATCACGCAACAAACACTGAAATCACGCCATCCAAAGATGACGACGCATCACCAGGAGTCATGCAACATGGAAGAAAATCAAGAGGAATTAAAGAGAGGCATCAACAGTGGCAAATTAAAAGCGTCCAATCAAACAGTAGAGGACGACGTCGCCCAAGGCTACAAAAGTCACGCAACGCACAAGGAATTAAGGAGATAGAATAAAATCAAGAAGGGACGAGCAAGGCGTTTATAAAATTGTCAAAAGGAGCTACAACGAGACACGTATAACACGCAGCTCAAAGGAAAGGAGGCAGTGGCAAATTTGATGTGAACGATGTGGACAAATGAATTCGGGAAAGAGTATCAAGTAAGAGGGAAAGGAACAGGAGAGCAACAGCTGGAATATGAAATACACGCAGATATAAGGAGGCAGCAAGGGTTTTTAATGGGCAATCATTTTTTAGACAGGGGATCAACGCACAACACGAAAAAAAATTAACGCAACAGGCAAATGGGCCAAAAAAGATAAATCAAGTGTAGCGCAACAGGAGAGAGGGCGTTGGAGTAGAAAGGCAACATACGAGGAGAATAAATCAATTAGCTAGAAATAACAACAGAGGCCGGTGTTGATGGGAGAAGCCAAGGAAGGCTTGCGGCTGGAGCTTGAGGCTTGGGCTGGTGTGTGGCTTTGTAGAGATAGAAGCAGTGAAGGGAGCAAAACACGGACATGCATAGTAGAGCAGCTACGGAAATGACGCTGGGGTTTGAGAGCACAATGTTTTTACAAAGTTGACGCAACAGAAGAGGGAGCTACAGTAAAGTGAAGAGTAAACAATAAATTAGGGAGTTTTGGTAGGACGTTGGATGGGAACTGAAGCAATTTTTTGGGAGAGACCTATGAAAAGCTAGACATTCCGATGCCGGTTCGGAGGTAAAATCGACGCTGACGACTCGGGTTAAGTATTTTTATTATTATTTTGTTGCTTCTTTCTCTCATTAGAAATTGATTGTGTTATCCTGTTTTAATTGATTTGGGTTTTGTGTATGGATAATCAGATTTTCGTTATTATTCGGTTATTTGTGTATGAACTTGTTGGGTATTGTAATTGGTAATTTTAATGCGTTCATTGAATTATTAATTTCAAACCTACTGCTAGAATTTCGATATAATTCGTAATTGTTATGTTGAAATTCATGTGTAACGACTAATGATTTGTAATCATTAGGGATAACATGACCTAGGTTAAATGACCCATCGTATGTAGTTGTTGCCTTGATTAATCGGTTTTCCTAATTCGCAATGCTTCCGCCTAATTAAATTTAGAGATCATATCCTAGGTTGTTCGGAGGTTAGGTTTAATCAATGATCGTATCTTGATTAAACAAAACCTAAGGGAAATCCATATTGTGAGAAGTGGTTTAAAGTCATGGAATCCGAGTTATAATCCATAAGAATCAACAAAGTATGAACTTTGGTTGATCCCTGAAAGGATATAAAATCCATAGGATGTAAATGGGTATTTAAGAAAAAAATTGAAGCAGACGAGAAGGTTGAAACCTATAAAGCTCGTCTTGTTGCCAAGGGATATAATCAAAAGGAGGTATTGATTATGATGAAACTTTTTCCCCTGTGACAATGCTCAAATCTATTCGGATTTTAATTGCTATAGCTGCATATTATGATTATGAGATATGACAAATGGACGTGAAAATAGTATTTTTTAACGGAGAACTCAAGGAAGATGTCTATATGACTCAACTTAAAGGTTTAACATTACCATCTGCTCCTAATAAAATATGTAAGCTACAAAGATCAATTTACGGATTGAAGCAAGCTTCACGAAGTTGGAATATTCGCTTCAATATAACAATCGCAAAGTTCGATTTTGTTAGATACGAAGAAGTGCCATGTGTGTACAAGAAGGTTAGTGGGAGCATAGTTATTTTCCTAGTGCTGTATATGACATATTGCTAATAGGAAATGATGTACCAGCCATGCAAAAGACAAAGATTTGGCTATCTAAACAATTCTCCATGAAGGATTTGAGAGAAGCAGCTTACATTCTTAGAATCAAGATCTATAGAGATAGATCAAGGAAGCTGTTAGGGCTTTCCCAATCCATGTACATTGATACTATCTTAAAAAGGTATCACATGGAAAATTCCAGAAAAGGTTATTTATCGATAGGCACTTGAATTTCTCTTAGTAGGGAGGATTATCTTAAAACCCTAGAAGAAAGAGAGCATAAGAGTAGGGTCCCATATGCTAGCGCAGTGGAAGCTATCATGTATACCATGACATGTACAAGACCTGATGTAGCCTACACGCTAGGAATAGCGAGCAGGTATCAAGGTAACCCAGGTGAGAAACATTGGAAAGTGGTTAAAACCATCCTTAAGTACTTGAGAAGAACTAAAGACCAATTCTTCATATACGGAGATTATGAATTAAAGCTAATAGGCTATACTGATGCTAGCTTTGCATCAGATAAGGATGATAGCAAATATACCTCTGATTATATTTTCACCTTGATTGGAGGAGCAGTGAGTTGGAAACATTCCAAGCAAGCTACTATAACTGATTCAGTTACTGAAGGAGAATACATAGCTGCATGTGATGCAGCTACGGAAGCTGTTTGGATGAAAAAAGTTCTTAACTGAACTGGTGTAGTTCCTTCGATAAAGGAAGACTTTCCTTTATTGCGTGACAATACTGGTGCTATTGCACAAGCTAAAGAACCAAGGTCACACCAAAGATCTAAACATGTTCTGTGGAAGTTTCATTTGCTTAGAGAAATTGTTGAGCGTGAGTACGTTCAAATTCAAAAGGTTGAAGGAAAGGAGAATGCCACAAATCCCTTCACTAAGGCACTTGGATCAAAGGAGTTTGATAAGCACAAGTGGAAGATAGGATTGAAGTTCATGACTGATTGGGTTTAGGTCAAGTGGGAGATTGTTGGAATTATACCCATGACCCAATTATTATGTGATTATTAACTTTGTTTAATAACATGGCACATGATTTTATTATCATATTATATTTATTGTTTTTATTATAATATGATAAGTCCTTGATTAAATTTATACACTTGTCATCATAATGGAGATTATGATAATGAGAGTCAAGTCTTTAGGATTTAATCTAAAAGTGTTCTTGATCATAGGATCATCAAATAAGGACTTTAATGATCCGGTTAGCTCAATATGTATGTAATAACATCTATTGGATAGATATAAGTAGATCTCATTTACTAAGTTACATATATAGATGATGCATATAGAGATATGATAATTGAACTGACCAAACTGAGGATTTCCAATGGTTAATGTTACCTATGAACTGTCAAGTGGGATATTATCATAAGGATTTAAATATATATTTTTCTTTTGACATGAGATTATCATAGTAATCAATAGGTCACTTATTATGTTTTGATATTGGACACCTAGTGTGTAAATATACTAGTTGAATGATCATTGAATATAATTAAGTGCCTATCTGATTAGTAATGAGTCAAGATGAGATTCATCGACTCTAGGTAATGAGTTTAAGCTCTATGTTGTCATTGATCTTAATGGTTATTTCAAGATCTTGGCTAGGGCTATTGAATGAGTGAGGAAAAGGAGTTTCTTAAGTCATTCACCAACCATTAATGATCGACATGTAACATAGTTGGTTATCTAATAAGATTTGACAGTTAAACCATACCTTAGGATAATCCGGAGTTGTCATGATAGAAGGTAATAATACATTATCCTTAACCAGGTTCCGTCTTTGTAAGTTTGTTACTTCACACTATCTGGTCGTTAAGGAATGTTATTAGATGTCAACCTTAATTAGTAATTAATTGGATTAATTACTACTGACTTAGTGATGAACCTATGTGGTTACACAATTACAAGTGTAATATTTCCTGTTTATGATTATTTAATTTATTATGAGATAATTTATTAAATAATCTATATGGCATATTATTATTTTTTGGCTAGCACAAAAAATATAATTAATATTGAAAATTCTCTTATACAAAATAAATGAATAAAATAAAATAAAATTATTTCATTTTATAAATAATTATTATTATTTAAAAATAGCAAAGAAGGCGTCACTTGGTGACCTTGCATTTAGTGGTGTTGTTTTGGGTTTACAAAACAAAACCAAAACCAAAGGATGCGAAAGGTGGTTGTTTCAAGTTTTAAAATAACAACGTTAAAACATATGCTAATTATGGGTCCGAAGATCATATGTTGTACATTACCTTTGGAACAATATATATAAGTTTTTCGTTTTTTGTACATGAATGAAAAAAAAACGAAGAGAAGAGTGATATAAAGGATACTCTCATTTTCTGTACGTGAACATAAAACAAGAGAAAAGTTTAGAAAATTGTTTTCTCCGTTCTTGAAGAAAAGGTTCTTCAAATTTAACCATAGTCATATCAAGTGTTGAAAGCAGGATGTATTTTTCGATGTGAAGTACATAGAGATTTCGTATTTTCGAAATTCAGTATCGATTAATTCTCACAAATTTCAAGTATTTATTTTTACTTATTTTTACTATTAGTATGTTTGTTAAACACAAAATTGAATATAGAATTGCATTTTTATTTCCGCTGTGTATGCGATTCTTTGTAATCTCCATCCCATTGGTCAGTAAAGCAACGTGCAAGATATAAAGAACACTTCAACATTCAAGTTACCTGTATAGGTACTAACATGCTTAAGATCTTCAATAGTTCAGTGTATAGGGCAACTTATCATCAATGAACCCTATTCCTAGCGAACAAAATATAGCACTAGTACTTCTTCAAATTTGTCTGTACGTTAGGATGAGTAAAGCAACCAGCATATAATTGACAAAAGGAGGTCCTGCATATGCAAGCATCAGTGCAAATTTAAGCTAGTATGCAGCTAGACTTAATATCAGATTACTCGAAATAGACAAAGACTCGAACTTTAAGCCATTAGCTTAAAAGCTCAATTAAGTCTTGAGGATTGTCCTAAAGACATAATCATCCCCTCTTGCACTCACAAATTAGGACCTAAATGACCACAAATGTTATTCCAAGTGAACAGTTCGACAGAAAGCTTGAACGAAATGATAAACAAAAAAAAAAACCAATACAACACAAGCAGAGAACAAAGACACGATTTTCAGCTGGTCAATGGATCTCATGAAAACCAGTGAAGCTGCATCAATGGCGGATTAAAATAGTGGGTCATTCTCAAATCCGCGCTTGGACTTGAAACCAACATTCTTCTTCGGCTTCAAAGCGGTACTTGAGCAACGAGCTCGGCATGGAAGTAGCTGGTGGAGGTACATAGCAAAAAAACATTTCATATATGAAAGGAAATATATAGAAATTGTTTCACAGATTATAAAATTGTATCGTCTAACCTTCACAAGCAATTGAGAAGACGGTCTACTGCAACATCTACCTATTCTTTTCTTTTCTTCAACACATTTCCAATTTCGCCAGTCATGTATTAGAAAGAGATTATATTTTTAATGATCATATTCTGTATCTGACTTCATGATTTAAAATTAACAGAGAAGAGGAGAAATAATTTTTAAAAAATATAAATTCAGAACTGCTATACTAGTCTCATGTCCTAAAGAAATAAGTCATCTCTAGTTTTCAAATGTTAAACATTAGTTGACCAAGTAACACAATAAAGGTCCTTTGACTTGGGACTAGAAATGTAGGCATTTTACATGAGTTTAGATCCTTTGTTTAATATTACTCTGTTTTATTTTGTCTCGTAAAATCTCAGTTATTTATTTACAGGACCTACATAAATAAATGTCCTGTAAATAAATGGATGAGATTTATTAAAAACAATAAAACACCGTAATATTAAAAAGAAGATCTGAACTCATTTTACACAGGGGGAGAGATTGCAGTCACGCCACAAAAGCTGATTGGCCAGGGTCTAATTTGCCTTTACAATTTATTTGCTGCTTCCACCAACCCACATGCATAATCTCCAAAATACCCCTCCAAACCCACAACAAGGAATGCACTTAACGAGCGGCATCGGTGATTGGTGTTAGGTGAGGTTGTTGGCATTGGCACTGTCGAATGGTTGATCGAAAGACTCGCCTCACGACTCCTTCCCATTTTCAAGCCTTTGGGCCCCAACCTACATAAGCCATAAAGCCTGAGTCACTCAACTCAATGCAACACAGCAAAAGGAGAAGACAAACGCAGTACCGAAGCTTAAAAGACACAAACACACCTACACCCTGCCTGCCACCAACTTATCTCAAACTCCCAATCTCCTGCAAAATGGATCCTAATCTCCATATCCAAGAGTCCTCTGAATCGCCCTCTTCCCTATCCACTGAAGAACACACCCAACAACAACTTGCAATTGTACCTTATGCCTCTCTGTCTCTTTCTCTCTCTACAATCCTCTCCAACAACTTCTTCACACAACCTAAAATCTCTGTCTTGTTTTCCTCTGCTCCAAACAAGGTTAAAGTCCCAACACAAGCTGCTTCTCTCACTCACCTTTCTCTTTCTACAACCTCCTCTCCCTCTCCCCCCAATTTGTCATTCAAGTCCACAATCTCCGCGAATCCTCTCTACAACCCTCTCTCTCTCAACCCTCGCCGCCCATCAGAACCATCTAACGCCGCCGGTATTCGCCGCGCTTCCATCGTTTGGTTTCGCAACGACCTTCGCGCTAACGACAATGAATGTCTCAACACTGCTAACAATGAGTCCGTGTCTGTTTTGCCCGTTTACTGCTTTGACCCGAGAGAGTACGGGAAATCCTCATCTGGGTTTGATAAGACGGGGCCTTATCGTGCCACCTTTTTGATTGAATCGGTCGCTGACCTTCGCAAGAATCTTCAGGCAAGAGGGTCTGATCTTGTTGTGAGAGTTGGGAAACCTGAGACCGTTCTTGTTGAATTGGCACAGGCTATCGGTGCTGATGCTGTGTATGCACATAGAGAGGTGTCTTATGATGAAGTGAAGGCAGAGGAGAAGATTGAGGCCGTTATGAAAGATGAAGGAATTGAGGTTAAGTACTTTTGGGGAAGTACTTTGTATCATTTGGATGATTTGCCTTTTAAGTTGGAAGATATGCCCTCAAATTATGGAGGTTTTAGAGAAAAAGTGCAGGGTCTTGAGATTAGGAAGACAATTGAAGCATTGGACCAATTGAAGGGGTTGCCTTCGAGAGGTGACGTAGAAGTTGGCGAGATTCCTTCTTTGTTGGATTTGGGTCTCAATCCTACTCAGGTATGGTTTCTCTTCCGAGTTATTGGTTTCTGGTATGTTCTTAACTTAGGTTTGGTAGTGATATAGAAATGCCACAAATGCAATGAGAATGTACGAATAAAGTTGCTAACTTTTTATTTTCTGGATTTCTAGTGTAAATTAATTGCCACCGAAAAGATCTTTAATAGATAACATATGATTTTGAAAATGTACTTCTTGTCAAAAGTTGCTTTACAAAGTGCGGCTAGAGTATTTTGCTTAGTGTTTCTCAGTTGTTAACTGCAAGGGTTGCTGCAGCTTCTAAGCTGTGTTTCAGACGTAAACTGGAAATTTGATCTGTCTGAACCATAAGACAATTTTGTCCTTTTCATTATTCTCAATACAACTGTAAATACGGCGTGCATAATGCAGGGTGGAAAGCCAGCTGCTAATGCTTCAATGGTGGGTGGAGAAACTGAAGCATTGCAGAGGCTTAACAAGTTTGCAGCTGAGTGCCAAGCGCAACCTCCTAAGGGAATCAATGGAGCCAATGATAGCATCTATGGTGCAAACTTTTCCTGTAAAATTTCTCCATGGCTGACCATGGGATGCATCTCCCCTCGTTCGATGTTTGATGAGCTAAAGAAAACTGCTACCAGGTGTGCTTCAAATTCTTCTCCTTTTTTTTCTTTTTTTTTTTCTCTTCGATTATACCATTATATAATTTCATAAGTTATGCCCTCACGAATTGAAATGACTCAATTTATAGAACTATTTCTGCTGCATCAAAGCTCAATGGTGGTGGTAGCCACTCACCAGACACTGGAATGAACTGGTTGATGTTTGAGTTGCTGTGGAGAGATTTCTTCAGGTAATTTGAGTAAACCTTGCAACTTATTTATTATAGTAGCATTCCCTTCTCATTTTTCGACTCTTATGCTGTAATTAGCTTGAGAATAAGAATAGAAATAACAGAAAAGTTGGTTCACTTCCTTGTGTGTGAAGAATTTTCTTGTTATTGGATTCCACTGTTTTTATTAGAGAATGAGAGAAAGGGTTTCCTTCCCAAGTTATCAAGCTAAAGTAGCATCAAATATTTATGTTGATATGTCATGTTATCCGTCTTCTTCAGATTCATTACCAAGAAATACAGTTGTCCAAAGAAACAGCTCGAAGCAACTCCGGCCACAGCTTGTACGGGCGCCCTGGCTTAGGCTAGAATTTATTTAAGAACTGCAAAATGAAGTTGGTGGGAGTTCTGGTGTTTTCTTCGGTGAGAATCTATATACGCAAGCCATTAGAATGTCGGAGTAGGTTGCTCGAAGGGAGCTATTCCTTGTCAAACTTCAGTTATTTCTGCCAAATAAAATTTATTGATTTTGAGCTTGACTTTATTTTTAAAAAAACGTGTATCCTTGGAAAAGTGTTACTCTGCATGTTATAAGGTTATTAGTTTACGATTTGGGCACTCAATAATGCTCTGCATCTTGGGTTCTTCAAGTATATATATATTGAACTTGGACTTGCTTAGGGGCATGGCTTGTGACTTCTCCCATCTCTGTTTTAACTCCAGTGAATAAGCCTCTGTCTGATCATTGCCAGATTTAAATCATGTTTTGGAGCTGCCGATCTCCAACACCCATGTCTTTAATCAGGCAATAGCTGAAAATACAAGGAATATAGCACAACAAAAGATAGATATACTCTGTAAAAACTACCAATCAAATGATACCAGAAACTTTAAGAGATGATAGCACCACAAAAATAACCCAGAGCAACATGAGATACAAACATGTTACCCAGGCCCATATCCTAGGACCTCCAAGTTCTGCACCCAATGTTAAACGCCGGAAAACAAGAACAGCGATACATCCTACAGAAGTTGCAAAGAAGACAAGTAGTGAAAAACTGAGTCCTGCAGCATTGTTGATGTGCAACGTTTCTCTATATGCGAAGAAGTTGTACGCAGTATCAATCAGCCATGGAACGCCAATCCCCACATATATATTCACCGAATTGCTACAAAGTATAAGTAAGACAAGGATCAGTTTGTGTCTTCGTCAGCTATATGCTCCGAGAGTCAGAAATGAAAGGTAAGAATGATGAAAAGTAATAAGAAAAAAATGGAATAGACTACATTGCATATGTTTGGCTTAAATAAACATTTTAGCGATGTTCCTGTCTCTAAATAGACAGAAATTTCAATGTATGCTATGTCCCTTTGCCTCAATTCTTAAGGAACGCAGGGATAAGTGACATCATGATTGGAGATTAAAAAGTACAGTAAATTACTTTGAGTGATTAAAATTCCATTTTAAGTTTGGTTCTAGAGTAATTCAAAATCTAGTTATAAATTCTATAGAAGTATGTTTGATATTCAAGTCAATGTGATTCCCTGAAAATTTCTAAAAAATTCCAGACGCATATATAGATACAGATACCAACTCTACTACCCACCAGTTTGACATAAAGACTTCCATAAATTACATACAACGAACCTGCAAGTAATGTTTGCTATTGCAGAGTCTGCTGTTGTTTGACGTTCAGCTGCTATCTTACTTGCTACTAAATCTGGCCATGATGTCCCACTGGCCAATGCCGTAAATGCAATGACGTAAGCATTTATCCCTGCAGAAAATTGGTCATTTTTGAGAGTTAATCTAAAAGACACGGGGTATCTTATTTCTAGGCTTGGAAAGGTAAATGTAAATTGTATTTATAGAGAAGAAGAAAACCTGTGACACAGCTTATAAGATCAGTGAGCTTTGTTACAATATAAGCAATCCCACTAATGAAGATAAGAGAGCAAATGAAGGCAACCCATCCATGAGCAATATGATAGGGTGGCACAAAAGCAAACAAAATCCTCCAAGGTGCTACTACTAATTGCCAGGAGACTCTTGCTAGCCACAGGAGAAAGCTGCTTAATTTTCTTGAATCTGGACTTTCCAACTGTTTCAGGAACCATATATTAATCAACAAAGAGGAGAATGAAGTTTTTCCACGTAGGAACAGAACCAGATGACAGTATCTTTTAACTATCAATTTAAGGAAGTTCTAAATTTCCAGATATGCTAGAAATAGTGTACCATTATTGCATCCAAAAACTGTTGTTTCCAGAGAGAAAAAACATTGTGTTTCCCATTTAAGTTTTCGCTGGAGGATTCTGCCTCACCATCTGTCTGAGGGACTTCTTTGTATCCTGCAAAGTAGGACTTTCAGATTAAATAAATTTTGACTTTCAGATTCATATCATCTTCTCACTTAGAAAATTAAATAAACAAAAAAACTTGCAGTCAGCAATTTAGGTCAAATGGATGCTTCCTAAAACAGATCGTATATATCTTGATATACTATAATGAGAAAATTATAGATCAACAGCTTAATTAAGATATCACTTTTCACATGCAGATCTGCTATAAGTATTTCTAATGGGTTTGAGCACCTCTTTATTCTCATTATCTTTCTTCATTTAAACTACAAATATAGCATTAAATTACTTATTCGACCAAGTGAAGTTCTAACTAATGATTTTGATGATAAGAAAACATGTTATTGTTAATGTCTTTATCTTTAGTGATATTAACAAGTTAATTTCATAAATATTCAAGTAAAAGGTCAAAGATTAATTCAATGGAAGTGCAAAGTGATCAAAGGATCAAAATAAGCAAAGTGGAACACCAAATACAACTCAAGAGAACCTCAGCAATTCAAGTTAAGTGGACCAGAAACAAAAATAAAATTAAGTCATTACATATATATAAAAAAATAAAACTATTGTAATCTTTCTTACAACCTTATCTTGGTCAATTCAATGGCTTAGAGGATCTATCATTGCGTATTATTTACATGTAAGGCATAATGCATAAATCCTTCCATAATCAAGAAAATTTTTTTTGAACATATTGATATTCAAACAAACTTTCGAGAAATTTTGAAATGATTCTGAATCAAGTTTTCATCAAAATAGGTTGCTTTGATTCTTTTGAAAAAACTTCCAAGTGTTGAAAATTGGTTATTTAAAGTGTTTTTGAAAGTTGATTTTTCTAGGGGTTTGGCTAGCCTGAGGGTTTAACTATCCTAAACCAGAAACAAAAAGGAACATAATGGGTGTCTTCTGTTAGGCTTAGAGATAATTCAGCCTAAGGGTTTCGTTGAGCTAGCATAACCTAGGAACAAAAATAAATAAATAAATAACGAGTTTAGTTTGTTAGGCTAGGGAATACACTAACTGAACCGTTGGTCAAATATATGTTAATGAAATATATGTGGTTGGCTAGCAGAATGTGCCTAGAAACTAATAGTTCAATTGAGAGAGCAATTGAATTGAGATTAAGATATGAATTCAGAGAGCAATTAAATTTTATCTAAGTGATTGAGATATCAATTCAGAGAGCAATAGCATTGTCAAGGTTCTTCTTCACCCGTGACAAGAAGTTGTGTAAAGGATTTCTCTTCACCCCAAGAAAGAAAGATCTATAATGATTCCTCTTCACACAAAGGAAGAAACATGTAAGGAAGGCTTCTTTTCACCTATCGAAGGTATGAAAATAAAGTGTCAAATGTAGGATAGGGAATGAATGTAGAAGAAGGATTATTTGGTGGAACCACTACAAAAAATTTTCCTCGGCTAAAGGTCAACTAAGAACACATGCCTTGACATCAATTATCGCACAACCCAAATCCTTGTCACTTGACAAGTACATGCATAAGTCTTATTTCTCAGGTGTCGAAATCCTACATTTCCATCACTAAAGTGTTGTTCTATTGACTGTATCAACTACTTGAAAGACGACTGATAAAAGCATTAATTGGGCTAACCAATTCATTTAGTTTGTCATCGCCGAGTAGCATTGACTACTATGGAACAAATGCTAACTGACTGTGGACAAGTTGTTGAACATTATAGTTGATATTTACTAAAACATGAATAGAGTAATTTGGCAATACATGAGTACCTGTCTCTTCAGGTACCCAGTCATCTGGCCTTTCAGTTCTTGGACTTCGGATATCAAAAAGTAGTACAAGAGTTGAGCATCAATATTCATTTATATATGACTATTGTAGATGAACAAAATAAAGTAATGGAAAACATACATAGGAAGAGACAGATAAGGCCAGCGTTTGTCTTGAGCATAAGCATGTGTGAGCAGTAATCCGTACTGCAGTACCGTCAACAAGGCCTCCCAAAGCGTGATAACATTTGGAGTCCATACCTGCAGAAGAAAATAAGACGTTGAACTACCAAGCAATTTCCCAAATTACGTTAATCAGAATCAAGATTAAAGATCCTCTAAACGGTGACAGTTACAGAAGAGTAAGTGCGATGGTGAGGTCAGGCAGTTTAATTTGAACTACTATGAGTTATAATTTTGAAAGACAATCCTAGCATAGATATCATTGAGCTTGGCATAGGAAGTGTATACGAATGCAGTAGATTAAGTAATAACAACCATACAAGAAACAATAATAAATTATGAAACACCAACATCAGTGAAACATCTAATAACTCACCTCTAAAATTATGTAGAGCCAAATATAAGCCCAGAAAGACCAAAATAGCTCCACCAGCCAAACTCCTATATCAGCTATCTTTTTCAGTTCTCCAGCTTTTGGTACAACAACACAAACGGCATGGATTGGGAAAAGGTCGAATGCCGCAGAACCAACAAGCGTTCCAGGACCCAGTCCTATAGATTAATTCAACCTTAGATCTTGTACTTCAATATGCAAGTAAGAGAATACCTGACTATAGTCTTATCAAGATATCATTGAAGTATAAAGGTATACCTCACCTCAAAAGGTTGAATAAATTAAGAACAATAAAACAGGATTTAATTACCAAATAAACAAGGGAAAGGTAGAAGAACAAGCTTTTACAACACCAGTTACAAACCTCCAGCATACAGATCCCCAATGTTGCGAATGGCATCAATAGTAGCTAACGAAATTTGAGGAAAGCTAGTCCCAAATGCCAGCAAAGAAATGTCTGCAATGGCATAATTCCACACCTTTTCATACCTAACAACCTCAGTATTGGTTACATAATTTCTCTCCACGACCTTTCGCGAATGTTTCACGACATTCTCCATAGACCCAAAAAACCGAGCCGTAATGGAAGACAAACCAAGGAAACAGTAAGCTAGACCTACAACGTAAAGGAATGTCCGAGTCCCAGCTCCAAGGGAAGTTTCAAAAGGGAAAACCAAATAGCTCTCACATCTTTTATTAGCACCACCGCCAAATACATCACCGACACTTTGATAACCGACCGAGGCCACGTTTACTAGCCCCATTTTGCGCTTAATATTTTAGCCGAAGAGTAGCATCGCCTGTGTCCATCCAATATGTTAAAAGACAGGAATAAACATTCGTTGCTTGGAAAGAAAACAAAAAGAGATGAGCTTCAACTGTGTAATGGATCATAGACCAGCCCAACAAGAGAAGCTCATGTGGCGCACACCGAGAGAGCTTCCCCAATCTTCACAGCTGGATATAACAAATCTGCAACAAACTAACAGAAGAATAAATTAGTTAAATGTTGCTGTCAATTGATTCTCTTGCATCTATAAATACGAATGTACTGAAACAAACATTTATGAATGAATGAATGAATTGACTCTCGGTACCAATGAGTCATTCTCACCAACACGTAGTCTCCATTCTTCTGATCTTCTTCGTCTATTTCTTTTTCTTCTTCCTTTCTTCCTGAAATCTCACATGGTATCAGAGCCACAGTCAAACGACAATGGCAGAAACACAAAATCAATCTACACCCACAACCCAATCCAGGTCAGATCATACTGAACATACCACCTCTCAAATCCTAAACCAATTAAACACAAATCTGCCCAGCCTAGCAAAAACACTGAATGTTCAACAAGTCAAGCTTGATAGAAACAATTATATCATCTGGAAAACCCAGATTCTACCCACAATCCATGCCTTAGACCTTGAAGAATTCATTCTTCAACCTAACAACATACCACCAGAATTCATTACACAAAATGGAAACAACGTCAAAAACAGTGATTATCTAGTCTGGAAGAAGGCAGACATGCTCTTAATGAGCTGGTTAATCTCAACGATCAACGATAACCTCATTGGCCAAATCACACAATGCAAGTCTTCATTTGAAATCTGGACACGATTGGAGAAACACTTCAGTCAACAATCAATGGCAAAAGTTATGCAACTCAGAAATCAACTACAAACAGCTAGAAAGGGAGGAGAATCTGTTACAGATTTTGTGCTCAAAATCAAGAATATTGGTGATGAGTTACTAGCAGCTGGAGATGACATTAAGGAGAAAGATCTTATAATGAGTGTTCCAAACGGTATTGGTCATGAATTTGATTCTGTGGTGGTACTCATCTCCTCTCAATTAGAAACTGTTTCTCTTGAAAACACTCAATATCAGCTAATGCTTCATGAGCAAAGGATCACTCAACTAAACAGCATCACAAAGTCAGGATTCCTGAGTAATACTGATCTAACTGAGCTCAACACTCCTAGAAATCGAGGAGGAGGAAGATTTGGAAGCAGAGGTCTACGAAGCAGAGGAAGAGGTAGAAATGGTGGACGTTTTGGTTTTGGTACCAGACTCCACTGTCAAATCTATGCAAAGCCTGGACATTCAGCTATTCAATGCTATTATAGGTTTAACCAAAACCTTCAATCAAACTTCAAGATGAACAACCCAGGAGCTCAAATTTCTCAGCTCTCCTTCGGCTCATACAATCCGACTCCAAAACTTCAATCAGGTAACATGGCACACCTATTTTCTTCAACTGATCAGGGTTCCTACTTTGAAGGTGGAGCACCAGATACCAACTCAAACCAAGGCTCTCAAGATACAGCAAATCACGCATATTACTCACACAACTCAGCCTATATTTCATCACCAGAAACAGTGGCAGATCAGGCCTGGTATGCAGATAGTGGTGCTACGAACCACATCACCTCTCAGCTAGGTAATCTGACCATAACGTCACCTTACTCAGGTAATGACTTTCTGTTTGTAGGCAATGATGCAAAGTTGGTGATAACACATATTGGTCAAACACATATCATGTCATCTAACCCACGCCAACCCATTTTACTCCTAAAAGATATCCTACATGTACCCAACATAACCAAAAATTTACTCAGCATTTCGAAAACAAAAGGAGATGAGCTTCAACTGCTGTGTGATCCTAAATCCAATTTCAAGTTGAAAAAAAGAGATTTAACATAACAATCCGAGGATCATAACGCAATCAAAATTTGTAGTGAAAATCAAAACCAAATCAATCGCATCGTTTGAGGACCCATTATGTGTTTTCTTCGGATGACTTTATGATTTAGAATAACAATTAAAAGTGCAGGAAATTGGATGCCGCGGGAGACTCACCGCGGACGATAGGTGGACGTGGAGCTCAGGCGAGCATGGCTTCCAAGAAAACGACAATGAGCCAATGAGGGCTGGCGATAATAATTTTGTAAATCCAAAACCAGAACTTTGTCATTATTTACGATTAAATCCAAAAATTCGGGAAAGATTCAACCGACAGAAAATAAAACGTCGTTATTCTAATGTCAACCTATGCCTTCGTAATTTTATATAATAATTTATAAATGCGTTACATTAATAACAAATAATTTTTTTGATTTGATTTATGTAAGTATTGAAATTAATTAATAAATTTTTTAAAAAGAAAAATATCTTATAAAATATACATGATGCTAAATTTTTATATTAAATTTATAACAACTCTCGGTATATTTAATCATAAATTTGATTAAAAATAGGTAATAAAAATATTTTTAATTGATAATCATATTTTAATAGAAGTTATTTTAAATTTTTTAAATCATTAATTAGGACAAATTATTTATTTAATTAAATAATTATTATTACTTTTTATTTTGTGCCTTGTTCTATATTAACAAAATAAGGATGAGGCAATTAATGACTAACTTTTATGTAAAGAAAACGTATGTGCATGTTATTTTAGTAAAGGTTTATATCAGCCATGACAAACGATTTCATTCATAGGACTAAATTAAGGGGGCGTTTGGTTTGAGGGTTTGAGAATGAAGGAATTGAATGATTGTAAAAAATAGTGTTTGCTTTGGGGTTTTCAATTCCGAAGGAATAGATTTATTCCATTAAATTTGGGAATCTACTAAATCCTCCAAAGGGGTGGGTATCAAGTTTTCATTCCAATCTAGTGGTTACTATTTATACCTCTCCCTCACATAAGCAATTTTTATTCTTAATTATATTATTAAACTCATCATCATCATCTTTATTATTATTATTATTGTTATTATTATTATTTATTATTATTATAAATTTTAAACTTATTATTATTATTATTGTTATTATTATTATTATTATTATTTATAAATTTTAAACTTATTATTATTACTATTATTTTTATTGTTATTATTATTTATTATTATTAATTATTGTTATTATTATTATTATTATGAATTTTAAACTTAGTATTACTATTACTATTACTATTACTATTATTATTATTAATTATTGTTATTATTATTATTAATTATTGTTATTATTAGTATTATTATTTATAAAATTTAAACTTATTATTATTATTAGTTATTGTTATTATTATTATTTATTATAAATCTTAAACTTATTATTATTATTATTATTGTTATTATTATTATTATTATTTAATTATTGTTATTATTATTATTTATTATAAAATTTA
>JAOQMR010000004.1:7520519-7540765 GCA_027563865.1 Erythroxylum pelleterianum
CCTATAAACTCTCAATCTAACCCATCCTAGGCCAATTTTACCATTTTACCCTTCCAATTGAGGATGGGATGTTACAGTATAAGTGGCTTACCAAACTTATGGGGTATGACTATGTGATCATGTACAAGCCTGGGAAGGAAAACCGAGTCGCTGATGCTTTGTCATACATTCAGCTGCCCATATATGTAGCCTTCATAATTCCTTGGGTGAACTGGCTTACCAAACTTATGGGGTATGACTATGTGATCATGTACAAGTCTGGGAAGGAAAACCGAGTCGCTGATGCTTTGTCATGCATTCAGCCGCCCATATATGTAACCCTCACAATTCCTTGGGTGAATTAGCTGCGTGCTTATTATAGCACCACTCCGGGAGGGAAGGAATTCCTAAAATCAGTGCAAGAAAAGTCCATTTCAGGGTGTACTATTCAAAATAGCCTACTTTACTATCATGGAAGATTAGAGGTACCAAAAGAAACTAATCTGCAATAACCTTTATTGGAGGAATTTCAAGCCTCGTCACTTGGAGGCCATTCTGGTGGACGTGTAATGTTGGCTCGATTGGCAGCCTCATTTCATTGGCCGACTATGTCAATTCAGCTACGGGAATTCGTGGGGAAGTGTCAAGTATGTCAAACCTAAAAACACTCTATACAACATCCTTACAGACTTCTCCAACCACTCCTGATTCCTTCGCAAGTGTGGGAGGACATCACAATAGATTTCGTCACCTATTTAACCCATCACATGCAAAACGATCATATAAGTAATCGTAAATCACTTTACAAAATTCTCCCATTTCATACCTCTTCCCACCAAATACAACACCCCATACTTAGCCTCCTTGTTCCTCAGTGACATATGCAAACTTCATGGTTTACTAAAATCCATAACCAGTGACAGAGATCTTGTCTTCTTATCCCAATTTTGGCAAGAATTGTTTTGCCAATTGGGAACTAAACTCAACTACAGCAGCTCCTATCACCCTCAAACTGATGGGCAAATAGAAGTTGTTAATCGCAACCTTAAAACCTATCTTTGATGTTTCTGCAGCGATGAACTCAAATCATGGTCCCGCTTCCTACACCTCACCGAATATTGGCACAACACCAATACCTATACAGCTACCAGAATGACACCCTTTAAGGCCCTCTATGGCCGAGACTCCCCAACACTACCCTCCTATTTACTCAACTCTTCCAAAAACACATCCATATATGCCACTCTCAATCACAGAAACCAAATATTCCAACAACTCAAAGCCACCTTACATACCACTCGCCAAATAATGATCCGATCGGCAAATAAGAAACGGGTAGACATCACATTCAATCCTGGAGATATGGTTTGTGTGAAGTTGCAACCTTACCGTCAAATATCAATCCAATGGTAGCCATCCCAAAAGATTGCTCCTTGATTTTTTGGGTCCTTTCGTATTTGTACATAAGATTGGAGTTGTGGTGTATGAAATCGATTGCCTCCAGAGTCCTGAATCCATTGAGTCTTTCATGTTTCCTAACTTCGACCATGTCTAAAAGTGCCACCCACCATTGCTTTACCCCTGTCAGAAGTAGATAAGGAAGACCGCCCCGTGGCGGTGCCCGAGAAAATTATCTTCACACGAACTGTATGGGATAATAAGAAAGAAGAACGATAGGCTTTAGTGACTTGGACCTCATCACCACTAAAAAGTGCAACTTGGGAAGATTAGGAAAAAAATTAAGAAGGCATATCCCTATTTGCTTGATTCTCCAGTAGGAGAAACCAATTTAGATCAAGGCCCATTTTGAAGCGAAGGGCAATGCTATGGACCAATCAGGAACCTTAAGCTACAACCCAGTTGAGGAAGGTAATCAGGTTCAAAAGGGCAATTCATAAACCTACCCAAACCAAAGATTATTTCCTGTGATCCATTAAATTGAGTCTTTAACTCCAAGTCATTTTCTATTAGCATTAAGCAGTAGTGGAGTTTGTTGCTATTTTTTAAAGAGTCAACTATCATTGCTATTCTTTAGGGAGTCAGTGATAGTGGCTAAATGCATCCATAATTTCAAATTAGTAGTCAGTTGTTAATTGCTATTTTAGTCATTAGTCCTGTATATAAACAGAGTATTGAATTAATGAAAAGGCTGAAGATTTTTTTTGGTTTGGCCAATACTCTCTTCTTTTTACATTTTTTGGAACTTGTTCCTAGCTCGAATAAGGACGTTGATATCATATGCTCTACATCTTTTTATCTAACTAGTACATTTGTTCTGCTTCCACATTGTTCTACACATTTTTCTTGCTTGTCAGTATATGCGCCATCTCCAAAAAGATCTGTACGTGCAAGGAAACCTAAGTTGCAAGTTCTTTCTCTTAGGATTCTTCCCTTAAAATTAATGGTAATGCCCTAAGTGATCTACACGAGTGTGGATTCTAACGTAATGCTTAATAACTTTATCTTCTTAAGTTGTTTTTTCCTAGTAGCTACATATTATTGTCCATTTTTAACTAGTGTTAACGATCAACACGAATTATTGAACTTTACAACAACCTAGCTAATTGAGTATTTTGGGAAATTTTCATTTGAAGTTAAATTCAAGTGTGTGCTTTACTTGTAAGAGCACAGTAATTATAGTTAACACTAGTATATGTAAGTCGATCTCACGAGAATTATTAGTTGGCTACCAACCATTCACATATTTAATTATTTAGAATAATAATTAAGATTGATTGGAAAGAGAAATAAAACAACCACTTATAATATCAAAACAAAGCAATAATTGAGAATAAAACAGACTATGAATAAACTAAATTTAGGTAAGGCGTCCTTAGGAGTTTACTATGTTTTAATTTTTCTTTGATTTAATGAACAATTTTAGTTTCTTAGACCAATAAGAACTATAATTTATATTATGCTCTCTCTCTAAGTAACGCAACCTATATTCTTAAATCCAAATAATCAAAATCTCTTTTTAATCAAGACAACCTAAGAATGTATTAATTCATTTTATGAAAAATCACAATAGATTTTATGTTAACCTAAAAAGATCTTACGATTCTCTCATGAATAACACGTGCTTAACCCGTTGTATCTAATTATATAGATTATCTCTCAATTTTAATGTATGAATAAAATAATTTGAATCTCCAACTCTTGTTCATTTAATTCAATCAATTATAAAAATATGGATAAATCTAAAAAAACTATAAATTCATTAAACCAAAAAATTAATCAATTTGGCATATCACATCTAAGGGTTTATTCCACCTAAATATATATCCTAATTAGTTCATAATTAAACAATAAATAATAACAATGAAACAAGATAAGGAGTCATCATCATGAATCACGAATTTTGTATCTTACTGAATCTTATTGAATTCTTGTTCTTATTCCAAGATTGACTTTTCCTTGATCAATATCCATTATGAAAATGACTTCTAGATGATTCTTTTCTGCTTTCAAACTCTCACGGAGCCAAAAGCTCTCTATTCTCCTGTTTACTCCAATTTTAGTAATTCAAACCCTAATTTTTAATCCCTAACAAAATCTAATCATGGGTTCATATACATATCATATTATCTTTTACCTTATTTTATAACTTTTTACATAAAATGGTACTACCAACACACAATTGACACATGGACATATATGGTTCGCGTTTTTGATCAAGGTACTAATACAAGGTTGTGTAGGGTGGCGAAGGAGAAACATAATGATCCACCTTAAAACATGATCCTAATACAGTACCATGTTCTAGGGTCTTTATTCTCTTCTTCCAAAATTGTTCTAAATCAACCCAATTCTTCTCCATATTTACTTACTTTCCTTAAAGAGGTAGAATTAAGATTTGGAACAAAATATATCTCAATTTGATTACCAAATCTTTTATAAGTGTCCAAAACACAAACATAATGTTATAAAAATTACGTTAAAAGTAATGTACAATTAGTATACATCAAACTCCCCCACACTAATCATTTGATTGACATTTAGTTGTCCTAAAGCAAATATTTTATCATTCCATATCAAATAGAAAATAATTCTGAAAAAGCGTCAAATAAACAAAACATACTAATCAGAATTATCCATTACTCAATCAACCATAAGGGTAATCAAAACAGTAAGCAACTAACTACTTCTTTTGATTCATAAATTAATTCAATTTCCTTGATGATTTTTTAAACTTCAACCTAAATCACAAAATTAAAGTCCATGTACAAAATGACCATACACATGAGGTATAGTCAAGGACTTGAACCTTCTTTTTTTAAGACACATGAACCAAGCTTGATGAAGTTCTATTGTATTTATATTTTTCATTAAAACGTATTTTGAATTGAAGAGACAATTGATAAAACGTGAATACAATAGAAAGAGTGTCAAAATGAAAATACACATTATCAATAAAAATTTTATCTCTGATTTTTATTGCATTTAGAAGGTTCAAGTTTAAATTATTGAATTGAAATTAATTTTTTTGAGGACTCTAGATTTGTCTATTTCAAAATTATTTTTAATTTAATTTATTAACATAATTATATTAATACAAATACAATGAATTTACTTTTGGGTTAATTTAATGTATACTATTTATTAGATTAAATTCATATTCAATTAGTTAGATTGACAAAATACAACTAAATTTTAGTTTATATGTTTATTGAATAGTATATATACTCTATCAAAATATATTATTGATCTGTCAATTGATTAATACTTCTTTAAATTAATAGAAATTATTAATTTATACAATTTTTTTATAATTATAAAAGATGGCAGATTGGCTTAAGTATTATAAACTAAAGCTATGTGTACATTTCAAATATCTTTTTCGATAGGTTACATTGTGATGTCTTTTAATATTTGAACGTTGCTAGCGGAGGATATTTCCCAACGAGACACAAGGTCAATGGTTCAAATATCACATTTTCTGATTCCACTGGCGGGAAGGATTCGCACAAAATCTTTACTGGTGCATTCTAGTAATCGTAGAACTTTGGGGCATGTATATAGGGCTGATCTTTGCGCGAGATTTGGGGTATCAACGGTTCGAGCTTGAAGTAGATTCTAAAGCGGTGATAAATATCCTCTCTTCTCCAGATCACCGAGTTGGGACTCTCCATCCTATAATTCTAGGCATTAACGAATTGTTCACTAAAAGCTGGACCGTTGTTTATCGGTACATATATCGAGACAACAAAAATGCGCCGATTGACTTGCTAATTATACCGGTCATTTTGATGTTGACATTACTTATTTTACTATTACAGCTATAGGGTGTCACATAACCCTGCTAGAAGATTTGTGAAATTTTGTTTTTAGCATTTAGTTGTGTAGCCTCTGCTCAATTTTCATTAAAAAAAAGTTAAATTTCTTAATTTTAAATGCCATGGAATCAGAAATTTGCAAAAGGAACAAAGAAGAATGAAGCGCGGGGTCCATAAAAGAAGACAGAATCTGTCAGGATTCAAATTTTCTACAAAACTTTACTCTTTGTTTTAATGCCGATCCGAAGGGTAAATGTGAATCCCGAGATTGTACTGCTAACTGAGGTACCATAATGAATGAGGGAAGGTAACTGTAACTGGGAGATCTAGAAGAAGTCCGGGAATACCGGCACTGATGTAATAAATTTGTTAAAACTTGTTTTCAAGTAACCATCCCTTTCAAACAAGTTGCTGACTTTTTGGGACAATGCCTTCGTGTGCGTAAGTGAACCCTGGAATAATACAACGCATACCTCAAAAGATTTTTTTTTTTGTTTCATTCAATACGTTGCTAGGTATAGGTATATATATACGTATTCCAAGTGGATCTATTATAATTTTTAGTTTTTATATGTTGTTCTTGCAAATAAATAAAATTTGTTTGATTGTGGTAATAAATGTAATTTTTATCACTGATAAATCAGATTATAAAAAATCTAAAATCTAAAAACAAAAACAAAAAAACCTTATATGTTAAAAACCAGAAGAAATCAAACTAAAAATACTTCTTCGTATTCAAAATAAAAGTCGTTTTAGAAGAATTTTAATTATTCAAAATAAGTGTCGTTTGTGATTTTTTATGCATGTTTATGATTTTACTTTCAAAATTATCCTTTAATTTCTCTCACATTTTAATAACACATATTATATTTTCAAGGCACTTCAACATGTAACTAATAAGGGTATATCAACATTTCATTAAATTTTTTAATAATTGTACATCCCTCTAAAACGACTTATATTTTAAATTAGAAGGAGTATATTTTATTGAATTTGAAAATAAAAATAAAAAATAAATAAAAACAAAAACAAGCAGTTGATTGTTTCTAAGTGCTGAAAGTTTTAGACGAAAGGATAAGATCAGAAAGACGTATGTATAATAAACCACTTTACATATAGCATTCATGAAAGAACGGTAAGAGTCAAAGTTGACATGGGGATTTGAGACAAAAACTGACTGGGATTAGGAATACAATAGCAACGGAAACAGGAACATGAACAAGAATTGGGGAAGTTAGGTTAAGAGCTGGAAGGTGACGGACAGATGCCATCTCATGCTCATCAATTGGTCTCCTCTTACTTGTATAGAACTTTTCAAACCCCCCTCAAAAAAAAATAAAAATAAAATAATACTATGAAATGGCTATTAATAACTCGTGACCCCTAGACCAGAACTAAGCAACCAAAAGCCACCGTACCCTTTTCAGTTCCAAGTTCCAACACAAACTCTCCAGTCCCTGCCCTTCCCTTCCCTTCCCTTGGTCTTTGCTTGTTTTTTTTCCCCACCTTCCCTCTTATTCCTTTTCCTTTCTGAAAACTTGGAAACCTTCCTTCTTGTCGTATTCAGATATTCTACGTGTTAGAGCTTACGTAGTAATGGTCAAGTTTACTTTTGTTGTTTAATAGCCTTGAAAATCGAGGTTCTGTATGCGAACATGGATCAGTTTGAATACCGAGAGGTGAGGTTCTGAGGCTTATATATGCATCTATTAGTATTATGTCTTGTTTCTTGGATTATGTTACGATGTTATTCGTGGGTTGTGTTTCATTTAGGAGTACATAACGAACTCGAGAGGAGCTCAGCTATTCACCTGTAGATGGTTGCCTTGTTCATCGTCTCCAAAAGCTCTTGTCTTCCTGTGCCACGGTATCTCTCTCTCTCTCTCTCTAAGATTGTGTTTGTGGTTGGGTGTGAGTTATTAAAAGCCATTAATGGGGTTGTTTTGTAGGATATGGCATGGAGTGCAGTGGCTTCATGAAAGGTAATAAATTCTTATCCTCTTTTTGATTTACTAGCTCCTGTATATTATTGCTTCTCACGTAGAAATAGAATTCCAAATGTCCAACCCAATTAATGACGACACACAGCAATCAATGTATCAACGTGTTTATTTGCTTCCTTTCCATTAACAGTTTAGCAACCAACGACTTCGTACCGTCTTCAATCGGTCAGTTCTTTTGCTTCACATGGAATGAACATTTACTCTCTTCACATTCATAATAAATGTGACCATATGTTTTAGAAATTTCATATTTAAGTTAGTGATCAACTCTGATTCTTCAAATCCATAAAATGGATTATTGTGGATGATAACATATAGTAGTATAGTTAGTGGGAGCCAGACAGGTTTTGCTGTGATATATATAATATGAGACATTAACTTCTTTTGGGTTGAAAGAGGAAAAGTTGGTGTTGAATAATCCCATTTGTACAATTGCCTTGAAGAGTGTGCCATTCTTTCCTCCAAACCTTGCCTAAGCTGATGTCGTGTAGGTTATGAAGGGTAGCTAATGTGCAACTACTGCGGGTAATGGACCTTACAAAAGAATATACATATACACACACACATATATATATATAACAACTGTAGTATGACGCCGCTTTCTGTACCCATAGCCCCTATCTACTGGTCTCCGTGCCCTTACAGAATAAAACTGTGAGGCCACTGGTATGGAGATCATGCATATGCCTAGTACCTGTTCCTTTCCCATTAGCTTATCTCGATCCCCTTTCTCCCACTTTAACGCCTGTAATGAAACTTGAAAGAACAATACTTCAGGGTTACTTAAATACGATAGTTCTAAATATTTCTGAGAGGTTATTCAACCTGGCTAGTTCTAACTGCATACATAGTTATTCAGTTACAGTAACGTGCAACTCGTTCTTTTTTAATAGGTTTCCTGTAGGCATAAAATCGTGTTACATGTTGGTCTGCCACCGAACTTTTCTCAAAATCGAAATAGATGTTAGCTGAGTTGGTTAGGTTAGGTAACCAGTCGCACCCTTGTGCTCAATCATATACACTATCTCCCACGACCATAATAAAGTTCCAGAGACGCTGGAATCCCAAGTCACTGTAGTGTTAGAGTTCTTATACATGTAATTTGCAATGCATTGTCGAATTGATTCCTTAAATTTCAAATTGCTGATTATATTGTAGATATAGATTCCTCCGTTATTGGAAAAGAAAAATCCCAGGAGACATAGACCTACTAGATTTGTCCTAGATGTAACAGCTTGCGTACCTGAAAATGTGAACAGGGAAAGAAAAAGCAACGTGGGATAGAATTGACCAAAAATTTTTAGTTTCCACACCAACCTAGCATTTTATTAGTTGACCAATATTTCTCCTCTAATACAAGAAAAGTATAATGTAACGGAATACCGAAAGTTCTAAGTTAATCCATATTAGTTTGACAATAATTTATAGTTGGGAACTACTATTGGTTTGTAATTATAGAATGCGGGATAAGGCTGGCACGTGCCAGATATGCGGTGTTCGGAGCTGACTATGAAGGACACGGACGGTCCGGCGGGTCTCGCTGTTACATCAAGAAGTTCAACAACATCGTGAAGGATTGCAATGAATATTTCAAGTCTGTTTCTGGTGAGAGAGACTACAAGGACAAGAGAAGGTTCCTGTATGGGGAATCCATGGGAGGAGCAGTGGCCCTATTACTTCACAAAAAGGAGCCATCTTTTTACAACGGTGCCGTTCTGGTTGCTCCCATGTGTAAGGTAAAGGTTAATTAGTGGTTTCTTTTATATAATTATCGGAGTTTGATTTGGGTAAGTCGTGTTGAAATCTTGGCAGATATCGGAGAAGTTGAAGCCGCATCCGGTGGTTGTGAATATCTTGACTGGCTTCGAGGAACTTATACCAAAATGGAAAATTGTCCCTACAAAAGACGTCATTGACTCAGCCTTCAAGGATCCTGTCAAGCGTGAAGAGGTAAGAATTGATGCACATAAGATACTATAATTTTTAAAAGTCATATAGTTGAACTCTTTTATGATTGATGCAGGTAAGGAACAACAAATTGATCTACCAAGACAAGCCCAGGTTGAAAACAGCCCTGGAAATGCTGAGAACGAGCATGAGCCTTGAAGAGAGTTTGAATCAGGTTTGCATTTCTATACCCGGTAGAGCCGAAGTAATTCACTGCTAGAGCTTTGGCAATCTCATGGAACGCTGCAGTTGTTATATAATATGGTAGAAAGTCTCTTGCTTCAAATAATGACTACCTAATAAAACTTACAAATAAGCTAAAACGCATCTCAGTCTCAGATAAAACATGTCATAATCCAAACTTTCTACCTTGTTTTTCTTTTCATTTGATTTTTGATGGCAGGTGACACTACCTTTCCTGGTATTGCACGGTGACGCAGACATAGTAACGGACCCAGAAATAAGCAAAGCCTTGTACACACAAGCCGGTAGCAAAGACAAGACCATGAAATTGTACGCGGGAATGTGGCATTCTTTGACCGCAGGAGAGCCTGACGAGAACGTGGACATCGTTTTCGCAGATATCATTGCTTGGCTCGACAAGCACGCTGAGTATGACGCCTCTAAACTTGTGCAACCAATGCACGAATCAACCAACGACGGCGTCGAGAAGCTTGGTTCCCCAACATTTGTGGGCAAGCAGTCCCGGAAAAGGCGATCCCATCGAAGCTATCTTTGTGGGTTTACAGAACCCGGCACTCTTCACTCGGCTATGTAGTCTTTTAGTGGCAATATATGGCTGTTACACATCTCCATGGCAACAACAACTTGGTTGTCGGTTATGAAAATTGTAGTCGTTTTCTTATTTTTATTGAATATTTATTACTTTTATTTTAAAATTTTAAAGTTAAAAAAAATTAATGTGGTATAAAATAATAAAATGATATAATAAAATTTAAATTAAATAAATTGAAGTTTAGTGAAGAAAATGATATTTTATCAATGGGTCAAACACTTATTAGAACTTTTTTTTGGGAAATAAATATTAGATTAACTATAGGTAAAACTAAAATAACATAACACTGAGTTCAAGTTAAAACTATCCAAGCAAGTATGCTAACAGGAAAAAAAAAGACTAATTAGAGTTACATCATTAAAATGTATTATAGATTCCATCTACGTTTCATATCCAAAGATAGAATAAGCTAAAGATTCAGCTTATGAGCCTGTCAACCAGCTGGTATTTCCCTTCTTCTTGGTTAGTAAACCTACGAAAGTTCCGCTCTCTCTAAAACAAGTATATGGTATAAGTGAATGCAGCTTTGTATAGAATAGCATTAGGCTCACCTTTTTATGAATTATTAATGACGCAATTCATAGGTTGCTCCCAAGTATAGACTTTTCATGAAAAGATTATATAAAATTATTATAAATAATTGCTTAGTGTGATTTATTTAATTAAGTTTGACAGCTATTCAATTATCGTTGTTTAAGAGATTTGTACATTAAGAAAAGTGTAAAAAGATATTGATAATATCATTTTAAACAACTTTTGTAAAAGATGATCGAAAGTTTTATGAAATTTTCAAAAGTCAATAAGTTTACGAAAGGTTTTCAGCTACTTACATGAGTAGAAATGAATAGTACAGCATGTATGTTTCTAAATTATCTTCATGTACATAAGTTCGTGATTGATTCCAATATGATCAATAAAATTTGTGTTACATCTAATATATGGCATCAGAATAATTTTATGATTGTATGAATTAAACAAATATTTTTTGATTAACAAAATCAAAGAAACTATCATGTTTATGCTTGAATAGATATTGTACTTTTTATTGGACTAGTTTTTCAAGAAAAAATAATTGAAAAAAATTTGTGGTTATTTATCAACAAAAAATCGACAAAATCTAGTAAGAAATCATTGTAAACAACCATTGAAATTGCATGTTCAATGGTTGTATGGAGACACATGTCTCCAATATGAAGAAGTTATTAGAGATGCACTCCAACTATCTAGGACATGCGTTAGACCCTTAAGTCCTAATAGTAAAATCATACAAGTATTGGCGAGCCTTGACCAATGTTTGACAATTGGGACAACGGAACAAAGCAAAGACTTGTCAGTAGGTAAGGAAAATGAGCGTTGTTGATGAGTTGACATATATTAGAGCACATTGGCGGAAATCTTCAGCAAGATGTAAGATTCAAATGTGAGACCAAAAGGTAGCTTAAGATGGACCTTGGGTTGAAGGTTAGTTGGATCATATGCATGAGAGAGATATGTGAGAGCTCTAAAGACTTAATGTGTGCTCAAATAAATGAACCATAACTAATGGACTTGACATGGATAAGCATTGGACTGGATCAATGTGTTATGGGCTAGGATGACTCATCATCAATGGATAGAGATCAAGGAATGTGACGGATAGGTTCACAGTAGATATACATTAGCTCTAAATGATAAAGACCATATGGGAGGATCATCTGAAGATAGTAATGTTCTTTATAGATATGGATATATCATTCCTAGTTAAATATAATCTCTTATCTTATTAGTTGTGATGTAGCTAAATCCTATTAGATAGAGGCCTATTTGGATGGGGTGTCATCTAATTAGTTAGTGTGATGTAATCTGATAAGGATAGAGGTGATATAGTTAGTTCAATTCAATTAGGATTCTGAATTGTAAAGCCAAGAGGTGCTTATAAATAGCTTATTTGAGTCTTACTCCTAGAGAGGATAGATAGAAAGGAGGGGAACATATTAAAAGAGGACATTACTTTGTATAATTTTGGGAAAGTAATAAAGATTGTTTTTTTTACCTTAGCTCTTGTGAGTATTGTTGCCTATGATTATGTAATACGTTCGAAGTACTCTTACTCGAGTATGAGAGTTAAACACTTCGAAAGTCGTGAGGTGTTAGAGAATAAGGTTTTGTTAGTCAACGATCATGTAGGAAGACTGGGTCTTGCTTAAACAAACCTAAGTGAGATTGTAGTGTAAAGGAATAAACGTAACTTCAATATAAGTTTGGTATATAGGAAAACCTTTATAACAACATGTAACTAAGCATTTGAACAATTGTAGCATATGAAAAAAAAAGGTGCATGAGTCAAACACATTTAACACAAGTGTGTGCGTGTGCATTTGGCACATGTTTCACATTAGCCATAAGATTGAGGGTTGTTTCTAAAAGGGTTGCAACACTTCTGGGAATGAATAACACGAGCTCCACACATCTGGACAGGTCGTGGAGTGTTAAGCATGCTGACAGAGCCGCTCTTAACATTTTATAGGCCTGAAACAAAGTAAAAAAATAGGTCCTGATGAATCGGTAATATATAAATATGTAAACTTTTTTAAAAAATTATTATTAAATTTTAATATCCATTCATAAGTGACTCAAGTCATAAGTCCATATATTTAATAAAATACTAAATAATCATAACAACAACTAACAATTATGATAGAAAAGAAACTATAATTGACACTTCCTAACAATAAAATAGTAAATAGTAGGCATAGTAATTTAACGTAGAAAACCTCCCCCTCAATGTAAGTGAAAGCAAAGAATTGCTGCTAAAAGCGAATTTCATTATTACCAAAATGATTATAATAGTCAAACTAGTTTTAATACTTAAACATATTATAATAACAAATCATACTTTACCTTGATAGACCATCAGCGCATGATACATAAAATGGAGGAGCAAATACAGCTAATGATTTCAATTTATCTGGGTAACAAATACAACCAAATATACGTGTGGTAGAGACCACCAAACGTCGATTCCACTGTAAGGGATAAAGGCCGATGAGTTTAGAACTCCCATATAAGATTTCAACCAAATTAGAGAACAAATCACCATTTGATCATCCTCTTGATCAAGACTACACCAGATGGAGTGTTATATGTAAGTGAGCTACGCTTCACAAAAATTTTGGATAAGTTGCATAACTATAATGGCCAATCACACAATACAGAATCAAGACTGATCTATCAAGTATCTCCAAATAGCCACCTGATTGTCTCTCTAATCAAAAGGCACATAGGTTGAAATTTGGAGAAAGAATTTTGTATTATATCCTATAAAGAAAAGCAGTCACCTCTCTCTCTTTTTCACCTAGTATGCAACGACAATCATTTTTGGGTTTTGATTTTTTATTTTTTTCAATTTCAAAATTGGATTTTATAAAATTTGAGTCTTTCTCCATATAGGACGAAAAACCCAAAAAGTGCAACAAACTCCCCCTCATGACTATATGGAGGGGTTCACCGTTCCGACAATCAATTTGTAGTTCTCATGTTTTTTTTTCCTTGGTAATGGTTTCATGAATATGTCAGCACCATTATCTTCAGTATGAACTTTCTCAAGGCACAAAAACTTAGCATCTAACGCTTCACGTAACTAATGGTAACACGGATCAATATGTTTATATTATGAGTGGAAAGAAGAATTTTTACTAAGATGAATTGCACTCTTATTATCACACAATAGATTTTCCTGATGAACAAAAAGCTCCTGAACAAATCTTTTGATCCAAAGTAACTGCTTACAAGCCTCAATAGCTACAATAAATTCCACCTCAGTTGTTAAAAAAGTAACACACTTACATAGTCTAGTTTATCATGGCACAACTCTCTCTACAAAATTAATCAAATACCTAGAAATGGACTTGTAATAATCAACTTCACCAATCACGTCAACATCTGTAAAGCCTATTAAAACACGTTTATTACCACCAAAAGAGAGTTTCAAGTAAAATGTACCACACTATTCTTTGTATGGATTAAGAAAGGTAGCTACTCACTATACCAACTACATAAGCAATGTCAGATCTAGTACATAATTTCACATACATCAAACTACCTACCATAAAAGCATAAGGGAATTTTCCCCATTTCCTTCTTCTCTACATTGGTAGTGGGGTATTGCTTTTATTGTGATAAGTACAGCTTCCTTTCTCGTCTATGCTAAGTGATAAAAGTTTCCATCATTTGATTTACAACACCCAAGTCCTTTATGGCAAAAGACTTATCCAACTATTCCTTAAAGTCATTTATCCTATAAACATTCTTTCAAATAATAAGAAAATCATTTATATGGAGTAAGAGGATAATAAGATCATCATAAAAAACTTCGCACAAAAACACAAATGTCTAAAGTAGTCTTCATCTAACCATGGTCCTTTAAGACTAATTCAAAATTTCTATACAACTATCTTAGGGCCTAATTCATGTAGATTTTTTCATCCAAATCTTTAGGAAGAAACGTTGTCTTCATGTCCATTTGCTCAATTTCTAAGTCAAGACTAGTTAAACTAAGGAGTGCACGAATAAAGGTCATCATAACTATATAAGAAAAATTTCCTCAAAATCAATACCTTTCTTTTGTCCAAACCATTTAACAATAAGTCTTGCCTTGTACCTTGGCCTTGAGTTGTGTTCCTCATGTTTAATTTTAAAGACCCATTTATTTTTCAGTGCTTTCCTACCTTTGGGCAATTTAACCAACTCAAAGGTGGGTTATCATGTCAAGACTACAAATCATCTAGCATTGCCTTAGTCCACTTGTCTTTATGTTTATCTTTGAGAACTTCTTCATTACACTCTAGTTATCCTAGATCAGTTAGTAAGACATAATCATTTACAGGGTATCTAGTAGAAGGTAAACGAGTTCTAGTGGACCTTCTTAATGTGTTTATAAGAATCTCCTCTATTGACTGCTCCACTTCAACATTCTAGAGTTTTGCTTTCTCTTTTGGAATATCAACATCAAATACATCTTATTGATTATTATGGGTACCAATTGCATCTTGTTCCTCTCTTGGTGTATAAGCAACTATATCAAATCACTTAGCATATAATTGCTATAAGGTACTGATTTCTATTCTCTATTAAAGTCTGTCATAATCTGATCCTCCATAAACATAATGTCTTTGCTTCTAACTATCTTTGTTCTATTTGGATTTTACAATATGTAGCCATTCTCATCCTTACCATAACCAAGAAAAATTAATTCTCTAGTCTTCATGTCAAGCTTTGTCCTTTCATCTTTAGGAACATAAGCAAAAGCTATGCAACTAAAAACATGCAAATGGTCATATGAAGCATTCTTCCAATACCAAATTTTATCTAGTAGCTCCAGCTGTGAAGGAATACATGGTGAGAGATTAATGGCATGAGCTACAGTGCTCAAGGCTTCAACTTGAAAAAACTTTAGCAACCTGGCCTGTGAAAGAATACATCTTTCCCTTTCAACTAATGTTATATTCATATTTTTAGCTAAAACATTCAATTGTGGTTTCTTTGGGGTGACTTTTGATGTATGATTCTTGATTCTTTGCAATAGGCATCAAATGGTCCTAGGTACTCACCATTATTATTAGTTTATATTCATTTCAATTTCTTTCTGGTTTCTCTCTGAACTAAGGCTTAAAACTACTTTAAAACATATAAGATTTGATCTTTCGATCTTATGGTGTAAACCTAAAATTTCCTTGAATAGTCATGTGTAAAAGTCACGAAGTAATAATCACCTCTAAGAGCATAGGTTTCGTAAGACCATAAACATCAAAATGCACCAATTCTAGTACCTCAAGTCTTCTACTTGATGGGTGGCTCTTAAAGGATACTCGATTTTTCTTTCTTGCTAAATAGTGATCACACTTTTTCAAGTGCACTGCTTTTATCCTAGATAGAAAATTCCTCTTGGCCAAAATTGCAGTCCCTTCTCACTTGTATGGCATAGTTCTTTATGCCATAACTTAGTTTAAGTACCTAATTCAGTTGTATTAACAACATCTTTAACTATTTTGGCTTTAGTCAAATATAAAGAGGAATACTACTTATCTCCAACCATAATCATGGTCCTTTAGAGAGCTTCCAATTTTCACCTAAAAATTTTCATTAAATCCATCATCATACAACTTATCAATAAAAAGAAGACCGAACTTAATATTCAGAACATGCTTAACATGTTTAAGAGTTAACTAGGACCCATTATAGGTCACCAAACACACATCTCCAATGCTTGCACATCTAGTCATTACTCCATTTGCTATTTCAACATTGTCAAAGTCACCATGTATGTAGAATTTGAATGCATCTCTTCTATTTGTAACATGAATTGAAACATTATTGTATACCACCTAACTACTCTCATCATGTGCAAATTGACGATATCAAGCTCTTGAACTAATGTGAGATCATTAGGAGTAACATTAACCCAGTCATCATTGGCACTTACTGTAGCACCCCACCTTTCCAAGACACGTGCCTGACATCCTGAGTGATGTTTGAGTACATACCCCGCAAGGGCGACATGCTAGAATAGTCAAATACTCAAATAATTCAGTACATGTTTTTTCAATTTAATTGATCACTTATGCGGAATTCAAAAATACAAAACGAACCCACTTTATTCATAAACTTTTCAATCGTAGCAATATAATCATCCAAATTTCAATAGTCATTTGGGCTCATTGCAAATACAAAATATTTGTAGTCATAGTTTCAGATTCGTATTGTACAGAAATTTTAAAATATACAAATTGATACAAAAATAAAAAATTACAAATGCTGACGCAAACTGATCCCGACCTCTATTTCTTACTTGTATGCAGTGGATATACTCCTGTTAGCCTAACGAGGTACTCTTTTGAGCCTGAAAAATAATTGAAAATTTTGGGTGAGTTTTGCGAACTTAGTGGATGACCATCACCGATGGCTAACTCAATCACATAACACATACAATTCATAAAAGCACATTCATTTCAGATTCACTTCAGACATATTTCACACTCAGAAACCATTCAAACCATTTAAATCATACATATCACATACATGTGCAATGCTCATAAGACTCACTTTCAGTTCTTACTTTGTTGTGATCAAATGCTTGACTGTCCTGTATCTATTGTGGATACCGAGCTTATTGATAACTGTCCCGTATCCATTATGGATACCGAGCTCATTAATAATTGTCCCGTATTTGTTGAGAATATCAGGCTCATTCTACATAGTGAGCCTTTGGCTCTTAGTCACTTTCTGAGCTCTGGGCTCTTTTTCACATTCTAAGCTTTAAGCTCTTTTTTTAGTGGCTACTTTGGTCATAATGTACTTTTATTGTTATAAGTACAGCTTCCTTTCTCGTCTATCCTGAGTGATAAAAGCTCCATTCATTTGCTTTACAACACCCAAGTCCTTTATGGAAAAAGACTTATCTAACTATTCCGTGAAGTCATTTATCCTACAAACATTCTTTCCAATAATAAGAATATCATTTATATGGAGCAAGAGGATAATAAGATCATCATAAAAAACTTCGCACAAAAACACAAATGTCTAAAGTAGTCTTCATATAACCATGGTCCATTAAGACTAATTCAAATTTTCTATACAACTATCTTATGGCCTACTTCATGTAGATTTCTTCATCCAGATCTTTAGGAAGAAAGGTTGTTTTCATGTCCATTGCTCAATTTCTAAGTCAAGACTAGTTAAACCAAGGAGTGCATGAATAAAGGTCATCTTAACTATGGGAGAAAATTTTCCTCAAAATCAATACCTTTCTTTTGTCCAAATCATTTAGCAATAAGTCTTGCCTTATACCTTGGCCTTGAGTTCTGTTCCTTAGGTTTAATTTTAACGACGCATTGATTTTTTAGTGCTTTCCTACCTTTGGGCAATTTAACCAACTCAAAGGTGGGTTATCATGTTAAGGCTACAAATCATCTAGCATCGCCTTAGTCCACTTGTCCTTATGTTTATCTTTGACAACTTCTTCATCACACTCTAGTTATCCTAGATCAGTTATTAAGATATAATCATTTACAGGGTATCTAGTAGAGGGTAAATGAGTTCTAGTGGACCTTCTTAAGGTGTTTATAAGAATCTCTTCTATTGACTGTTCCACTTCAACATTTGCGAGTTTTGCTTTCTCTTTAGGAATATCAACATCAAATACATCTTATTGATTATTATGGGTACCATTTGCATCTTGTTCCTCTCTTGGTGTATAAGAAACTATATCAAATCACTTAGCATACAATTGCTATAAGGTACTAATTTCCCTTCTCTATTACAGTTTGTCATAGTCTGATCCTCCATGAACATAATGTCTTTGCTTCTAACTATCTTTGTTCTATTTGGATCATACAATATGTAGCCATTCTCATCCTTACCATAACCAAGAAAAATTAATTCTCTAGTCTTCATGTCAAGCTTTGTCCTTTCATCTTTAGGAGCATAAGCTAAAGCTATGCAACTAAAAGTATGCAAATGGTCATATGAAACATTCTTCCAATGCCAAATTTTATCTAGTTGCTCCAGTTGTGAAGGAATACATGGAGAGAGATTAATGACATAAGCTACAGTGCTCAAGGATTCAACATAAAAAAACTTTAGCAACCTAGTCTGTGAAAGCATACATCTACCTTTCAACCAATGTTATATTCATCCTTTTAGCTAAAACATTCAATTGTGGTTTCTTTGGGGTGAATTTTGATGTATGATTCCCGATTCTTTGCAATAGGCATCAAATGGCCCTAGGTACTCACCATTATTATTAGTTTATATTCATTTCAATTTCTTTCTAGTTTCTCTCTGAGCTAAGGGCTAAAACTACTTTAAAACATATAAGACTTGATCTTTCGATCTTAAGGTGTAAACCTAAAATTTCCTTGAATAGTCATGTGTAAAAGTTATGAAGTAATAATCACCTCTAATAGCATAGGTTTTGTAAGACCATAAACATCAAAATGCACTAATTCTAGTACCTCAAGTCTTCTACTTGATGGGTGGCTCTTAAAGGATACTCGGTTTTGCTTTCCTGCTAAACAGTGATCACACTTTTTCAAGTGCACTACTTTTATCCTAGATAGAAAAATCCTCTTGGCCAAAATTGCAGTCCCTTCTCATTTGTGTGACATAGTTGCTTATGCCATAACTTAGTTTAATTACCTAATTTAGTTGCATTGACAACATCTTTAACTATTATGGCTTGAGTCAAATATAAAAAGGAATACTTCTTACCTCTAACCATAATCATGGTCCTTTAGAGAGCTTCCAATTTTCACCTAAAAAATTGTCATTAGATCCAGCATCATAGAGCTTATCAATAAAAAGAAGATCGAGCTTAATATTCAGAACATGATTGACATGTTTAAGAGTTAACCAGGACCCATTACAGGTCACCAAACACACATCTCCAATGCTTGCACATCTGGTCATTACTCCATTTTCTATTTTGACATCGTCAAAGTCACCATGTATGTAGAATGTGAATGCATCTCTTCTAGTTGTAACATGAATTGAAACATTATTGTATACCACCCAACTACTCTCATCTTGTGCAAATTGACCATATCAAGCTCTTGAACTAATGTGAGATCATTAGGAGTGACATTAACCCAGTCATCGTTGGCACTTAGTGTAGCACCCCACCCTTCCAAGACTCGTGCCCGATATCCTGAGTGATGCCCGAGTACGTACCCCGCAAGGGCGAGATGCTAGAACAATCAAACACTCGAATAAGTCAGTACAATTTTTTTTCAATTTAATCGATCACGTATGCGGAATTCAGAAATAAAAAATGGACCCACTTTATTCATAAACTTTTCAATCGTAGCAATACAATCATCCAAATTTCAATTGCCATTTGGGCTCATTACAAATACAAAATACTTGTAGTCATAGTTTCAGATTCGCATTGTACAGAAATTTCAAAATATACAAATTGATACAAAAATAAAAAATTAATCTAGAAAAATCATCAAAAGTTTAGGTCATCTCATTCAGTTACTGTTCACACAGTCTACAACAGTAAATTTCCAAGCCAAAATTTAACCTCTTAAGGCTACAATTAGACAACACCTATTTCACAATAAATTGTAGCCAATCAACTAAAGTTTCATTTGGTCCAAACCTCACCTCATTTGCATAACAACACAAGTATTTATGATCAAAACAGTGCAATAGGTACAAAACCAATTTTCCAGCTTTGTTACTAAACTTAGATCCTATCACTTCCAA
>JAOQMR010000004.1:7565679-7575725 GCA_027563865.1 Erythroxylum pelleterianum
AAGAACATATTGTCTGTTTCTTGTTTAAATAGAGCTGGTTTCCATTTGAATTTTAATAGCAATGGTTGTTCTATTAGGTTGAATGGAATGTTTTATGGTACTGGTACATTATATGGAGAGCAATGGAACTAAATAGATCCCGATGAGATCAGGATATGTCCCGATGAGATCGCGACATCGATATTGCTGAAACAAGTCTCTGGTGTTTTTCCATACCAGGACCCGGTAAGACCGACCCCAGTGTGACTGGACCATCTCAGCATTTATATATGTGTGTGTGTGTGTGTGTGTGTGTGTGTGTGTGTGTGTGTGTGTGACTAATGTGGAAAGGAGAAGATAAAGTAGCATTTAAATGGAAAATGACAAAATGACTAAAAGACAAAAAGAAGGATGATGGTCGTGTGTTAATAAGAGCATATAAGAAGTTTAAAAATCAAGTTTTATATATATAGTCACCCGAAGCTCTCCATCGTGAACTTCAAGCTTCATCATCTTCTCCTCTTCTTCACCTTGTGCTCTCTACGAATAAAGGTAAGAGCTAGCACTCTCTTCTTTATTCTAGCTATTTCCGAATCAAAGAGTTTAATTCGGTTGGGTTCTCTGACTTTTGTGTGGATACTGTTATAGACAGTCTCCTTTGGCCGTTGTGGTTTGAAAATTATGGTACTTCTTTGTATAGATACATAGATCCTGGACTTCGGGAAGGTCCCGAAATATTTTTTTTTGTTTTCCGCACCGTGTGTATGTGATGCATGCACTGGAATTTTCCTACAACTTCTGCAAACCAGCCCTCCTCTTGTGCTCTGATATACTCATCCATTATATCTACTTTCATACAAGAGCTACTTTCTTTCGAATTGTTCAAGTCTTTGTTCATAATGAACTCCATATGCTCATCACTAATATGAAGAAGCACTTTGCCTTCATAAACATCTATCAGTGCTTTTCCAGTGCTTATGAATCGTCTTCCAAGAATTAATGGATAGTTCTTATCCTCTTTGAAATCTAATATGAAGAAATCTACAAGAATAATGAACTTGTCTGCCTTTACCATAACATCTTCTACCACGCCAATTGGTTTCTTTATGGATCGATCTGATAACTGAATAAGCATCAAAGTTGGTTTCACATCACAGAGCTCCAATCTTCTAAAGTTCAACAAAGGCATAAGGTTTTTACTTGCACCTAAGTCGCATAAACATTTTACGAATTCTAACTCACCAACCACACAGGGTTTTGTGAAGCTTCCAGAATCCTTCAGCTTAGAAGGCACGTGACTGGTGATAATAGAGTTATGGCTTTCGTTTAGTGCTATCATTTGATTCTCTTCCTAAGTTTGCTTCTTTGTTAATATGTCTTTAGGAATTTGACATATTTGGGCATATGCTCAAATGCCTCAACATCATATAGATTAATTTGCAAAGTCTTTGATTTCTCTACGAACTTTGCAGAACTTTGTAAATTGTGAATCCAGTTTGTTCTTTTGTAATCGTTGAGGGTATGGGATCTTGGGTAGCTATGGCGGAGGGGCAACATAAGGAGGATACCCACTCATGTCTACGTCTTTCTTCTTTTCTACTGGGTGTGGTACAGCTTGTGTCTCTACTGATTGCTTAAATTCCTTCCCACTTCTAAATATGATTGCTTTGAGTTGCTCCCTTGGGTTTGCTTCATTATTGCTTTGGGAGATTCCCCACACTTCTTGTAGATAATGCATTTCCCAGTTGACTCATTTAAACCTCTAATTTTTTAATTGAAGAATCATAGTTTCTAGTTATTTGCTCGAATTTATCTTCAAGTCCCTTATGAGCTTCATTCATGCTCATGATCTTGTTCAAGATTTTGTCCAACTTAGAGTCTGTAAAAATGGGTTTTTCCTGTTGGAATTCAGGTGGCTCTTAAGGTCGAAATTGACCTGCTGCATTGTTTGACCAAAATAAATTTGGGTGGTTTTTCCACTCAGGATAGTAATTATTAGAATACATGTTGTTTCCTCATTCTTGACCAAATTGTGTGTCCGTGTAGTTTAATTGCTCCATCTTGTCATTTTTCATTGAAAAACAATCAACGGTAAAATGGTTATTTTTCTCGCATAATTCACATCTATGTTGAATTGCTTTGCTGAGAACTGATGAAGAGGCTTATATACTGTTAAGTTGTCTTGTCAAATTGTCAATGTCAGCTTACGTTGCTGTTATTGAATCAACAGCAAAGACTCCATTATGACTTAGGAAAGTTGACTGTTGTCTACTTTTATCTAACGACCAAAAATAGTTGTTACTTGCTATCTCTTCCAACAATTCCTTCGCTTCCTCAACCGTCTTCCACATAAGAGATCCTCCAAAAGCTGCATCTATGGTGCCTCTCGTGGGTGGATTGACTCTAACATAGAATATTTGTAAAAGAAATTCCTTTAGTAGATTATAGTGAAGACATCTCCTTTGCAAATTCTTGTCACGCTCCTACACTTCGAATAGTGACTCCTCACTGTTTTCTTGGAAATTCACAATTTCCTTTATTAACCTTGTCATCTTTGTGAATGGGAAGTACCTATCCAAAAATGCACGCACCAACTACTCCCAAGTTGTGACCTTTTTGGGTTTTAAAGAATGATACTATACCTTAGCACGATCCCATAATGTGAAGGGAAAGAGCCACGTCCTAATAGCATCTTCCAACATCCCTTGATATTGGAAAGTATCACGTATTTCCAAAAAATTCACTAAATGAGTGTTAGGATCCTCATTAATTAACCCGTAAAATTGTACATTGGTTTGTAGCATGTTCAGCAAAGCTGGCTAAATCTCTAATGAGGTTGCTTACACCAGTGGTCGAGTGATGCATTGGTTTGTAGCATTAAATCTCGGTCTTAGGAAATCCATCAAAGTTCACTGCTGGTCTCTTTGATTGTATTCTTCCGCCATTGTTTCTTTAATTTCTTCTTTTTGGCATCATATTATTTGGATTGCTCCTTCCAATTAGGTGTTGTCAAGTGTTAGAGTTTCGATAATCCTAGCTCTGAGTGATTCTTGTGTTTGTGCAATTGCACAGACACAAGAGAGGCGAAAATTCCTTAAACTAAAAGAATTCAACTAATCCTAACTAATTCTGTTACAACAATGCCAAAAACTTGTTGGAGTGGTAAGCTTTACTATTTATAGCCCTCAAAATACCGCAATTACACGAGTCATAAGCGTAGTAGTTGAGGTGTCGATCCCACAAGGAATTAATGAACTAATTGAATCCTAACTTTGTCTAAGGTTGTAAAAACGTGATTTAAATGAAAATAAAGATTAAAAAATTTAACTATCAAGTAAGGGTTAAATGAAAATAAAATTCTAAAATTATTAAAATAAATCAAAATGGAGTATAATCACTTAACAATTGAGATATCACAACAAGACAAGAACAAAGAATTATGAGAAGGTGGATTTATCCTATTATCAAATGCTAACATGATTACTTTTGAGTTAACTCGGTATCAGTCCTAGACTTTCGAAGGGTGGATTACTCTTTTTCAAATTATAATCATTAAACCCTAAATCGTACACTCTAATTGAATTATGAAATTTGCAATCTCTCAATTAACAAAAAGCCTACACATCTAATTAGATCTTACGTTGTCTAATAGACTATCAGGTCCTCACACGAGATCTCTCTTTGTATAAATTACTGATTTGATTATTTGCGTGATCTATTAGATTGTTTAACTCTCATTACCTAATCTAATCGTTTTTCTACCAATTTACTCTCTCGATTTGTTACCAAAGCATACAAATATAACAAATAATCACAATACCTAATGTATTAACACCAAAATAAATCACATTAACATTGATTCAAGAACAAATCCCTAAAGGAGTTTAGAACATCATTAATAACGTGTTCAACATTCTCAAAGCCAATTCATACATCAAGATGAAGTAAATAAACAAGATAAAGTAGGAAAGAACATAAAATGGCTGAGTTTGAGTGGTTGGACAACAACTGCAGATGCTCTTGTACCATTCTCTCCTTCTTCTCTCCTTGTTCTCTCTTCCTTATGTTCTCTCTCAAGTGGCAAATGGAGACATGAAAAATTATGGTTCTTTGCCATCTCTGTATTTTTCTATTTAGGGTAAAATCTAGGTTTTACTGGGGGAAAAAAAGTCTTCAATAGAGTTTTCGAAGCTAACCCGCGTCTGCTATCACGCAGGCCACGATCGTGGCTTGTCAATTTTGCTTCTGTCACAATCATGGGCCTGGAACTTCCACCGGGCTTCTTCCAAATCTTCTTCATTCTTTGATATCTGATCTCAAACACTAACAAATACATCAAAGCACCTCAAATATACAAAATTTAAGCTCAATATCATGCTCTAACCCATAAAACACTCGAAACACAAATATGTAACTAAATAACACAATCCTAACCCAAATATGCACTGATCATTCAATTTAACAACTAAATACATACTATACTACCTAGTAAAACATTATGCAATCTACCACTATCAATCTATAAAGCTTACTCATCACATAGATGATGTTCAATTGAGTAATCAATTAGACCTGACTAATTCCCTACATGTACCTTTTTTTCAAGTTTAATATCCTATTTGTTAATAAGCTCACCATTGTTGCTCGTAAAATTTGATTTCTATCATATTTTTTTGCATAATACAAGACGTAATAATTGAACAAGTGCTTGTAGTAGGAAAAGTGGTAGGAAGTTTATATATTATTGATTCAAGTTCTTATCACCCAAAAACTATTAAATAATATACCTTTAAATTGTATACAAACCTCTATGTCAACTTTGTAAATACCACCAATCCTTAACACCAATGACTAGGTTGTCCCTTTATAAATATAATGAAACATTTGAGTATAATAAAGGATTACATTACTGAAACTGATTCTCCATATAATATATGTCATTTGTCCAAGTATAGTAGGTTACTTTTTCAAAGCAATTCTATTTTTGAGCTTATTCATATTGATCTATAAGGACCTTATATGTATGCTTTAATCAATGGAGGTCATTATTTTTTTACTATAGCAGATAACTTTAGCAAAAGTATATGAAATTTTATTCTCAAATGTAAACAACAAACTACTTAAAACCATCAAAAACTTCTTTAACTTGATAAAAATAAATTCCATATGTCTGTTAAGGTCATTAAAATATAAAATAAAACATAAGTCACTAATACTTTTTGTCAGAACTTCTTGTCAAATCTTGGTATTATTCATTAGAGAATTTGTGTATATACTCCCCAACATATAGGTTATGAAGAGAAGCATAGACATTGCAAGTTACTAGAGTTATGATAAAATTTATCTGTTAAATTCTGCGGTGAAGCCATTCTTATAACTACATACCTCATTAATAAGCTACCTTGCTCTTCTCTCTCTTAAAGAAAACCTCACAATATCCTCTTCCATAAAGAACCAAATTATTCTTCTCTTAGAACCTTTAGTTGTCTTTGTTAAACTATTAATCCTTACAAGGAAAATTTTGAACCTAAAGCTTTTAAAGCCATATTTGTTGGATACTCTATTGGATAGAAGACATATAACTTGTATGATATAGAATCTAAACAGATTGTTGCTTCTAGAGATGTTATATTCTATGAACATATTTTTTCTTATCAAACAATTACAAAAAGTGATCAATTTACTCCTTTCTAATATATATATATACACACATATACTATATATATATATATATATAGTATATGTATATATATGTATGTATACATACACACACACACACACTTCAATACTGAATTAGACATGGGAGTTAATTGAATTGCCTTTTGGAAAGAAATCCATATAATGTAAATGGGTGTACAAAGTCAAGCATAAATATGATGGCAATATGGACAATATAAGGCAAGATTAGTGGAAAAAGACTATAATCAAGTTAAAGGAGAAGATTATCATGATAGTTTTCATCCGTAACCAAAATGTTGACTGTTAGAACATTCTTAGCCAGCACAATAGCCAAGGTAGGACATCTTCATCAATTAGATACAAACAGTTCTTTGTAACATGGTTATTTAGATGAAGAAGTTTACATGATGCTCCCACAAGGTTATAATAAAGCAACACTTGGTCAAGTTTGTAAATTGAAGAGATCATTATATCGTTTCAGCAAGATCATTATATCGTTTCAACAAGCTTTAGATAATGGAACTAGGAATTTACTTATTAATTTCACTAATATGGATTTCACCCTTTGGCTTATGAAAATTGTTTGTTTGTCAAAGGAAATGCTCATAATTACTTGGCATTGATTTTCTATATAAATTTTGTTTTGCTTGTATGTGCATCAAAATATGATACTATTGCTACATAGAAGTTCATCAAGAATTCACCATAAAAATTTAGGACCAGCTAAATTTTTTATGGATTTGGAACTAGTTAGATCAACTTAAAGAATGTAAATTAGTTAGAGAAAATATGCACTAGATTTTCTAACAGATGTGGGACCCACATACACAAAAGCTAAATTAAATTCTCTTCCTAAAATTCAAAAATTCAATTTTGATGATGCTCCTCCACTTTAAAAACTAGATAAATATATAAGATTAGTTGGAGTACTTGGGATTCATTAGATCTAACATTACAGACTTAAACAACAGAAGTAGTTATCTTCGTGCTTAAATACCTTAAAGGTTGTCTTTCAAATAGATTTTTCTTCCTTGTTTCATCCTCATTCTCTCTTAGTGCTTATTATGATACACACTGGGCAGCTTGTCCATTTACAAGAAGGTCGCTTACAGGCTATTATCTTTTTTCTGAGTTCCACTTTAGTTTTCTTAAAAAACTAAGAAACAACTTGAAGCCTCAAAATCATTTGTTGAAGCTAAATATATGAGCATATGAGTCACATTTTGTGAGTTTTAGTGGCTTACCTATATTTTACAAGATTTGAAATTTTCAATTTCCTTTCCTATATCTCTCTATTGTAATCATCAACAAAATTATATATTACATCTAATCCAGTGTTTTATTAAAAGACCAAACAATTACTTATTAATGCTAGTTTCATTCATCCTTAGTATGTTTCTTCCAAAAATCAATTAGTTGAGCTTTTTACTAATTCTCATTAATACTACACATTACATATCGTATTATTCAAGTTGAGGTTATGTGATTGGCACCAAGCTCCAACTTTAGGGGGATGAAGAATGTATAAAGCAACAATTACTAAATGATGCTAGAAGAAGTTAGAAAAAGATAGATAGGTGTTCGGAGCTGAAGCTTAGAAGAAGTGAAGTGCTAGGAGCAGGAGTTGAGTTATGTCATGTATTTTTATATTGGTTATAGTTAGTAAAAAGTAGTTTAGCTTAGTAGTTTTCTGTTATACATAGAAGTAGTATGCAATTTATTTTAAAGTTTGGATCTATAAATAGCTAGCTATTGTATAAAAATCAATTGGAATTAATGAAGTTTTAGAGTTTGTATAAGATGATTGAGATTGCCTAGGTTAGATATAAAATACAAAATTACAAAAATTCCAATTACTAATAATGTGCTTGTACTATGATATCAAACACCTAATTTGCACTCCAAACTACCTTTAAGATTATAAACTATTAAAAAGCTGAATATATTCAATATTTCTTGAATAAGTTACAAGGAAATATACATAGGAAAGGATCCTTAGAATATCTCCCAGAAAGTAGGGGATATACACAATCATGCTTCTATTTCTAAGATATATATAAATACACAATCAATTAATCAAATAACTATTTAATAATTATTTCCTATTAAAAGTGCATAAAGACCATTACTCCCCCTCAAGGTGGTGAATGAATGTGTTTCATTCCCAACTTACTAATGAAGTCTTCAAAGGTTGTACAAGGCAATCCTTTTGTCAAAACATAAACTATTTGCTCCTTTGATGAGATGAAGGGGATGCGTACTAGGCTACTATCCAATTTTTCTTTTATAAAGTGTCTGTTAACTTCCACATGTTTAGTTCGATCATACTAAATAGGGTTGTTTATCATAGTATAATTTCATTAGACCTTCCCATATAATTTTTAAGTCATCAAGAACTATTTTTAACTGAAACAACTTGCAAACCCCTAATGCCATAGATCTGAATTATGATCTTGACACAACATTATGTTTTTTTGTTGTTTTATAGAACAATATTTCCTCTCATAAAAATACAGTATTCTGAAGTTGATCTTTATCCATTAACGAACTTACATAATTTGCACTTGTGTAGGCTTCCATTGTAATATTTTCTCCTTTTTTAAATAAAATCCTCTTCCTAAACTACCTTTTAGATACTGCAGAATTTTGTATACAGCCTTGAGGTGTACTTCTTTAGGGTTTTGCATAAATTGGCTTATCACACTTACTGAAAGGGCAATGTCTATTCATGTATGTGTTAAGTATATTAATTTTCCAACCAACCTTTGATAGGCTCCTTTGTCTACTGCTTGATCCTATAATGCATCACTTAACCCAGGATTGGACTTAATCAAAGTAGCCGTTGGCTTGAATCTTAACCTTCTTGTCTGTTTTAACAAATCTAACATATATTTTGTTGTGAAATGAGTATTCGTTGGCTTAAATGTACAACCTCCATTTCTAAAAAACATTTCAACTTTCCCAGCTTTTTAATAGCCAATTCTTATAATATTTTTTCTTCGACAGTAGCATCTCTTCTTCATCATTTTAAGTGACTATGATGTCATCCACATACATCAATAACATTGCTATTCCCTGTGTCTTTAAGTGTTTGATAAATAGGGTATGGTCTCTACGGCTTTGATTATACCTCATAAATCTTCCAAACCATACTGTTGGTGATTGTTTTAGTTCATAAAGGGTCTTTTTTAATTTGCACGCCATTCCATTTGAGATTCAAAGGAAAGTGGAACTTTCATGTATATTTGTTCTTCCAATTCTCCAAGGAGGAAGGTGTTTTTAGCCACATATTGTTGTAGCTTCAAGCCAAAGTTGGTAGCTAGTAACAATAAAATCATGGCAATATTCATTTTTTGCTACTAGTGCAATTGTTTCTAGGTAATCTATCTCGTAGGTTTGGGTGTTAAACCTTTGGCAACCAACTTGACCTTATATCTTTCATCAGTCCTATCATATCTATATACTTACTTGAATACACACATGCATCTAACCAATTTTTTAATCCTCGGGCAATTCCACTAATTCTTAAGTTTTATTTTTTTTGGGTGCATCCATCTCACTTTTCATGGCATTTCTCATCTCTTAATGCCTCGGCCATATTTTTCTGGAATGAGAATGATATGAAGATTTTTAAGAAAGATTTGGTGTTTTTCAAATAGGTTTTGATATGTCATAAATATATATAATGGGTGTTGTGTAAAGGTTCTAGTACCTTTTTTGAAGGCGATAGGTAGGTTTAAATCACTAGGTTCAACTTGTGGGTCAAGGTTAAGCTCGCAATGTCATCTTCTACCAATGTGGTAATATGTTACTGCTTATACTAACATTTACTTTTTGGACATGCACAAATAAAACCAATCAAAATTGTCTTATAGAGTTATCACTAAATTATGACTGCGTTTCATTTTGGTCGACTTTTGGGATTTCATTGATTGTTTGCATAGGACAGTACAGAAGATACAACAAAAGATAATGAGAATGACAATGAAGAAGAGAAAGATCGGGAGGAACATAGCAACGAGAAAGACAGTATCAACGATGATTTAAACCTTAGTATTAAAACAAAAAAAGGATGAACCTTGCAGCAACTGGTAATGGTGCTCTTTTATGACTGAAAGATCATAAATTCAAGTCATGAAAATAGCTTCTTTGTAAAATATAAAAAAAAAAGATAAAGATTGCGTATAATTGATAACTCTTCCTTGACTCTCGTGAAGGAAAAAGCCTTACGCCTTGAGACAACACTTTATTAGACATACATTTTCTTCATAATGACACCTTACCAAAGAGTAATAAAGGAAATATGCAGACAGAAGTTAAATATTGCCAAATAAAAGGAGCTGTAGGATCTTGTAAAGAGAACCTTTCTCAAAGTTCCAGTCATGTTG
>JAOQMR010000004.1:7605558-7617359 GCA_027563865.1 Erythroxylum pelleterianum
TGCACCTATGCATTTTCTTTTATTTTGGATGATGCTTTTGTCAAATGCGTTTTGATTTGGCTCTTTCAAACAATAACCGTATAGGAGACAGTATATGAGACATTTTTCAGTTTGTTTCTCATTTATCTAAAGGCCGTGGTTTAATTTAGGATCGTTTCATTGTTGTTGAATTGAATGGTCCGAAAAGTACTGAAATATGATAACTGGATATGCTACAAAGGATCCTGGTATTGGGATTATGTAGCCATATGCATTACGGTGGTGTTCCTCCTACCAAGTTATGAAGAGAGAGCAAGAAGAAAATGCTCCATGCCTACATCAGAAACCTGTATTAGCTATGCAAATCTTGTGCTTGCCAACTTCAGTGGGATTGTGCAATTAGTGCAACTTTAGTTTCTTACATGTCAACTTAATTTAAATTGTTTTTGATTGTAGTTCTTAGTAGTAGTGGTCGTGCATGAACTCGGGTTGGTTTTCCATGTGGTAACCGAAAAGCAAACCCAGATTTTAAAGCCATCATCATTCTGTTTCATTTTGTTATATGAAAATTGCCTTGTTTGAGATATGCAGCAAACTGGGGATTGGATATTAGGATCTTGATGGGATATGGTTCAGTTCCTGCATATTTTTGGGTTGTGGAGGTATGCTGTTTTTCAGCTGGGAAGCTTCTAAAATCTTCATGGTGTCTCTGTTTTAATGTATTTTAGTATCATATATATACATGGGAGCTAGATTGGGACAGGAGATTAAGAATTGCAGTATAGAGGTGGATTTCAGAGAACTAAACAGCTAGTGGATCTTGAGCCACAAGCAATCTGTCACTATAATTTTCTACTCCAACAGTTGCCATGCTTGTAGGACCTGCTTGCTGGGCGCCTTCGATGGATTGGTGCAGTAGGAAAGCATGCTTGTGTTGTGTCCAATTTTTGATCTTGTGTAGCCAATTTTTGATGTCTCAAATCTTCGAAAGCCTTGGTCTCTTGACGTGATGGCTTGTGTAGATGGAGTTGTGTCTGGTGCAGTACAGCTTAATTATACCTGCTTTAGTAAGAAAGGATATTCATACTACTGGTACTTGGAAAAGATGTTTTAGGGTTGATCTGGATTGGTACTTCAATAATTGATGCCTACTTGTTACTTGGATATGTTAAGGGATGGCTCAACCACGACAGCCCGTGCTTTTTAACATTCAATGGTTGGTTAGGATTGGATCTTACATCTGAAATGAATTGGACGGTGAACATGAGAGGTGAGGGTGAATCCCATTCTCATATAGATTAGCCCAGTTGAAGTCGAGGTTGGCTATCATATCATATCGTATCCAACAGGGAGGGGTCCACATCCACACATCACAGGCAGCGTACCGTTGCTTTTCGTAAGACGACGTCCGCCACAGCCCAACGTCAATCTTCAAATTCAATGCTACAATCATTAAACTGAAAACAACTGTTGATAGTTTTGCGTAAGCTTAACCTATAAATTGTTTAAATTAAACAACACGAAAACGAAAAACGTTGTTGGACTTGCAATTTGTGGTCCGACTCCGACCGCATCTGTCTTATCTCCAATGCACAGTACGTATAAGAAACACAAATGCCACAAGCTTCTTATCAACCCCGCGAAGCCCCACCACACCCGTCTCCGGCTCCCCTCCCTAGGCGGTTACCGCCTACCATTTGATTTGATATCGTCATCAACATGTAAAAATAGTAAACATTACTGAGAAGCTGAATGTCGGATTCTATGTATAAAAGGAAACCAGAACTCTCCTATCCCAATATATGCCAATCTCGTGCCATAACTGATTCTGTTTTATAAAAGAAATCCGAAACTGCCACATATCCCGGTTTATCCCAATCTCTTCTCTTTCATTTCTCAAAGCAACGGAGATGACGGAAAATACCGTTTTCTGGAAGCTCTCTGACGACCTTGTTCTCAAAATTTTCTTCAAGCTAGAGGACGACCCTCGAAACTGGGCACGCCTCGCATGTGTGTGCACTAAGTTCTCTTCTTTTATACGCAACATCTGCTGCAAAACTAAGTGCAGCGCCACTATCCCCGCTGTTGTCGCCGATCTCCTCTCCTCTTACTGCTCCTCCTCCTCCTCCGTCCCCGGTGGCTGGTCCGCCCTTCACAAGCTCGCCGTCTGCTGCCCTGGCCTCCTCCACACCGGCGTCCTCCTTGAACACTCCGATTTCGGCCTCGAACGCGAGCTCGGGCCCAATGAAAACTACCCACGAACTGAAACGACATCGGTTGTGTCCTGCTCTAGCAACTCCGCTCCTAAACCCGAAACGACCTCCGACGATTGCTCGTGGTCCTTGTACGACGACCTCTATTACGATACCGTTTACAACGCGTCAGAATCGCGAGATGGGGTGAGCGAGTTACGGGAAGAGGTTGCTGATAAGATGGACGTCAGGGTCGGTGGCGATTTTGCGGTTTGTAAAAGGAGAAAAAACTTCAGATCGCAACGATCTCATTTGGCGTCTGGAGTGTGGAATCTGAGCAGAGAGCAAGGAAACAAGTTGCTGGCGAGTCGGTTTCGGGGGGATTGCTTGTACTTATGCGATTGGCCCGGTTGCTTACACATGGAGGAGAAGCGGAATTACATGCTTTTTAGAGGCATTTTCAAGGACTTCAAGCGGTCTAGGGTTTGGAGGACGATAAATGACGGGAATAGGAGCAAGATTGACTTGAATTGTGCTTTCTGTGGGTGTAAAGAGACGTGGGATTTGCACTCTGCGTTCTGTTTGAGGAGGGTTTTTGGGTACCATGACGATGGCGAGCCAGTTGTTCGAGCATATGTCTGTGAGAATGGGCATGTCTCTGGGGCTTGGACCGATTTACCCTTGTATACTTGATCGGTCTCCTTATGGGTATTGTATGAATGCTTGTTCTCTTTCACTCTAGAGTGTTGGCTGAGTGTTTTAATAAGTTATACTTGGCCCTTATGTTATCTTATTATATTGTGTGAGGTTAATGTATTTGATTATGTTAATCTTCACTTATAACTTTTGAATATTATGAAACTAGCAGACTATTTCACATCCTCATTTTATCTGTCTGTTATACTTTGCTTTTAGGTTGGGAACGATGTTGGGTAGGTTCAGGGAAGTCTCTTCATGCTCTTCTTTTTCTGCACAGCCTTTGCTTTTTGCATAGAAAGCTAGTTTGGAGAGTGAACTTTTATCAAATAGATAACCTCTTCTTGTAAATAGTTATAGTGCTCATCATCGTCATCTAATGCTAAGGATATTATTTGATGGCCTTTGTTTTGTCTGGCCGGCTTTGCACTTCTCAAGGAAAATATTATTTGATTCCCTTTCTTTGGCTTTCTTGTTATTTGATTCCCTTTTAGATATGAAAATTCAAACGACATTGGATTCACATCCATCTCACTTGGCCTGATAAAACTACACAGACATATTAAAGAAATTGATTAAAAGTTGTATATAGATGTCAGCAGACTGCAGATATCAGTAATGTCAATGTGTGTGCATATTTTTTCTCAACGAGCCAAGACTTAGACTACTGACGTCTGAAAATCAGCCCTGACAATTTTGTATGTTACCAACAATATTAAAAACACTTGTCGAGACATCAAAAACAAATTTTATAGAATATATCAACTTGTTGAAAAAAAACAAAGAATCCACTGCACAGACAAGTTCTATATAAAAAAATATGTTGCTAACTTTATAAAAACTGAACGTGACATTATGTCTGTTCTGCGGTAAGCGTTTCATATGAACGACCTGAGCAGACTACTAAGGAACCCAGTTACAAGAAACCTATTCTGTAAGGAAGAATGTGGAGGCTTCAATCTTCGCTAACTGTGCTACTAAGCTTAGCAGTATCTGTCTTTTGTACTGATGAATATGGCAAACAGGACTTCCCGCCAGGCTTCGTATTTGGTGCTGCCACCTCTGCTTATCAGGTCGCTATAGCACTTCCATCATTTCTGTTACTGAAAATAAAGCTATCCATTTTTTTTATTAGCTTGTAATGCTTGAGATTAGGTGGAAGGAGCAGCAAACATGGATGGTAGGAGTCCTAGCATCTGGGATACTTTTACTCATTCAGGTCAGAGGCTTTCTATGTTTAACTTCCTCTGTTCTGTTTGTGGCTTTCTCGATCCTCTCATAGTACAACCTCCTTTCCGGTTACCTCATCAAAAAGTTTAGCCTGAAAATCGAACTACAGGCTTTAAAATCTTAAAGATTTATTAGCTACTGCGCTTTCATCTAACTGAAATTCCAGGAAACTTGCATGGTGACACTGGAGATGTGGCAGTTGACCAGTATCATAAATACAAGGTATATATATAATACCGTATGGATAAACTTAAATGGAAACTTAATAAATTATCATTAGAGGAATTTATATGCCTTGCTCCTATAATTGGCTTCATGTGATCTACTGCAGGAAGATGTCCAACTTATGGCTGAAACAGGATTGGAAGCCTATAGGTTTTCCATCTCTTGGTCGAGACTTATCCCGAGTACGGAAATTTCCAAGAAATAACAAATTACTAACAGTTTCTTTTGTTCTTTGGCTATACATTAATTTTCTTAATTTACGACTTTTAGATGGAAGAGGAACGCTCAATCCAAAAGGATTGCAGTATTACAACAACCTCATCAACGAACTTGTTAGCCACGGTCAGGAATAGATCCCAAGTTTGAGGAGAGAGGAATAAATATGTTTTCCTTTTTGGTTTTGAATTTCCAATTTCTAGCAGAAGCAGTATTTACGTTTCTCTTGATGAAACAGGAATTCAACCACATGTAACTTTAAATCATATGGATCATCCCCAGGTACTTGAGGATGAGTACGGAGGATGGCTGAGTAGAAAGATGGTGTATAGTTCTTCAAACATTTCACCCTTTCTTTAGTTCGCTGTTCTTCGTGTGGAGAGGGCCTGAGTATCAGATATATATTTTGGTGAATGCAGGGAAGATTTCACAGCCTATGCGGATGTGTGCTTCAGAGAGTTTGGAGACAGAGTCCGGCATTGGGTTACTATAAATGAGCTTAATATCTTCGCAATTGGAAGTTATGACTTGGGAATGCTGCCTCCTAAACGATGCTCTCCTCCATTTGGATTCAACTGCTCCCAAGGCAATTCCACTTACGAGCCTTACTTGGCGGCTCACCATATGCTTTTAGCCCATGCATTTACTGCCAGATTGTACAGGACAAAGTACAAGGTCAGGTGACATTTCAATCTAATGCATTATTTCTTACTCCTTAACCTCTCAGGCGGAGTTAAAATATGCCTATTCTTGTTACCCTCTCTTGATGCAGGAGAAGCAGCATGGATTTATAGGGCTTAGCCTCTTTGGTTTTTGGTTCCAACCTCTAACTAACTCAACAGAGGACGTGACTGCAACTGAGAGAGCAAAAGAATTTTTTCTTGGTTGGTAGGTTGAGAAAAGTTCATCGAGGGTAGTTGGAATTGAATAGATATCTTTATCCCCTCTCCTGATCCTGTACATGTTGCATGCAGGACTGCGAAGCCTTTGGTGTTCGGAGACTATCCTGACATAATGAAGAAACTTGTGGGCTCAAGACTTCCATCCTTTAGCCCTGACGAATCCAAGTTAGTTAAGGGTTCGATTGACTTCCTAGGATTCATACACTACGGTGGATTCTACATCAACGACAACTCCAATAGTCCGAAAGGAGATGTTTTTGTAGATGCTCAAGTGAACAATTTCCGTATGGTCTAACTTGGAACTTCTTGGAGGATTTTCTTTTATGTACATTATACAAATAAATTTGCATATGTTTTCACTTTTCAGTTCGGCCCGACGTAGTTGATTATCCGCAGAAACCACAAGCCAACCAGGTGAGAATTCATGTTGTTGTGTTTATGTGTTGATTAACTTTTTGCAGCAGTTCCAACCAGGTGAGAATTCATGTTGTTGTGTTTATGTGTTGATTAACTTTTTGCAGCAGTTAAATTTCAGCGCCATTAACACAAACTGTCTAAATGATTCTTTACCCATTTTTTAAAATTATTTTGTAATGAAGCAATTTTTAAATCTTGTTTACGTAATTTTCAGATATTTATATATGGTTTTTAGTTAAAATAGTCATCGACTCTTTTTATGAATTAACTGAGCGTTAATACATCGTAGAATTAATTTTTATATCTATCAAGTACGGTTTACAGATACCAAGTAATAAACATTTCTCTGGTTCAGGATTTGGTGCCAACATGGGCTTTGAAAGGATTACTTCACTGCTTCAAGCAATCCTATGGCAACCCTCCTGTATATATTCTTGAAAATGGTCTCTTCCGCTCATACATCCTTTGCCATAACCTTTGCTCTTTGTTCTCACTTTTTGTGTAGAGTTGAGATGTTCCATTTCCCCTTCTTGTTCTTATCCTATGGAATTTCTTTTACCAATGGTGAATAAATTTCTGTCATCTAACTCGTTAATCTATGTTATCTGTCCTGGTACAGGAAAAAATACCCCTCGTAGTTCTTCGTTGGAAGACATTTCCAGGGTGGTATATTTGCATACGTACATAGGGGCTGTGCTCGATGCAATTAGGTACATTCCAACTTAATATGACATTGCATCAAGGGAATTTACATAATTTCTTTTTTTTCCCTTTCAGCTGATAATCATATGATGCATGTTTGGCCGTTTTAGTATAGCATTGCGCAACTTGTCTAATTTCGAGTTTCATGTGCTTCTAAAGGGCTGGATCAAACACAAGGGGCTATTTCGTATGGTCCCTTCTTGATATATTCGAGATATTGGATGGTTACCGAACAAGTTTTGGTCTATACTACGTAGATTTGGATGACCCTGACTTGAAACGACAGCCTAAGCTCTCTGCCCATTGGTATTCCCAGTTTTTGAAGGGAAAAAAAACTAGTCTAGATGGAATAATCCTCAAAGTAGAGAACAATATCTCATTTCAGTAAATGAACTGCACCTATTTATATTAGATTGAACATTTCTTGTAATTTTGTACGGACCAATATATTATCAGCTTTCCATTTATTTAAGTCTTAGAAATTAGACAATTAATGTGATACTTCTTGGAGCAAAAGGTTGAATTCCCAACCCAAAGGGCCCCCCACACCCCGGCCCGACGAAGCAACTGGGAGGATGTAAATCAGGTACTCAGCGGCCCGCTAAGGGGGAGGTGAGCAACCCACAGGCCTACAAGGAGCCCACCCTCAAAGCCCACAAGGGGCTCAAGTGCTATAGTGGTGGGTTTTAAATTCTAATTGATTGATTATAGAAATGAATGTGATTCAAATGTTAATCCAAATGTTGATAATGTCTGATGACAGATTTTCCACAACAGTTGGATCACCGTAAATGTTTCGTCAAGTAAAAACTTCAATTATCCATTCTTTGAGTAATAAATAAAGTATAAAGGAGATGGTAATTATATGCATTTTCAACACTTTACCAAAGACTAGCTGGAATCCAAAATGCTATGGACCGTGGCAGTTCTTAAAGTCTCCTCAATCTATAAGAGTATCTGCGTACAGAATCGGAGAAGGTGCTATGTGAAGAAGAGTTATCTTGGCACCAGAAATCAAGATGTTAATGGTTGGCATAAGGATAACGAAATACAAAATTTTACCTTTCAACCACCATGGCGAAAAAAAAGAAGACTAACCGTAGATTCTTTGAAGAACAACAGTGGCACCATAGATACTGATCCTGTTGTGCTACGAAGTATAGCTAAGGATTTCTTTGAGTCACTTTATACTGTTGATGATGTTCATACTAGCCATTTCCCAATCAAGGGGGATTTCCCTCTCAGACCACGTTCAACTCTAGACACTCTTAATAAGCCAGTGTCATTTGGCGAGGTCAAGGAAGCCATTTTCGGCATGAATCCTAACAAAGTGCCTTATGACGGTTTCCATGCTATATTCTTTCAAAAACAATGGGAGATTGTTAGGCCAACAGTAACATATTTCATTTAAAGAATCTTTAAACACGAAATGTGGAACCAGATTTGAATAAAACCATTTTGGTGCTCATTCCAAAAATTTCCCATCCGAGTTTTATTCATCAGTTTCGTCTGATAAGCCTGTGTTCAGTAATTTATAAGGCAACCACTAAGATTATTGTTAACCGTCTAAAGCTTTTACTAAATGATATAGTCGCCGCAACATAATGTAACTTTGTCCCAGGTCGCTTAATCTCGGATAACATAGTCACTGCTCAGGAAGTTATTCACTCCATGAGAAGGAAAAAAGGCAAAAAAGGTTTTCTAACTATTAAGGTGAATTTCGAGAAAGAGTACGACAGACTTACCTGAGATTTCATTAAGGATACTCTTGTTGATGTTGGGTTGCCTGATTCTCTTATTAGTCTTATTATAAAATGTGTATCCTCGGTGACAATGCAAGTTAACTGGAATGGAGATCTTTCGGAGGCTTTTACTCTATCTCGAGGCATTAGACAGGGCGACCTCCTATCTTCATATATTTTTGTTCTTTGTATGGAGAGACTTGGCCACCTTATTACTCATGCAGTGGCTCAGAATAGATGGAAACCTATCTGGTTGGGAAGGAATGACCCTTGCTTATCTCATCTCTTTTTCGCAGACGATCTAATCCTTTTTTCAGAAGCTTCCATTGAGCAAGCTCAAATTATTTTGGAGGTGTTAAAAGTCTTTTGCACTTCATCGGGACAAAAGGTTGGCAAAGAAAAGACCCGTTGTTTCTGCTCTAAAAATATTACTTGTCCTGTAGCTCGATCAATCAGTAGGAGTTTGGGGTTTTAGCTTACGAATAATTTTGGGAAGTATCTCGATGTACCTCTTATTCATGAGAGATCTTCCAGAAGTTGCTATCAATATATCCTTGATAAAGTTCAGCAAAGTCTGACAGGAAGTAGTGCTAAGCATCTTTCCCTACCAGGTAGAGTAACTTTAACACAATCAGTTATCTCTGCTTTGCCTTTGTATACCATGCAGACCATGCGACTTCCACGTCAACTTTGTGATGATTTAGAGAAAATTATGCGGGATTTCTTGTGAGGTTTTAATGGCAACCAATGAAGGGTGAGTTTTGTTAGTTGGGATACTGTTTGTAAACCTAAGGAAATTGGAGGATTGGGACTGAGAACAGTCCGAGTGACTAATGATGCTTTACTTTGCAAACTAGGTTGGAGCCTAATCTCCAAACCTAATGCCCTTTGGGTTAGAGTCCTTAGTGGAAAGTATGGTTTCTCCTACACAAATGTACTAACTAAAATTGATTCTAAAAGTTCTTCCATGGTTTAGAGAGGCATTGCTTCTATATGGTCTTATGTGCTTTAGCGTATGAAATGGATCATTGGTAATGGTAAAGAAGCTTGTTTTTGGACAGATGCATGGGTAACTAATCTTGGTCCTCTCATGTTTCACACAACTACACCTTTATTGGATTCTGTTTTGTTGCTTAAGGTAGCAGACTATGATGATGATCATGGATGTTGGAAATGGGATAGTTTCCAAGGCCTCCTTCCTTCTTCGGTTTGCATGCATATTGACAGTATCCTTCCTCCGAGACTTACTCTTGGGAAAGATAGGAGGGTGTGGGGTGCTTCGGATTGTAGAGTTTTCAGTACTACTTTTGCATGTTCCTTAATTGAGGGTTTTGCATTAGACGAAAGGAGTGGTCTTTTCAATTTGATTTGGAAATGGTCAGGTCCACAGAAGATCAAGGCTTTTCCATGGCTTCTTTTTTATGAAAGCCTCTTGACAAACAATCAGCGTGTTGCTCGACATCTCTCTTTGGATGCTGCCTGTGCTACGTGTAGGATTAGTGAATGTTATTTGCATGCTATGTGTGACTGCCCTAGGGTCCAGCAAGTTTGGTTAATGTTTCCCCTAGTGGCATCATATGGCGAATTCTTCATAATGTCAAAATCAGACTGGCTAAGGAAAAATTTATAGACTCATATGAAGATACATGGTTTTGATTGGTCTATCATTTTTGGCACTGCTTGCTAGTTCCTTTGGTTTTGGCAGAATAAGAGTATTTTTGGCATGGATTTGACATGGATTTTTCATGGCCTCTTAATCCTATGCAAATTATTCTTGATTATGTTCGGTGGATTTACAAGGCTAACGAAATGCATTCTCGGGTTTTATTAGATCATCACCAGCGAGTACCAGCGAGTGGAGACACTTATTGGTTGGTCAACACTCCCTCATGGGTGGACTCCCCTTAACACAGATGGTGCTTATAAGCGCACTTCTAATATTGCTTCTGTGGGAGGTGTTCTTAGAGACTATATAGGAGCCTGGCTAGGAGGTTTTGTTCAAAGTGTGGGGTTTTCTACTTCGGTTTATGCTGAGATTTGGGGTGTTTTCTCGGGGTCTATCACTTGTTTAGGATTTGGGTTATAGAAGAATATAATTGAGGTCGATTCTCTTGTAGGTATCACTATTCTTTCCTCTCCAGAGAAGCAAAAGGGTATCTTTAGCTCTTTGATTTGGGCTATTCAGGAGTTGCTTGTTAGAGATTGGATAGTACGGCATCGACATATCTACAGGGAAGCCAACCGATGTGCGGATTGATTGGCCAACTATGCTCAATCTTTCAATTTTGGTATCACCATCTTTCAAAGCCCTCCTTCAGGGTGTATTATAATCCTCCTCGAGGATATAGCAGGGATTTCTTTCCCTCGCTTAATTAAGTAGTTTTGTTGGTTGTTAGTTCTTTTGATTAAAAAAAAGGCCAATTCTAATAATAACTCCCATTTAAACCACTTCATCTCATAGTTGTAAGCTAATTATAATACCAAACTCTACAATATGAGAAGTAACAGTAAATTAAGTCAAATGCCAAACAACAAATTTGTAATGGAATAAGTAATATATGAATTTATAACAATGAACAATGAAATAACATAACAAGTTCAAAAATTAAGTTTGACTTGAGTTTAAGATTGACTCCACATACCTTCTTCTCTCTACATCCCTCTCATTACATAAGGTAGAAGAAGTAATGTTACTCATGTCATTCTATTACAACCCTCTAAGTTGGAGGTGAATTTTAATTTGAGAATTAGATTTGTGCTAATGCATCTTTGTGAGTTGTTTTACCTCAATAACTAAAAATTTTGTCTTTGATATTTATATATGACAATAATAATGGTCATTTAGAGTCTATATAATTTCAAGTACTAATAGAACATAGTTCCATATATAAGTTAACCTGCATGGTACTCAATTAACCTTAGTTTCGTAAACAAAAGGGTTACTTTTAACTTTAATGTTTTCACCAATCGATAAGTTTTACTCTAAGATTTCATAGTGAATAAATAAGAACCTTAAAATTGAAAAAGATTTAAATATAATCTTAAAATAATATTAATTTATTATTTTTGCGAACCTTACTTTGCTGGCCAAAATTGACGCGACAACATAGGGCTTGCTTTTTTAAAAATATTTTAAAAAATTTTATGACTTTGCAGTTATTAACATTAATTTATTGTTTTTGTAGGTCTCATCTTGTCAGGTTAAAACTGACATGACAATGTGGGCTTGTTTTCTTAAAAATATAAAAATATATTAATTTTTAAATTTTTAACCGCAAATCAGAACGTGAGCTTTGCTTTAACTTTTATCCATAACATATAAAAACCACAAATAAATGAAAAATTTAATTTTTTCTTTCCCCTTTTTGGAGAACCAACAGGCATTTTCTAACTTCTCCTTCTTTCTTGCCAACAATTAATTAAAGATAACTGATTGCTGGTACTAGAATCTTAAGGCTAACTGCTTTTTCAATCCCCTCTCTCTGGTTGTGTAAGGTTTA
>JAOQMR010000004.1:7631720-7655059 GCA_027563865.1 Erythroxylum pelleterianum
GTCAATGAATGCAGTGCAATCCTATCAATCTGTCCCAATTACGAAAATACCCTTGCTACCAGTAACGGGATGTTACATCCATTCTGCTGTGGAGTAGCTCTTACTATTTTATGGCTTAGGATTTCATTCTTACTGCAGTATTCCTTAAAATCTTTGTTGCAATACTCTAGTCCATTATCAGTCCTTAGGCATTTTAATTTCCCCCCAGTTTGATTTTCCATAACGGTATGCCACCTTATGAAGATCTCCAGAGTTTCATCCTTTCTCTTCATAGGGTGAACCCAACATTTCCTTGGTTTATCATCAATTATGGACATGAATATAAATTCTCTCCTGCTGTGGGGACTTGAGTTGGCCCCCAGAGATCACTGTGAGCATATTCCATGATCTCTGTGGCTCTCTTAGCTCCCCTTTGAAATGCTGACCTATAGTGCTTTCCTAGCACACAGGATTCACAAAATTCCAACTTCTGTAGGTTTTCTTCAGGTATTAGACTTTGCCTAGAGGGATAGAGCAGTTTGTTGCCTACATGACCCAACCTTGCATGCCATTGTTTGGTTGGTTCAAGGTTTCCAATTTCTGAAATCTGATCGATATCAGTTGAGCCTATAGACCACCCCTCTCCACTCCTCTAATAATGACTTTCCCATCTCTCAAGATTTCTCTAAGTCCATCTTTAGACTTGATTTGAAAGCCTTGCTTGTCAAACAAGCTTTCAGAAATCAGATTTCTCCTTATTCCAGACACAAATCTGACATTGCTTAGGATCCTTCTTTTTCCATCAAAGATATTGATGGAAACACTTCCTATGCCCTCTATCCTTTGCTGCCCAGAATCTGTCATTTTAACCTTGGTCGTGAGTGGTTCAAATGTTGTGAAACAGTTCCTATGAGGAGTGACATGCATAGTGCACCCTGAATCACATATCCACTATCTACTAAGGTCTTCACAAATTTCAGTCACAGCCAGTATTTCATCTTCACTGGAATCTTCAGGTTTTTCAACATTACCTGAAATTCCACTTTCAGCTGCCTTATAACTCTTCTTTTTCCTACAATCCCTTGCAAAGTGTCCTTCCTTATCACAGTAGAAGTATGCCTTCACTTTTCCCTTTTTCTTCTTTTCACTTTCACCTTCCTTAGAGTGTTTTTCTTTCTCACTTCCCTTCTTCCACTTTCCTTTCTTGTTGTTTTTCTTATGAGATTTCTTCTCACAATTATTCTCTATAAACATCACTTCAACCTCTTTCTTAAAAGGATTCACTTCAACTATTTCTTCCATTAGAGAATCTAGAACCCTCTTTACAGTAAGTGATTCTCCAATAACATGTTTAATTACCTTCTTGAATGCATTAAATTCATAAGGTAATGCCTTTAGGATTACTACAGCTTGATGTTCCTATGAAATTTTCTCATCTATAGCTTCTAAATCTTGAACTAGCTTAAAGGAATAGTCTAAGTTTTCATCTAAGGAGACTGAAGTGTTCAACTTGTAGTTTGCAAGATTGTGAAGAAGTGTCATCTTGTTAGGAAGACACTTCTTGGCATACAATCCATCATGTTTCAACTAAAGCTTCTGTGCAATGTTACAATTCTACACTTTTCTTATCATTGTTGGTGATAAGTGAAGCATTAACTTGCAATGTGCAAGTCTTTGCATCTTTATCTTCTTTATAGGATTAGTCTATAGGTCATACTGATCATCTATGGCACCATAACAGTCATATGACTCAAGAAGAGCTTGCATCTGGAGTTTCCAGATGGTAAAGTCTTCTTTGCCAGAAAATACATCCATTTCTTTGCCTACCATGATAGCTGTAATGTAAAGAATCTAAAGATTTTCACTTACTTTCTTAATGAATCTTTGATGCTTGAAGTGTCCAAGAAATGGCCCAGGAGGTCTTGAATGCTCTGATACTACTTTTTGTTGGGTTATTACTGCTTTCTGTTGTTCTTTCAAAACACAAGACTAATAAGATTTTGTAAACTTTGCAAGAATGTAAATGCAGGAATTAAAGAAGACCAAGTTTTACTTTGTTCGATAATATAAAAACTATTTACATCCAAGGTTCCCGCCTATGGTGGTAAAGATTTCACTATAAGAAGAAGAAGAGAAAACCAGTACAGAGATGAGCAGATCCCCTACACTTGCAAAGAGCTTTTCCCAAAACTCTCCTAGTACCCACAGGTGTACTCTAGCACTCTCTGTTATTTTCTCTACTCTCTCAACTACTGAAATACAAAGAAAATTGAAGCTTTGAAAATCTGTGAATGTGTTCTGTTCTTGTTTGATGTATCTGCCTTGCTTTTATAACTGAAGATGAAGAAGATGGCTTTCGGACGTCTATTGCTTGGATTAGACAACCTCCATGTGCCTTCCACCTGAGCCTTTTAATGTATCATCTTTCCTGTGCGTATTGTGTTATAATTGCTGCGTTTCATGTCTTCCAAGTAATTTAACCATAACAGTGTATTAAACATGAGCTGAAACGACTGAGCATTGAGTTATACTTCTGACGTGCATAAAACGACTATGTTTTGATTTTAAAGACTTCAGACATGTATGTTTTGCTTTTGTCCCCCATGTGTTAGAGACTTAGTTTAGTCTCCAACTCACAAGTGCTTCGAGAAGCATTCTCCCCCTTCTCTCTTCGACATGTCCTTCAGACACACATTCTTCACTTTTGTCTTCAATCTCTACTTGCATTCTTGTTGAAATTGAGTGGAAATTGGTGGAGTATGAGTGATTTTATCATAAGTTACAGTTAAGTATCACACGCGTCATATTTTTGTTAGTTCTAATATATAACAATTTTTAGTAAGTAGGACAGCCTAATTGAAATTCCTAAATCCCAAAGTTTTAGGAACAGAGTTTGTTTTTATAATTGTTTTATGCAGTCATAGGTTAAAAATAAAATGTTGACCTTAAACGAAAATGATGATAAAAAAAGTTGCATAAATTTTTTATAGATGATAAAACAGTACAAATGAACATGACTTTTCTAAAATCTAAATTTTTATAAGAATATTCAACAAAATACTAAGATATATAATATTTATACCTTCATAATTTTTTTTAAGGTCTTGTCTTCATAAGTCATTTTACACATAAATAGCTAATACTAAACAGCTAATTTTACTAAACATCTCTGACAAACAACTAATACAATCTGTTGGTTAAATCAACTAATAGCTAATACAATCAGCTAATTGTCAAAAAGGCCAAAAAGTAACGTAACGAGGTTGTAGACCCAAATTCAAATAAAATGATAGTTCCGTATTTGAATGATTTTCTTGGACTTAATAGTTCCGTATTTGAATGATTTTCCTTAACTTAATACATGTGGAGTCGGATAGTTTCTACCACAAACGAATATTTTAATGCAACATTGTGACTTTGGAAAATGATGTTGGAGAGTAAATGCTTGTCATATTCAACGAAGCAGGTTTGTCCTGTACTCATTTATGGAACCCCAGTACCCCACACTTTTGTTAATAATGACACTTTCGCTGGAACTCTCCTTTCCTTTTGTGGTTACTGGTTATAAATAAAAAAGATTAATATTAGACAAAAATGGCGATCGCATGTCACTAAGACAAGAAGAGAGACTCCATCACCGTGAAGGCGTGAACTCGAGATGTTTAAGCTTTGTTTATTATTAGTTGTTTTGTTAAGCTCAGTAGTGTCAGTCTTTTGTACCGATGAATATAGCAGAAATGACTTCCCACCTGGTTTTATATTCGGTGCTGGCACCTCTGCTTATCAGGTCAGTTTTTGTGGAGTCTTTATCCATTTTTCTCTACTTCCAACCTTCTTCTATGCTTAGTATGTGACTACCAGCCATTAAGTCGCTGACCCAGGACCGTAATTACGAAAAGTTCAAATCTTTTCTTGTCAATCTCCTTTCTTGCATGGGAAAGACCTGCAGACACACGATTATTTTAGTTCGTAGATGCACACACAGATAAGAGATAGGTACTTTTGACTTCCGCTTAGATATCATTCAAAAAAGGGTAGAGTTTCTGGTTCCTTGAGTTAATTTCGATAGAATTTTACCGGATTATAACAGGTAGAAGGAGCAGCTAACGAGGACGGAAGGAGTCCAAGCGTTTGGGATACCTATGCTCATGAAGGTTAGCTCTTCGGAGTTTTTGTTTACTTTTCCTTTCAAGTACAGGCAAGCAGACATGAAGTCTACTTGTTGAGCAATTAATTTGGTATTAGATATTACCGCACATTTATTGCTCTTAGTTGGTATAGAAGGAGCGTGTAGTTGTCAGATAAAGAATGAAGCTACTAAATTTCTGACTTCAATTTCAGGAAATGCGCATGGAGCGACTGGAGATGTTGCTGTTGATCAGTATCACAAATACAAGGTAAGAGCAATTTCTTCTAAATTTGACCGTACCATGGTGATTTTACTTGGATGGAACAGCGGAAGCCTGCTCTGCTAGGGAATTACTGATTTTTTACCAAGCTACGTTCTGCAGGAAGATGTCCGTCTTATGGCTGAAACTGGGTTAGATGCCTATAGATTCTCAATCTCGTGGTCAAGACTTATCCCACGTATGGTTTCTTTTCTCTTTTCTGATCAACCAAGGAAGAACGTAACATTATCTGTTTCTTTTGATCATATCTAATAATTGCCGTGTTATGCGTGTTAGGTGGAAGAGGACCTGTCAATCCAAAAGGCTTGCAATATTATAACAACCTCATCAATGAGCTTATAAGCCATGGTCAGGCTAGAGTTTAGAACTTTCTTGTTGTCTTCTACTTGTACCGGAACTGGTTGTTCACTTATACATTAAGAAACAAAAGATACTTTTGCCACGGCTAAAGGTTGCCTTTTGGATGTTGCTTCAATTGCACTCACTATCTAGTTATTGATAAAGCAGGCATCCAACCGCACGTTTCACTGTACAACTATGACCACCCGCAGGCACTTGAAGACGAATATGGAGGATGGATCAGCCGAAAGATGGTGTATGGAATTTAAGATTCTTTCTGACATTATTTTATTTCGTGTTGTGCTTTGAGTGATACCTTTTCAGGAAGTACAAAAATAATGAGATGATGATCGTCTTTATGCTTGTTGATGCAGGAAAGACTTCATAGCTTATGCAGACGTGTGCTTCCGAGAGTTTGGTGATAGGATTTCTTTCTGGGCCACAGTAAATGAGCCTAATGTCTTGGCACAAGGGGGATATGATCAGGGAGTTACACCGCCTAAACGATGCTCTCCTCCATTTGGATTTAACTGTTCCAGAGGAAACTCCTCATATGAGCCATATTTGGCAGCTCATCATATGTTACTGGCACATGCATCATCTGTAAGGTTGTACAGAAAAAACTATCAGGTATTATCTAAACTCACGAGGAACTGTTTGTGATGTATGGGGAAAAAAAATAAAAACAAAACAATGGTACAGGGAGAGCAAGGTGGAGTTATAGGCCTCACTCTCTACACTTTTTGGGTTTTACCTGCGACCAACTTGACAAGGGATGCAGTTGCTGTTGAAAGAGCCTTGGACTTCAACATCGGCTGGTAAGTTGAAAGATGGATTCTGTGGAAAACGTTTGAATGCTTACTGAACAATTCGTTATTGTTTTTCAGGTTTGTAAAACCTCTGATATCTGGAGACTATCCTAAAGTTATGAAGGAAATTGTAGGCTCAAGACTTCCAGCCCTTACTGTTGATGAATCCAATCTGGTTAAGGGTTCGATTGACTTCATAGGAGTGATACATTATGCATGTGTGTATGCCAAAGATAACACCAACAGTTGGCAATGGAAATATAGAGATTTTATAGCAGACATGGGAGTAGAGTTTGTATGTATGTATTGAATACCATTCATCAACTCTTCGCGGCTACATCCTATGAGCCGAAATAACTAACAACTCTTCTGTTCTTTTGCAGTTTCCCAGGGTAATGAAATACCAGCCGAGGTAAGACTACTTCTGGTCTTTGACTTATCATATTATCATTCTTTTTCACTCACCCTTCCTGCTTTTTTATGGAACTGTGAGTTCATATTGAAAATACCTCTGTTTGTTAGTGCGTTATATTTGATGCTCGTAACAAATTGTTTCTTGAATCAGCTTCCTGTGACGCCTTGGGCTCTGCGATACACACTGGAGTACTTTAAGCAAACTTATGGCAACCCTCCTATTTATATTCACGAAAATGGTATATTTCACCCTTCCTATTCCCCTCATGGCAGCACACATATACTACTCGAACATTCACGGAAAATGAAGTTTATTTGTTCTTATTAGTACAAATAAATTCATCTGAAATGAAAATTAATCAGATTTTGATTCTCTGAAGATTACCCTTATGTCTTGCCGGGATATTTCATTCCATTTGTTCATTTACTTATAATATTTTCTGCTCCAAAAGACAACATATCTAAACAACTCGTTGAGGTTATCAGTCAGAATGGTGATGATTAAAAGGCTCTGCTTCATTCCTTAGTCCTGCTTTGTATTGATGTTGGACTTGGACATGAATCTTTCTACCATGTCCTGCCTTTAATCTTTGAGCTTTGTATGGCATTTCTTGGCAGGTCAAAAGACCATACGCAACTCAACGTTGGAAGACACTTCAAGGGTGAAATATTTGCATGCATATATAGGGGCTTTGGCTGATACAATCAGGTATATATAGATATATGTTCACCATTTCCACTCCCGGATTTGCATTAGAACTTCCCAACTTGTAATCTATATAGTTAGGTGCAATTCGAAACCACCATAATATAACTCATTACTCCTGAAAGTTGAGCAAGTTAAAACAGCTATCTAATCTAACATGTAATAAGTTTTTATATAGAAGGAAAGATAAAATGGGTTTGGCTCAACATAATGCTTGGACCTTTTCCTTGATCCTTTTAATGATAGTCGGAGTCTTAAATAGTTGAATTAGCAATTACTTCATCTACTTAAGCATGCAAGCATGATAATGACCTTTTGCCCATATGGAGTCTTACTTCCCGTCACTGAAATTTTGTGCAGAAATGGATCAAATGTAAAGGGGTATTTTATGTGGTCACTGCTTGATCTTTTCGAGTTATTGGATGGCTATGAATCAGCATATGGCCTATTTTATGTAGATTTGGATGATCCAGAACTGAGACGACAGCCCAAGCTCTCTGCTCACTGGTACTCCAACTTGCTGAAGGGAAAAATCGTCTCTATAGATGGTATTATGGAACTGCAAAAGAACTTCTTAAGCCTTCCTCGCAGCCACTTTGTTCAGTAGTCCAAGGAATATATGCAAGCCAATCCTGCTCTTACATTCCTTCCAATCACTTTTCAAGGGAACCAAATTGTACCATTATGATAAGACATTTATTTTGTAGCGTAAACTTGTGGGAAAGTGAAGAATATTTTTGTTTCTTAATAGGTTCTTCACAGGCAAAAACTTCCATCAAAACGATGATTCCTGGTATGACCTGTTGGGCATGAAAAGTAGGAAAAAGCAACTCTCTGTTCAGGAAGTGAAACACTCCTCTTGATGACTACAGGCTATCGGGCAAATATACCCTAAAACATTAAAATCATTTAATTTTTCATTTTCAGTATATAATTCATTTATAAGCGATAATTGAACGCGCAAAAGTCCAAACAGTTCATTGTGAATCAATGTTTATGTTATTAATGATAGCAGTAGAAAGAACGATAACATTTCAGAGAATAGGAACGGAACAGTTCGTCAATTAGAAAACATGATTGAGAAATGTTAAAACTGTACAATTCCAGGAGCCATGCAAGTATGCTAGTAATAGTATATACAAAAGTGGAAAGGACTTTAAACAGTTGCGGTAATTGTTTAGTCCGGCGGGGTAATATAATTATGTCTCAGCAAGCAGCTCAGGTTTAGTTCTTAAAGCGTTTTTGGCAACCATACTTGTGTGTGAACATTAAGATGAGTGCCTAAGCCAGAAGCCAGTGGCTCTGTTTCCAGAATCCGAGCCCCTGGTAGGCTGATGGAATGTATGAAACCTTGAGTCCCCATCAACAGTTGCATGCTGCAAACGAGACAGGTGATCCATCTGCCAAACCTGGAAATGATTCGGCAATGGATTTTCTGCTTCATGAAGACTCTGGACCGATGAACTTGGAGAAGGGACCACAACGAAGCCTCCATTTTGTTCCTGTGACGGTGGCAGGGCTGGCAGCACCATATGCAGTCCACTTGGACCATCGAACCTTCTGACACCATACATTAAAGGAGCTGCCATTCCTGTTGAATTGTTTGTTTGTACCCAATGATGGAAAGGATGGGAAATTGACATCCTTTCTTGATTCCAAATACTGCCCACTGGATGACGAGGAACAACCGACGATACAAATGAGCTTCCAGCTGCTGGACCAGACCTGTAGTAGACAAATGCAGCATTATTAGCATCATAAGTTGTGGAGGCCGTTCAATTGGAATTTTCCATCTGCTGAAGCAAGTACTCTTGGATCGGGAGCGACAACTAGCAGACAGCACATATTATTTCATCCTTGCCAACAAAAGAATGGAGACTGGAGACTAACTCCCTAGATCCACATAAATGTCCAAATAAAGGTAGAAAAGAAACAGTGAGCTTATTATTGCATATTGCTTACCCATTACCAAAAAGAGTTGGATGTGGAAAAGACGTGGGCCTTGTTCCAGAGTCAGAATCAACATTAGATGATCCCAATGTAAAAGGAGGAAGAGAAGCTGGATCTGTGATACTTATATGGCTATTGGGCACAGGGAAGGAAGGGGAATGAAGGCCCCAACTATGATATTGAATATTAGTGGCAGGAAAAGGGTGGGCATTGAAGACCTCATTTCTTCCAGATAAGCCAATCGAGTGGTGGTTGTTCATATCATCTACACCTTCAGTAGATCTTGAAGAGGCGGGTGAAATTGGCCCAACATATGCAATGTATGAATTAGCCACCGAAGATGCAGCTGATAGTTCAGTATACAGGGAATGATATCCCCTTGAGTCATGATCTACATTGAGAACGACTATTTTACTAGAATCCTTAAGGCACCATAATTTTTCATTACAAATTTGTCTAACAGTATACTTACAGGTGGTTGAAGGAGGTTCCCCTTCCCTGAAATGCATAAAAAACCAATTCCATCAACATTAATTTCTAACATATATCATTATGCCAGGAATTGCACAAAAGCTCTCCAGCATTTTGCTTCTAACATCTTAAATTAGAACCAGAGTCAATTAAAAAAATGAAAATGCATCTTTTATAGTAACAAATGGAGCAGAAATAGATAGTAACAATTGTAAATAATTGCTCTGTTGCTTTTATTGATACTGTTGACTCTCTCTCTCTCATCCAACAAATAATCAAAGCACTAGCACACACTATAAATAACTTCAATTACTGTTCCACGCAGAAGGCAAAGTTTATCTATTAAACAAATCATGAATCATGTGAAAGATGAATTAAGATGATAAAAACGAAGGCAGTTGAGAGAGGTTAGAGAGAGGCAGGAGCAAGTAACAGTAACAATGATAAAACCAGCTTCTCGATCCACTGTAGCTATTACTCTGTTCTCATTAGTAGTTGTAATGGTGTATGCTTATGTTAAGCAACAGAGAACACTCCCATGGTTGGAATGCGCATTGCAGATTGTGGCCTAATTACTATTATTAACTTTTAAGCTACTTGTCTTCCTTGATTCAAGGAAATTAAACAAATGACCTTCATGAGTTTTTCGAAGTTGCTCAAGTACAATATATGAGATAATTGAGAACAATTATAAGTGAACATTGCCCCTACAATTAGAGGGAATCAGTAAATCCCTTATATGATTGAAGCAACAAATAGTTACTTACATGCCCAATATATAGTATAGCTTACATAATGATTCTATGGAGAAAACATTACATGAAAAGCTGGGGCACCACAATTTAAAATCTATATAACAATGCAATGGAGTCCAAATGCAAAAGATGATACCACAGAAATTGAAGCATGCTAGCAGGCAGTCAATCTGTTAGTATGGAAGATTTGAATTTCAGCATTAATCAAGAAGAAATAAAATAAGAAAAAAAGGAAGATAGTTTGCTTACTCGAATGATGAGCCAAGTCGTGCCAATTCACCAAATGGACACCAATGAACACGAAATGGCTGAAAGGAGAATAAGGAAAATGCAGTTAGGTAATTTTGATTATATATTCATCATATTTAGGTGATTGGATAGCTGTTCATCCCCTTGCTTGTGGTTGTCCTTTCTTGAGTGCAATAGAAATGTCTCCAACCAAGTTTCCGCCATCTTTTCTCAAAAAAGTAGTTTACGTTAAACTATTTCTTTTCTTTTAATATCGATTGTCCTTTGAAGTGTTGACAAGTTTGAAACTAACCCAACCAAACTTAACGCTTTCAATATGAGCTACTTCGTGAACCAAATAAAGATAAGGTCTTTTCATGAAGAACAACTTCCAAAAGTAAAATTCTCAACTACAGACACAAAACTATCATTTTAGGCAAGACCAAAAGTACGATGGTTCTCACCCCCATCTACTATCACAATTATTGGGGACAACAACTTCGTGCCAACTTAGCTGCCTAACAATAGCAATTGTGGTTCTCATCTTCCCTTTTACACTTGATGTATTGACAAACTTGGCAGGTACTTGTAAATGACATTATTCAACCCATTTAACTGCTATTGAATATCTATTTTGGTAGGTGGAATTCTTATTCAATCATGGAAAGATTGTGAAAGTATGTAATTGAAGGTAAATCCTGACAACTGCCCTGGCCCAAAACAACAAAGAACAGTAAATTGAGGACTTAATCATTGGTCAAGTGGCCTATAATGGATTAGCATATAGAATTTCAGAACATACTATAAGTACCAGAGTATTCTTTAAATTCCATAAAAGATACTAATATCCCCCATATAGATAAAATTTTAAGGGATCCATTCATCTAATCTTCAAATGTTTCCAAAGTCTATAACATAGCACACTTCAGGTGTCACAGGTAGAGATGCATGAAGACATGATATATGAAACGATTACCCTGAACAATAAGCATGTTAGCATTTCACCTGTGGCCATGCAAACATCACAGAAAGAGGTAAACATGTTGCGATAAATAGCAGAAGCTGAATGGCAACTGCTTTGCAAATGGATCTAGAAAACACCTGAGAATAAGATGGAGTTTACCATTTCAGAGTAGCTTAAATCATAGAAGTCATCATCAGAAATCCAATCATCCATGTTGAACTCATTGGATGAACGAGCAGAGCCATTTGCATACAACCATTGACCTCTCTCAACTGTTCGGCAATTTGGACATTGCATTACACCCTTCATATTGAAGGCTGATCCAATGCAATCTGCAATGAAGAGGACTATAGGGAATCAAATATTCATCGAAATTACCCAATTTGTTGTTTGTCTTCTATGTTCAGTACTTGAGCATCAATGCGTAAACCTTTCAGTTATTGCAAGTATCTCCGAATTGAATTAGGAATGTTCTCAAGACAAGCTAACAGAAGGACCAAAAACCCAAGGACTCAAATACATAAAAAACACCAGCAGGCTACTAGATGAAAATGCAACTGATGGTGTTATAAGGTCAAAAGCATGCAAATCAGCCTGACTCAACACCTGAGTACCCTTCGTTCCATTCTGTAGAAGAATACTAAATCAACCTACGCCAAACTATGTTCTGTTTATGTATGCTATGAACATTATATGCAGAGGCCCTATGGAATGCAAGTAGTAGAACTTAACAATAAAGGAAGGTCAAATTAGTGTGCATTTGATGCTTACAGCAGTATTAATAGGAACTAAAATCAACTAAAAGTGCATTTCTCTAACCACTAGATAGCTGATAGGCAGACTTTCCTTATGTTTATAAGTTGGTACTAGTAGTAGATTAGTCCAACTTAATTGCTATCGATAAGTTATCTATCTAGTTAAAGTTTAATTTCAATTAGCAGCAGCCAAAACAGGCTTCATATTTATTTTAGCTTATGTCTTTTGAAAGAGATTGTTGATTATATAAATTTTAAAATACGAAAAGTGAGGTTTTATTTTCTATAAAAGTGATTCTTAGATTAAGAGCGAATACTAAAGATCTAAGTGACTCCTAAACCTATCCCTTTGTTTCAATTCCTTATTTATAAATTTCCGCCCTAAAATTCTATACTCTAGCACAGATAAGAACTTCAAGCAGCTATAGAATTATGACTACACAAGGGTTTTAACAAATCCTTGGTATGTCCTTCTGTCCGTCCGACATCACTAATACAACCAAGCAACCAGCTAAACATATACAGTTAGAGACAACAAGATTGAAAAATTAAAGGTCATTGCTTTCAGCCATCCAAATTCGGACTGCAGACACTTCAAAGACATCCATAGAAAAGGTCTTGCTTGTGTTGATAGTCTTGATTACTTTCTCTGACATTCAAAATTTCCGTCTTCCGACATAACAGTCATATGAAGACAAACGTCCCAATCGAGTAATTTCGTCTTCTTTCTCTTCGTTTGGGAAACTCAATAGCCAAATTCAACTACTGAACAATATAAGAAACTGGTTGACAGGGTCAACGCACACAATCCAAGGTCAAGCTACCATTTTTCCATTTCCCATTTTCAACACCATATGGAAAAGCCGAAAGAAAAGGACACAAACACCAAAAAGATTTGGAGACCAAAAAAAAAACATACCCAGATGAAATTCGTGACCGCATTGGAGCTTGGCCCTGGATCTACCCCCATTGTCATACACCAACTCAAGGCAAATCGTGCAAGAAACCCCAGAAGAGGGAGGGTCGTGCCTATGATCACCACCGTCAGAGCGATAACGACGATCACCGCCGTCCATTGCGTCACGTTGTTGCCGTCGAAGATGCTGATGATGATCAACGGTGGCTTTTGCAGAGTCCGGCATTCCCTCCTCCGTCCAGCCTCCGCCAATCAAAACCCGCGGATTAGGAAGTTGCAATAAAAGGACAAATCTCAATAACTCTGTCTTCTCCTCTGTCTCATTTGTTGATCTTGTACTTATATTTATTATATCTTTATGTGTGTGTGTTTCTAAGTTGGGGCTGGGCAGATGTATCTATGCTTGGACCTGTCGTGGACTGTCTTCGAGAATAAAATATACAGACATTTAATGAATATTCCTAAGTATTGTATAACCTTTTAAAAATAATTATCCAAAGTCAAAACTCTTGACTCTTTAATTACTGAAAGGATTTAATTTCTGACATGTCAAGTTAATAGTTGTTTTACAATTATGTATCACAACATACAAAAATATTTTATTTTATTAATTATATTTAAAATTTACGAAACTAATTTAAATTTTGTCATAATTAAGTTAATATACCAAAAATTTTAATATCTATTTCAAAAATTTTGTTGATACGATGATTCAACTCAACTATTAACCTTGAGCTTGAGTAACTAAATATGATCCAACCAATAACTTCTTATAGTTATTTAAATTATTAATTTGAGTCAAATTTAATTAACTCATGTTAAATTTAAAAGCTAAATTGAATTGTTACATGAGTAATATTTTATTAGTTAATGTGTATATTTCATACCTTGGATGTTTCAATGTTCTTTTTTTACAAAAGTCTAAAACAATTATTTTTGAAAAATTAAAAAATATAAAAATTTTGATAACTTCAAAGATTAAGAATTTTTTTCAAGTTAGTTAAACTCCAGTAAAAGCTATTTGTCTTTTACCCTTTTTTTTCTTGTAAGAACTCATTAAAATGACTCTTTAACCATCAAAATTGCAAGTGGGGTACCCTTTCGAAATTAGTAAATATCCGATTAATATTGATTACAAAACAAAAATACAAGTTTTTGTTTGATTAATAAAACCAATTTCACTTTTCCCTTCATTTTATTATTGTTTATGTTAGAAAAATTAGGGTCAGATCTAATCTCACGTGCAAAAGAATAATAACAACTTTTTTCTTTTTTTTTAGCTAGTATCACTTAAATTACATAAAATGATCAATACATAAAATCATAATAAATTATAAATTGTAATTCATACCTTATTTCGAAGCTTGATCATTTTATTTTCAATTATTTCAAATCATTTCCGCTTATCTTAATTACCGTAATAGCACAATTATTTAACCTCTAACGATATCTGCAAAGCGAGATAAGAGAACTATTCATCTGTTACACAGAGAGTTAAACAAAGAGTGCTAGCTGTTTTAGAGCTTACGCCTATTTATAATAGATTTTAGACATTTTAGTAATTTAATTGAAATATAAATAAGGATCAATATGAGATATTGGATCTTATTTGGAAAAAATTGGTATTTAATTAGAATAATTTCAATTAAACTTTAATTACAATTACAATTAATTCTAATTAAATACCAATATTGTCCAAATAAAATCCAATATCTCATATTGATCCTTATTTATCAAATATCTGATATTTAATCATAAATTTTTTTCAAACTTTACAATCAAGTACAACTTCATTAAAGTATATTTTCTCTTTTCAACTCGTTCTTTATGTTCAATCCATTAGGTTCTCAAATATGTTGGCAATGGATATAAATTATATCCTAAATTATATTTAGAATTAGATAAATTAAACTAGATAAATTGAACTCCTTTAATTATCTTTAATTCTCTAATTATTTATATATATAGATCAAGATTGACGTCTAGTAACTCATAATGACTACCCAAATAATTAGGATCATCAAAGTAAATTTGACTAACATTTTCGTGCATGATTTTTTCATATGATTAAATCATTTTTTTGTAAAATATTTCGACTAGATATAAAGCATGAGACTAAAGTCTACTCTATTTGAGTCCAATCGTGTTGATTTTTCACCATTAATAATTGATTCAATTAATGACATGTGAAAACTATTTTCAAGTTGTCATTTTACCTTAGCCAAGGATTTCTCAAATCAATAATCGAGAATGATGAAGCATTCTCCCTAATCGCTTTAGTGTGATGAATTTTGTATTGATTACTCAACTACTTCCATATAGTTCATGCTATATTCAATGACTATCGATTTAACTACCTTGATTATAATAGATCATAAGTAGTATCAAAACAAATCAATTCTTACATGAGATAACTTTGGAGATCTCAAATCAAAGGTTCATTTATATAATCTTCACAATGTGAATTTTTATAGGCATACAAGTAATGTTCCAAATGGATTTCCATATGATGTTAGTTTGATGAATTTGTTCTTTAATAAGCACTCACACATTTATTTATGTATCTTTATACTTTAGTCTATGACATTAACTACTTCCTTCGTAAGGAAAAACATAATGTATGATAATATTTTTATGTTAACAATAACTAGGAAAAATTTTAAAATAATACTTACATGCAATATGAATCTCATAATTATAATCTCATCATAATTTTGCAATATATATTTGCCCTCTTATAGACTTTACCTATACATCTAAATATATATAAGATAAAGAATGTCTTTAAATAATTATGTCACAAAACTACAATCAACAGATTGGCTATAGGGCATAAATCAGTAATCTCCCACTTACACTAAGCCACTCATTTAAGTATCTTCTACTATATCCCCATATGAAGATCATGATACTGCTGGGACAATGGTTTAGTAAGAGAAGTTTACAAGATTAACTATAGTAAGCACTTGCTTAAATATTACAACTTTCATCTTAATTATCATCATAATTAAGAGAAACTACCTAAATACATATTTTGATCTTTGATGAGATTTTAGCTCCTTTCATATGCTCAGTAGCTCTAATGTTCTACAGTATATTATTGTTTAAACAATGAATGGAACTATACCAAGTTTATTGAATAACTTCTTGATCCAATTAATCATTTCCACTAAATAAAAATTGTATTATGGGTTAATTAGCAATCAATGCTATATTGTAACCTTTTTTTATCTCAAAATAATATTGTTCTACATAAAATAGAACTTAATAATGATTTACTTCTAAATTTAATATCCATATAATCTTAAACTCAAAACGTCGAGTCATATATAGAATAATAGGTATCTTTAATACTTCATAAGTATCAGATATGTCAAATATTAAACATCTTTAGTACATTATTTACGTACTTCGAGTAGAATAGGTAAGCAACTTCCAGATTATCTCTATACTTCTAATTCTCATAATTGAGTTATTACATTTTCACATCCAATATGAACCATTTATGGATAATTACATTTTCAACAATTGAAAAAAACCAATTTTGTTCTCTATGAGCAATATGTCTCTATACATACTTCTAGTGAAGAGGACAACTATACTTTCATTAACCTTCTTGTAGACGTGATAAATTTGGATTTATCTATAAAACAAACTCTTTGAATTTATCATGAAAATGAATGTTTCAACATCTCATTACCTTTCAATTATACATCAAATGTATCAAAAAGGCATTAATTCCAATTTGTTGTATTGTTATGATATTGAAACTTTTCAAATTTTATGTTACTCCCACTACTTATCTCGAGAACCATTCTTCCAAAAGTATACTCTAAAACAAAAAAAAATGTGTTCAATATGTTTGTAAGACTATACCCAACATTTTGGATATCTCACAACTTTTTATTATCTAATTTAGTTCTCAAATTAGTGGATAATATATGCATTAACTATGCATCACATCCCCAAATCATTAACTTTGACTCTTTTAAAATCTCACCATTTCATATTTTATATGAAATCTTACCAATTGATTTAATTAGAATTAATAAAGTTAAGTTATATTACTAGCCATCAATTCATCAAGAATTAAATAATAAATTAATAAAATATCTCATATTATATATTCCTCTTTACCATAAAGAGGGGTCTGGGAAGGCCTGATAGTACACAGTCTTACCCTTATGTTGTAGAGAGGTTATTTCCTTTAAACCCAGATGTAGAATGTACAAAGGGAGTGGATGCTGAATAAAGGAATAAATAAAAAATACGTGGGGCAATCTACCACAGTCAGTAAATAAATTTTCAAATGCAGAATGTACAAAGAGGGTTGATGCTAAATAAAGGAGTAAATAAATTAATACGCTTGGCACTCAACTACAATCAATAAATAAATTTTCAAACAATAAATAAGGGAAATACATGAAGGAGACCAGATCTGCTAGTACCTTACACACTGTAAAGATCGACTCCTCTTGTCGCTTGTTACGCTAGGGGTCTTCACTGAGAGACCCTGCGGGTATGACCATCCTATGGTTTTAGAGTGAAAATACATCTATGAATCGTAAATTTTTGGCTAAAGTTGTCAGCCTATAGCTTAGATTTTAGGGGGTTAAGTGCGTGGACTTTAAAGGGTGTCGTTTACTCTGATCCGCTCACGCCGGACCTTCCTATATTACATAAATCTATATTATTATGAAATTTAGTTGTGGAGGTATCTGGTCAAGAATATCATCTCCTATAGACAACCAAAAATTTTATATCTCACCACATTGATCTTATCGAAATGCTTTAGCACATTCAATTTTCAATTTCTACTTAGATTTAAACAATCTAAACTTTCCAAAATTTTGAATCAACACTTCATTTAATAAATATGAGTACAAAAATAACAATCAAGTAAAAATCCTACTAAACGCGGGGTCTAAGGAGTTCCAATATATGCAGCCTTAGAGAGGTTACTTTCGAATGAACCACAATAATATTTTGTGAAAAACATTCCGACAGTAAAAAAATATTTTGAGAGTGAATAACAAAAAAAATTTGACAATAAATAACAATATATGAAAGCTTAAATTAATTGATATTGAATGGGCCTTTATACTAAAAATATCCATATCGTTTTGAAATGATAAATGTCCAGTAACTTACATAAAGTTGTAATCAAAGCACTCATTGTTGAGACTATTGGATTCAATTTACAAGGTTTAATCTCCTCATATACCTCCAGTGCATTCTACCAGTTCCTGGCATGATTAATATAATGAAATAAAAATGTCATCCTTTTATGAATTGTTATCACATCCAACACATCCATCATTTCATTAAAAGTTGATTTGGTTGTTTTTCAACTCAATAAGTTTCACAAGTTGCATACGATTCATAATTAAAAGAATACATATAACCTTATATATAACTTCATGATTCTCATTATGTTGATTTAGTCAATATGGCATAAAAGGATAATGTCCATTATCCAACTTTGTTTTCTTGCCATTTATGTTAAGCACAAATCTCCTTTCATCTAACACATATATACTATTTGAATAAATTTAGATCAACTACTTTTACTTAACAATCTATTTCTTATCACTCCTTAAACATTGTAGTAACATTGAATTCACATTTAGTATCATATACTCATAAGCATGAACTAGAAATACATATGATCTTTATCATATCACCACTGAAACGACAAACCATGTAATCATTTTTATTCAAATGACATTTATTATCATTTTATAGCAAATGCCTTCAATTGTAGTCCACATTTATACTTTTATAGAGTAAATTGAATGAAATAATTTCATTAAGGTTTATACCTTTCAGCTATACTTCATGCAATCTTTTGTATCTTACTATCATTGTGTTGACATACATCTTACGTGTTGTCATCAAAGTTGATAAGACAATAACCAACTCAAACTATCAATACATTTTGTCATCCATATTATTTTGACATATCTCGAAAGCTTTAATACCGAATCCTTAACATGGATTAATAACAAAATTGCATAATGGTCGTATAACTTTTCTATATGATTTTAAGAACTTTTCTTAAACTTGACCTATATCCAAAAAAAATTAAGTTCACTAACTTAGTATCAACTATTCTAAACAAAGGTAATTTCTACTTTGAACAAAATATAAATATAAGAAAAGCAAGTATTCGTTATACTTTATGACTTCTAAATAAGATCAATATTTTAATAATATATTTGATTACTCCTATTATTTTATTCGAAATAATAACCCTCAACATTATTTGGAAAGATTAATTCAATCTTTTTAATGGGCTAGGATCTCATTCAAATTTAGTTGATTTGAGTCACTCAACGAACCAACTAAACTTAAATTAGGTAGATAACATCCTTATCAATCACATCTCATCTGACTCTTAGATTCATTAGGTGACAACTCTTATCAAAATATATCTTATTTCTAACCTTGCCTTTAAATTTATATGATCATAAGTCACTCATCTAAATTATATAATTAAGTAGGACTCATTAATTTAAAATAAAAATATTACAGTTAAGTAGGCTTTGAGTCACTCAACAAACCTTACAATAAGCATAACTCTGGTTTTATACTTAAATAATGGAAGGCAAAATCACATTTTAACAGTGTATTTACTATTTTGACTAGATATTTAATTTTGTTCAACTCATCAAACATAAAATTGCATATAAAAGAATCACATATCCAAAACATACCATTAACATACATCCAACATATATATATCAAACATATAAATAAAACACACAATTTATCATGACAATATAATCAAATTATATTCATGAAATATTAAGTTTCACTTGATTCTAATTGTTGATATCTATAATCTAAAATAATATTCCCAAGTCGTTAGATAATTAAGGGCTCGTTTGGTTGAGCTTTTATCAGTAGAGCTTTTATCAGTAGAGCTTTTGTCAGTAGAGCTTTTATGAGAAGAGCTTTTCTTAAAAGCTAGTTGACTGTTTGGCTGTCAATTAAAAAATATCTTTTTTAAAAGAGCTTTATTCAGTAGACTATTTGGCAACATAAAAATAAAAAGCACTTTTTATTAATTTTAACTATATTTTATTTTATAATAAAATTATTTATGCTAAATAATTTTTAAAGTATATTAAACAATATACCAAGTACCATATTATAGGAAATTTGTGATAATCATCTTATAAGAAATAATTTAAAGAGATGTCTCATTTTTTAATAGAAAATAAATATTAAAACATGTAAAAAAGTTAAATAATATTACAAATTGTTAAGCATTCAACTTTATTACAAATTGTTAAGCAGAATCGATGGAAGAGTCTTGTGGTTTAACAACATCCATGTACTGTTGATGAGTAATTCTAACATTCATCTAATTATGTGTGTTTGTGGACTATTACTCAATTACAGGCTAATTAAAGCAAAAATTGCCAAGAAGTTTTTTCGTTCTAAAAAAGAAAGCAAGGAGACAGGTATAAGGTTTTAACGCAGTCGAACGTCTGCGTCAACAACGCAGATGTCGAACGTCTGCGTTCAGAAACACGCAGACGAAGGTCTGCATTGTTGACACAGACCTTCGTTTGCGTTTTTAACGCAGACGTTCGACGTTTGCATTGAAGGCAGACGTCAATGGAGAAAAATAAAATTTTAGGAGACAAATAAAAATATAAAGAAGAACCAACCTGAGAAGATGAGAGGGATACATGAGAAGATGAAACAAAACAAAGTCGGCGACTGGTTTTGTCAAGAGGAGAACAGACGCTATTTTAAGTTTTATTTACGTAAGTGATGGAAAGTAACATAAAAAACAGCTTTCCGAAAAAGCTGAAATTTAAGCTTTTCTGAAAAGCTCCAAATTTTAGCTTTTGAAAAAGCTGTATTTTAGCTTTTTCAAAAGCTATTTCTACTTAAAAAGTGCTTTTGAAGTTTGCAGCCAAACACTCATTTTTTTCCTGAAAATAGCTTTTGTGGTGAAAAAAGTACTTTTGGAGTCTCCAAAAGCTGAACTAAACAGGCACTAAATTAGATTCAACTCATTGATTCCTAAATGAATTAATTTCCTATTCTAAATAAAAATTAAATTTGATTTGAAAACATTTTTAAATTACAATTGAAAATTATTTTTAATTATCTTGACTCCTTTAACAAAATTTAATTGAAAATTTTCAATAAATTAATTTTCTTACTTATTATAATTTAGAAAAACTTCTTTTTCAAAATTCAACAAGTAAGAAATTCTAATCCAATTAAAAAACTATTTCCAATCTAATTAGAAATTATTTTTCCTTAATTAGAAAACTATTTTCTAATATTAAAAATGAAACCACTTTTAAAATTTTAAAAAAATCTTTAATTTTAATTAAGAAAATTATTTATATTATTTTTAGATTGATGTCTTAATTAATTAGAAAATATTTTCTTAATAAATTAGAAAATAATTTCTAAAATATTAAAGAAATCTTTGTTTTCCTAATTAATAAATGAAAATACTTTTCAAAACTTAATCAAGGGAAATACCTTTTTTAATAAATGAAGAAACTTATTAATCATAAATAAAGAAACTATTTTTAAATAAATAGAACAATAATTCTCTAAACAAAAAATAAATTTAAATTATCTAAATAAAATTGAAATAAATTTAGGATTAAATAAATGAAACTCCTTTAATTTATCTTTACTTCTCTAATTAAACAAGTTATATTTATTGATCAAGATTGACGTCCAACAATGCATTATAACTACCTAAATATTTAGTAATGTTAAAGTGAGTTTGACTAACCTTTTTAGGTATGATTTTTTTTTGTATAATTCAATCCTTCCATCATGTTATGTTCCAATTAGACATAAGTATGAAATTAATGTCTCCTATATTTGAGTCCAAATATATTAATTTCACCATTAGTAATTGATTTAATTAATAACATGCGAAAACTACTTTTAAAGTATCATTATACCTTGGAAAAGGAACTTTCAAATTAATACTAGTCACGAACAGATGTAACATTCTTCCTAATTACTTTAGGGTGATCATGTATTAATTACTCAACTACTTCTATATAGTTTATGTTATATCCAATAATTATCGACTAAGCTACTCTTAACTAGAGTAAGTCATAATAAGTATCAAAATATAACAATCCTTATATGTGATAACTTTAGAGATTTTAAGTAAATGATCACTTATACAATCACTAGAATGAGAATTTTCACAGCCATACAAGTAATGTTCCAAATGGATTTTTTTTTTATGTGGAGTAAGTTTAGTGAACTTATTTTCTAATAAGCAATCATAAATTTGTTTAAGTATCTTCATACTTTAGTCTATGAGATCGACTACTTAGTTCATAAAGAAAAAATATAATATTTGCTATTTTTTAATGTTCTATTAATGCCCATCTTATTAAAATAATGACTAGAAATAGTTTAGGGATAATATATAAATGCAATATGAATCTCATAATGATAATCTCATCATAATTTCATTTACAATGTATATATATCCCATGAATTTTACCGTATACATATAAATATTTATAATATATAAAGAGTTCAATTAAATAATTATGTTATTAAACTACAACTAACCAATTAGTTATAAGGCATAAACCAACAATTTGATAATATGTTTTATTTTTTAAAAGTACGCGTGATGAGTAAAAATCAAAGTTTTGATTGTCGTATCATACTAACCAAAACTAATCATATTCATTAGAAAGTGAAACATAATTATTTTGTATCATATCAAAATTTCATATTGGATTTTACTGAAAATTTTTAAGTTGTATTATCTGATACACCAAAATACTGAAAAATACAAGGTTAAGTTGAAAAGATAATATATTTATGCATGATAAGGCCCTAAAGCATAAACATAACTAAGTAGGAGGTGTAGAAAATTTACATTTGTGTTTATAAACTTGTTATGCAATGGTTTTGGTTTTATCCTTCACTTTGAATGGATTTGAAGTTTATAAAAATTTGATCTCCCACTTTTCTATGTGAACTTAATAGGTTATCTCTTGACTTCATTAATACGCGACCTAAATAACTTCCATATTACTATCTTTTTAGACATAAAAAATAAATCATTAATAGTAACTATATTTTGTTATCACCAAAACCTAGATTGGATCTTCTCTACTTCCTTAACTTGTTTCGACAAGGGCGTCATATTCATTTGTGGAGATGGTTTGTTAATCCCTTAATACATGCAGGACTATTTGATAATTGTTGATGAGCCTTGATTAAATACTAGCACGATTATGACGTAGACTAGGCACGTTGAATGAACCATATACACCATGTAAGATTCAGCAAGTTCGAGCTTCAATTAATAATTACAAACTATTGGTGCATTGATTGACTTGATTATGGTGAGGTGGTCTGCTTATAAGCGCATTTGGATAGACCAAATACCAAAAAGTGCTCAATTATCTAAATGCAAAAGATTCCGTAAAATTGAATTGAGTTACGCGAATTCAATTATCTTGTGATGATTTGGGTGCAGCTGTATTCTTATCAAAGTCTTTATAACAGCTAAAGTGAGAGAGTTCACAGTTGACTGTCGAACTCATGGAGAGGAGCCAGTAAGTGAAAGCAAGCAGTTTCAGTCCCCTCAAATAAGTGTCACGTTGGTAACTATGTAAT
>JAOQMR010000004.1:7658267-7669814 GCA_027563865.1 Erythroxylum pelleterianum
ACTCAGAAAGAAAACGGTGAAATTTTGAATTGCCACATCCTTGACAATTCCAAACAAAAGTTGTAAAGTCCATATAAGACATTATAAAACAGACAAGAAAAGGAGCAAAACACCTGTGTAGGGGCACTGTGATCATTGCGGTTGGGCAAGCAAAACCCCAGTATGCTCCTTAGCATTACCCGAACCCGAAGAGGCTGACATCTCAACTTGCAGATTATCTACAGTGTGAACCATAGCGGCAACGACCTCTGAGACACACGCAGAAACCACAGGCGACTCAGCTTCTCCCACAACCTGTTGCACTTGAGGAACTGTGCGGACAACCTTTGGCCGACCACGCTTCACAACTTGGGAGTTGAACGGCGAGACAGTGACTGCCAATTTGGCCTTTTTAGGCCACTTCCGGTTAGAATGAGGTAGCGGCACCTCGTTAGGAGTGTAGTGGGCTTCCATTCTAACAACTGAGTGTTGCTTCAGATCCAAAGACGACCCCATCTGGCGAGCTTGAAATTGAGTCTTAGAAATAATGTCCCTAAACCTTTCGCCAGTGATCACCCCTCTCTGATCTTCAGTGTCCCGATCCGAGACAAAGACAGGATTATCAGGGACCGGTGCCTCCAAGTCCATAGGCATCTCGGGCGCAGAGACCGGGCCCACTGGGTTGGGCTACGTAGCATTTGTTATCTGGGCTACCTCGTTGGCCACCGTCTTAAAATGTGTAACTGCCGGGCCTTTCCTTATACGGCCAACAGTATTGGCTTGCTTTTGGGTCTCTAAGACCGGCTCTGTTGCAGTCGTTTTGCCTTTAGGATTGCTCGTGGACCCGGTCGGAGCCGTCCTTCTATGATTAACACGAGGAGCTGGCAGAGAAGAAACACTGGGAGCAGAATCCTTGCCTAAAGTATCCATCGCCAACGCAGTCTCTACTTGACCAGCCAGGAGAGCAAATCTGGAACCCTTAAAGGTCGCCCCTGTAGCATCACTTTTCTGATTGTTGTCGTCTTGGGAAACACCCAGGGTTTACGCTTGACCACCATCCACGACCCGTATGCCTCCCGTTTGACCAGCTCCTCCAGTGTCTCTTGAGTCTCCGGCATCGGACTCTTGCCTTTGTCTACCTGCACGGCTTCCTGCACAACACCAACATTGTTACGCGGACAATTATCTTTAAAATGACCATACTTACCGCATTTAAAGCATAAAAATGGCAGCGACTCGTATTCAATTCGTTGAAACCGGCCATTGATTTTGATTTTGGATGGTAACACGTTCCGTAAGTTGACGCAGACCGCAATACGAGTAAACCGAGTTTTGGTGGCTACTTCCGCATTGAAATCCACTCGAATAACCTTCCCCACTTGTTTGCCGATTGCCGTAAGAGCATCGTGAACGTACATCTGTGACGGCAAGCCCGGGAGTCGAATCCATGTTGAAACATCCATTGGATATGGCTCAATTGTATCGAAGGTTGGGGTCCACGGCTGGACCGTCAGACATTGTCCGAAAACTAACCATGGGCCTTCGGACAGAACCATAACATAGTCCTCCTTCGATTGAAATTTTGCCATATAATAGTCGTTCTCAAGAGTTGACAGATGAAAAGGCCGCTTAGTCCTCCATAATCCATCCAACTTATGCGATAAAACATTGTAAGTGATCCGTCTGCCCAATAGTTTAATGATCACACATAATTCCATTCGCTTATCAAGGAGAGCATTGATCTGGTCCGAGAAGGTAATAGATGGAACCCCATTCTCAACCGTGGCTATGTAATCTTCTTCGCTAATAGAAATCTCATCCTCCGCCCCCAGAGGGATTGCAGCAGGATGAGTCGAGCCCTTGCCTAAAAGCTTGTCTCTGAAAGAAACAACAGGGGAGACGACAGCCGCCTCCTTCATGATATCATCGCCATCCAAATAATTTGTGTCTTTATTTTTAACCTTTTTGGTGGCGTCGTCCACCCCAATGTTTGCCGGCGGCTGCTGACAATCATCGGCGGCGGTAGGCATTTGTGAGAAGCCGCGTATTTGCCCCGGTGTGCCTCAAGCAAATCTCGCAAGTATATGACGATACCCAGAAGCGACAGATCGATGATGCTTACGGGGAAGAAGGGCTCAGGTTGTAATAGATCTCGTTGCCAACAGCGAAGTCCAGTCTGGACAGCCGTTCGAAGAGGGACGGGTCTAAGGTGCAGTTCAAACGCCAGCACCCCCAAGCAACACCGCAGGCAAATGAGTGTTTGTGTCGTTTTTTTGTTTGTAGAAAAAAACAACAACAAATCCAGAAAACGCAATCGCCTTCAAAACCACTTTCCAGAAAAATCAGCACACAAACAAACCCAGGTAGTCGTCTCCAAGACTCAAGCGAGACCCAAAGACAACAGCCACGGACGCACGTCTCCAGAGATGCCATCTTATTTTCCAGATCTGAGAGCTACCGGACTTCGTCAGCCACAAAGCTCACGGCAAAGACAAGCACTAGGTAAGACAGAAAAATCAAAGGAGAAGCTTCACTCTAAACTCGACGCCGATCGGGGCCTGGGAGGCGATACTGAAGTCAGTCCTCACAAATCGAGCCAAGAACTGCGATTTCCCCACTGCGATTTCCAGATCTCATCAGAAACTGCGATTTCCAGATCTCATCAGAACGATTTCCAGATCTCATTAGAGGATTCTGTAACTAAAGATGTTTCGTTCGCTAGCACTTTTTGGCCTATTCATTTTTACGGAGTTAGGAATTTAAGATAAGAGAGTCTAAATATTTATTTTTTTTAAATTTTAAGGAGCTTAATATACCACTAAACCCAAATAACTCTGTCTTATATGTGTATATATATATATATATATATATATAATTAAATTAAAAATTAAAAATATTTAATTTTTTAAATTTTGAGAGGCTAATGCACTACTGGGCTCAAGTGGCTCTGTCCCGTGAAATACAAACTACGCATTCACATGTAGTTTAATTGGTTGATCAAACAAACACAACATACTTCAATAAATTATTATTTCTTAATAGCAATTTCATTGCACTTGATTGCTCGACAAATCATGGTGGATCGTCCACTAATGATCTTGTCACCTTTAAAAAGAAATTCCAAATATTGGTTTGTTTTCTCTCTCCGCTCATCTGATTGCGTCCTATGAGTAATGGCTCCAGTGCTCAACCACCCAGTTTCATATATTATAGGGTCAAAATGTAGTAACGCTTACTGTATCCAAGTTGATAACAAAGGTGAACTCACGGTTTACATCACCCAACACTAAAATAAGACTGTTCATGACGTCTGAATGCAATTAGGAATTGAGATATAGTGCAAGTTGGTGGTTTTCAGTTTGGAGATGGATACTTAAAAATGAAATTCAGATAGGTGTCTATCCAATTCAATAAATAATAAGAAAATGTACCACAAATGTTAGGGATATCCAAAATAAAATAAGAGATTTTGCAATAGCAATCCAGATTTCAAGTTTGGGTACCGGATACACAACCATTGTTGAATGACAATAACATTTGGGATAGCTAATTCCTTTAAGGTCCTCTCATTAATTTGATTGGATTAAAAAAAAACACGGATCATAGTATTACAAGTCTTATAGAGGAACCAATATCAAAAGCTAGCTTGAAGGGTGAGAGAGCTCATAAGCCTATAAATTTCACATCAGTCTCTTTTATTACTAATGTGGAACAATTAGACTGTAGCATCCCACCACGCTTCGCAGCTTAGGCACTGACGGGCTGACTGACTGTGAGGTATATTTTTTCTAGCCCTGGACAAACACTGCTATACCAACATCACCACCCACGTACTCACGAGCTGGCTGTATGCTAGACCTTTTCTAGCCCTGAGCGAACACTACAATACCGACATCACCATCCGTGGGCGTGGCAGAAGAACTTGAAGGAGTGATGTTAGCTCTAATATCAATTGTTTTAAATCTTATGGGAAAACCAACCCCAAAAACTAGCTTAAAGGGTGAGAGAGTCAATAAGTCTATAATCTTCACATCAGTCTCTTTTATTACCGATACGGGATAACTAGACAGTAACATTTATTCAAAGTTTTATCCAAAGTTTATCTCTAATTGGAGGCCGGTTTCCCTCTAATCAAACCACCCTCAAATTCTTTACTCCGCCAAAATCTAGCACAAGAACTTAGAACGCCAAACGTGATACTACTTCTTCCAAAAAGGTCAGCTAATTAAGCCATGCTTTCGTAAACGACAAGCAAACAAGAAAGATCTTTGACGTCTTGAATCGATGTTCATACTCGTGACTGTATCAAGTTTCAGACGCTTATCTATCTTACAACCAGGAAGTTTCCAAGCCAATAACCATGTTCATCTACATTGTCCAAATCGTGTTCATCCACTGCTTCGTCTCTCTGGTTGTCACCCAAAAAAGGAGAAGGTTTTCATCTACATTGTCCAAACCGTGTTCATCCACTGCTTCGGCTCACCCAGAACAGGAGAAAGCTCCTTCACCTATTCAATCCTCATCATTTGTGACACTGAAACAAATATATTTTCTACACGTGGCAGCGACAAGGACGTGACAGATAAGCGCCACTAAGCTGTATCCAGTTTTTCTTTTGCGAGGGAGCCTTTTGAAATAAATATGCAGTTGGATAATCACGCATCTCAAAGAGTCGTAAAGCACTTTCCTTTGAAGAGTGAAGACCACGCCCTTGCGTGATTCTGCTCCAACTATGTTTCCTCACAAATGGAACTTTGAAGATTTGCGGGCCATTACGTGTTGGATATGTTTCTCTTATTTATTCTTTTTATTATAATAATATTAAAAATAAATTTTTAGAATTATATCATCCAATAAGTATAAATTATCAAGAAGGGAAATAAGTTCTCAATATCTTCATATTATGTTGTTGAAGTGCACTGTAGAGTTTAGATTCTGTCGTTCTTGCGAGACAAAGATGGTGTGAATGAGAGCAAAAAGAAGCCATCTTTGAGTTGAGCGATGCATGGAAGCTCTTCTCTTTTTAGTGAAATAGCAAATTGGTGAGTTGATAGAAAGAAACTTCGAAGATATCAAATCTCTGACAGGGTGAGACGAAATCCAATGGTTTCATCCGTTCACAGGTCATGACGTGATAAGAAATTTTCAATTTTTTTAATAAATAAAATAAAGTGAAGAGAAACTGAAAGGGAAAGGAAAAGCATCAGGTGAAATTACCATTTTCTGTTGCCACCCTCATATTTGTCGATATATATATATATATATATATATGTTTACAAGAACACGAACTACGGCTACCACCCAGAGACAGGTGGAATCGTAGCAGAGACGGAGAGGGTCGTTGTCGTGAATATCCCGCCGGAAATAAGCTAAGAAAAATTCATAAAACCCGACAACATTCACAGGGTTCTCACTCCTTGACTAATCTGTGGTCGACAGGCTTCAGAATCGAGCGTCTATTGTTATATGAGGGTCTTTGACGGATTAATAAAGGGTTTAGTGGTTTGTGGAAACGTGCGAGAAGATGAAGTTTTGCAAGAAATATCAGGAGTACATGCAAGGCCAGCGAGAAGAACTACCTGGGCTTGGTTTCAAGAACCTTAAAAAGATTTTGAAGAAGTGTAGGAAAGACTTGGAATCTCATCAAGAGCTATCAGGGTCTGCGGATGCCAAGTCATGTCCCAACCAATGTCCAGGTACTATATTCTTCCAGAGAGTGTGCTCCATATCGTCTCAAATTTTCGTTGCCTTGGGATTGAATTGTCTCTTTCTATATCCTAAAGTCAAGAGTTTCAGATGAAATATGTGTTTTGTTTTCCCTTGCATGCTGTATAGTAAAATTCATCTAGACTAGAAAGTAAAATTCATCTCCTGACTATATGAGTGAAATCCCATCTCGTACATATTTCCCCAAGGAGTCATGAAAGTCCCTAGTTATTGCAATCTTGCTTTCTCCAGGGGAGATACAGACATTCCAGTTTACGGTCTTGGGGGATTCGTAGTTCAATTGAACACTTTCTTTTGCTACTAGTACAAAGCTTTCTTAAAATGATGAAGCAAATGTTACACGATGACAATGCTCGCGTATGGACTCTTTGAATAATTGAATCAAGTCCTAAAACTCTTTTGTCTTTCCTTTTTTATTTTTATGAGTATGTGTGTATGAAGCAGTACTTTATGCTGACAAGGTTCATACTTTTTCAATTGTTTACTAATCCTTTTTTCAATGGCAGTGTGTGATGGCACCTTTTTTCCTTCCCTTCTCAAGGAAATGTCAGCAGTGGTTGGGTGTTTTAATGAGCGTGCACAGAAATTGCTTGAGATGCATCTGGCTTCTGGATTTAAGAAATACTTTATATGGTTTAAAGGCAAGTTGCAGGGCAACCATGTTGCCTTAATTCAAGAAGGAAAGGATTTGGTTACCTATGCACTGATCAACGCCATTGCAGTACGGAAGATTCTTAAGAAGTACGATAAGGTATGTAGTCTCTATTGTACAATAGCCATAGCAATTCTAAACTGTGATGCGGTATATTTTGAATGCATTGAATGTCGCTTCTCTTTGGTTACAGATTCATTATTCAAAACAAGGACAGGCATTTAAGGCTGCGGCTCAGAGGATGCACATTGAGATCCTTCAGTCCCCATGGCTTTGTGAGCTTATGGCTTACCATATTAATTTAAGGGAAAACCAGGTCAAGTCAAAGAGGGCTCCTGCACTGTTTGAGGGTTGCTCACTAACAATTGATGATGGCAGGCCATCACTTTCTTGTGAGCTCTTTGATTCCATCAAGCTTGACATTGATTTAACTTGTTCTATATGCTTGGTAAGTTTAAATGTATCATTTTATCAAGAAAGGTTTCTTTTTTCTATGCAATAATTTATTATCTAATTCCCACCTTGACTTCAATGAAGCATAAAAAGCAATTGAAGATTTTGGAAAGTTTAATCGGTCAAAAAAAGCATAAATTTCACTTTGAGAAACGATGCTTACATTTACTTGTTATTATGATGGTTTAGCAAAACTTTTGCTGGCTAATTTGGGCTTTCCGTATTTGATTTGGTGACAGGATACCGTATTTGATCCAGTATCACTCACATGTGGCCATATATTTTGTTATTTCTGTGCTTGTTCTGCTGCTTCAGTGACCATTGTGGATGGGTTAAAGGCTGCAGAGCCTAAAGAGAAATGCCCTTTATGCCGGCAGGTCTGTTTATCATCTTCTTGCTTGAGTTTAGTTCATAATTCATTTATTCCTTTCGTTTTCTCTCTTCATTATCTATTTGTGAAGAAGCACAAGCTGCACGGAAGGCTTATGCAGCAATAGTTTAGATTTGATTAGTTCAGAAATCCTTATTTCAAATCATATTTTTTGGTGGAAGACTTGATTAAATTCTGGACCTTAGATGAGCCACATCTCTTTCATACATCCTGCCGTTCATATGAAACTTTATTTCTTGCAGCGCTTGTTCTTTTTCCTTTTGTTTATATTAGGGCTTGAACCTGAACACTCCATATCTCAGAGGAGGGATTCATACTATATCCAAGCTAACTTCTGGTGGATTCAATTGTTTTTCTTGTTCAAGTGACTAGTTTGGGAATTATGTAGGCTACCTGCTGGTTGAACTGTCTATTCCACATTGTTTTTTCAATTGAAATCATGAAGCTCTCCGAAAATGAGACATATAAATTACTACTCACTTCTCTTGTTGGTGATATGGGAAGCCTTTGAATTGAATCTTTATGTATTGCTTTTCCAATTTTCAACCATGCCACTGTTTTGGTCTTTGACTTCCATCACAGGCTAGAGTTTATGAAGGTGCAGTACACTTGGATGAGCTGAATCTTCTGTTAAGTCGAAGGTATACTCCTCCTAATGATAAACTAGTTTGATGTCTTCTTTAGCAGAATTTCTTATCTTCTCATGCAAATCACTACAGTGAAAATTGCATAGGATGGTGATTCATTCTGAGCTTATGCATAGTTTACAATGTTCTTGATGATGATGATGCCTGTCTGAACAGGTGCCATGAATACTGGGAGGAACGACTTAAATCTGAAAGGATAGAGAGGCTTCGGCAGGCAAAGGAGCACTGGGAAAACCAATGTCGGGCACTCATGGGTGTTTAGTTGGGCATTTCCTCTGTTACTTAGTGATAAATGCAGTTTTAGGTGCATTAAAGAACCTGAGTTTCTTAATAAATGTGTTTAACTGCATTCATATTTCCTTTTTTGTTTATAAAAGATCTGTATAAAAAACGACAGTTTGGTATCTGTTGATTCCCTCAAATAGACTTAAATTGGATGTGGCAACAAAATAAAGAACACGAATGCTAAATTCAGTAAAACATCTAACACTATGAACTTATCGCACCTATTGCATATAAAGGACTTGTTGCTTTAGTAAAGTTCAAGGCCCCATACGCAAAGTACCAGTAAGAATCGACTAAGAAATTGGCAGGGGCCGCGCGAACGCTGGCCCCCTCTATCACAAATTATGACGTAGGCTCTCCCTCATTGGGGAGACCTTAGGAAGGCACCCCTCCAAAGTGCAATGGAGGTCACCACCCTAGGCCATGGGCCTTTTTGATCACCCATTGACCCCGTCCAGGTAAGTATGTTGCAACGTTGGCTTAACCCTTGTAATTATAGTACCACTCTCTGTCTCACACACTCTTCCTTGGCAGTATGGGCCAAAGACAAACCACTTGTTTCTAGATATTCCTTAGAAAAATTTTACAATATTTAATATTCTACTATTCTCTAAAGGCTGTATTTGATTTAATATCTAATTTTATCTAAATAATATTAAAAATAAGTATATATTAAAAATTAAAAATAGTTACTATACGGATAACACATTGAAAAAAAAATTAACTTAAGAAATGTAAGTGAAAATTTTAATTGATATATTTAAGTATGTAAGGAGTAAAAATTAAAATTGATACTCAACGAATTGTTAAGATTCATCTTGTTATAAATAAAACTTTACTTCTCTTCTTCGCAACTCATAATCTTTTCAAAAGTAAAAAACTTATAATCGTGTTATATTTTGCTAATATGACTGGAATATAAAGATTGTGCTATTTATAATGTTTTAAAGATATTAAAAAAGAAATAGTAATAACTATTTAAGTTTTAACATTATTATTATTAATGTAAGAATTTGTAACACTATATAAGTAATAGAATGAAATTTTAAAATAGGTAAGAGAAATTACCTCTCATGTAGTCTAAGAAACTTTTGAAAAATCCTTAATTTTTAAAATTTACAAAAAATATTTCTGGTTTTTAATTTTCTAAAAATACATCTTCTTTTGGACTTCAATTAAAAAATAACAAATGAGATATACACGACATAAGTATTACCAATCAAATACCTTATATGAGGATTTAATTCCACTCTTAGACACGAACCAAATTAACTAAATATGACTGAAATTAGTAATTTATTATAATTATTAATTTAAGTCAAATTTAATTAATTTGAATCGAGTTTAAGAACTGAGTTGAGCTTTTATATTAAAGACATTTGATTACCTAATATATGATGTTCATGTTGCATATGATTCGTCATTATTTTTTAATCAAAGTGTAAAGGAAGGGGATTTTATGAAAAATAAAAACTAGAATGTGTATTTTTCGAAAATTTTAAAGATTAAGACTTTTTTCTAAGATTTCTTAAACTACAAAGAAGGTAATATTTTTTTACACTTTAAAAATTATATTTTTACCATTTAAAATATATTTTTTGGTGTTGGATCACTCTAATTTTAATTTTCATAAAAGTATTTCAGTAAAAAAATTCATTTATTAAAATCATGCACTATATTCACTTATATATGATAAAATTAGAAAAATAAACTACAAACAGTAAGAAATTAAAATTGAAATAATAATTACTATATTAATATTAATTAATATAATTTATTAATTGATCAATTGAAAAGGACACAAATGTATATTGTTAAAATTGTTGTAATGGAAGAATTTTAAAAGTTGATAACTAGTTGCTATTTAAAATTTTTATTGAATTGAATAGTTTATATATTATTAACAAAACATAATGCAGAAAATGAATTCTATAAAACAAAAGGGAGATGGTTTACAATCATAACTAACCACTTGTCACTTTTGGCCCCAAAAAAAACCACTTGTCACTTAAGTAAAGTTAATTATATTATAATAAAAGGGTAAATTCGTAATTAATCCTTTGAAAGGATATAATTATAATATTATAATGTTTTCTTCTTCTTTTTCTTTTACTTATTGCTAGTCATGTTTCATTTTTTTGTGGAAATTATCAACTACACAAGAGAATTGAGGGACTGTTTGTTTTTCTCATTTTTATTTCAATGTCTTGTTGTGAATTTGAAAAAGAATAAAACAAAATTTAAAACTTTTTTTGTTAATAACTTTATTATTTGACAATAATTTTAAAGAAACAAGAATTTTGCGTTCTTGCTATCTAATATAACCGCATTCTAAAACAATGACAACTTCATTTTTTGACTAAATCTAATTTGTTTACAATTTCATATGTAATGATCTTAAACAGAGCCATTATTGATTCTATCATATTTTAAGCTCTTCAACTGAAAATGACAGGTGATAATGATGAAGCATCGACTTGTGCTACCTTTAACTTTAAGATTGAATTTGGGAACTTGGTCTTTATATCAAACATTCATACAGTAATATGATTATATACAAAAAGTAGCATCAACCATAACATATAACTGAGTATGAAGAATCCTATGCAAGATTAAAAATTATATTAGAACTTCATATATTCAATATCACTCTTATGTACAAAAATATCACTATACATAAAATATAAGTTATATGTTCACCTTAAAATGAGAATACCATCATTTAGTACAAAGAATATCATGCCTCACTAGAACTTCATACATCTAATACTACATCTGCTGGACCCCGTTCCCGGAGTCCAACTATCCAAAACGGATTCAAAAACGGAGACCGTTGGGCCCGAGTCCCGACTTCCAAGGCCGAACCTTGGGTAACCCGCTAGGACAGACAAAGAATAAGTTGCGGAAGCACTTAAAGTCAACACACAATCAGCCATCTATGCATATTCTTCATATCAATCAAAGCTTACTACAAACACAAGTCTTAATACAAATACAATGATGTTATAAGAGAATATGCCCAATGAACTATCCAAAATATAATTACTAACTTAGTACAAAAGTCTCTAACCATTGAGGAGCGTCCGATGCCTTGCAGGAATTTAACTGTCGTCGAGAGTCACACCTGAGGAGGGAAAATAATGGGGTGAGCTACACAGCTCAGTGGCTAATATATTTATAGCCATCGGTAACTAGCACAGATTCTAGCATATGTATATATATATGCCTGGCAATTCTAACAATCATACAATATTCAAGCATATAGTTAACAACTCATGTCATGTAATAATTGATATGCTTCATAATTAACAAAGCAAAGATGCAATGCACAAACAAGCGGCTCGAGAGTTCCGTGGAACAGGACGGATAATCCGAAGATTATACCGTAAACAGGACGAGTCCGATTTCTCAGG
>JAOQMR010000004.1:7669914-7687152 GCA_027563865.1 Erythroxylum pelleterianum
ATTTTCCACTCCCATTTCAATCAACTCATTCACTTGAACTTTCATAAACCATACAAATCTTCACAATTATCAAGAAATATCGAAAACTCAAAATTCTTCTCATAATTTCCTTAAAGCATAAATACTTCCATTACACAACGTATATATGTAAAACACTGATTTTATATCATTTCTTATTTCTAAATTCTACTGAAAAATCGGGGTCCAACAAAGATACCATGCCTCAATACAAACTATGTCAGACCTCTATACATAAAGCACCATGCTTATGTTCAACAAATATTACCATCCATAATAGATAAGCTACATGTTTCACCTAAAATGAGAATACACTACTTAAATATTACAATACTATGTTTTAATACAAACTAGATAGATATAATTATATTTCATACACCAATTTTATAAAAAAATTTGCTGGTCACTTTAAGACTAATAATAGGTGTAAAAAGTGGGTTTTTCCATTATCAATATTAAATAATTCAATACTTGAATATGGAAAAACACATATTAGAATATGCCCATGCATTATAATGTATCTGTTGAAGGTTATATTAACATGATTAAGTACATAGCAATGTGAACAAATGAGTTATTGTTTGAAATTTTGAAGGGACAATATAAGGTACACAAATAGGTATACAATCAAGCATTAATCTATGCCCGTTAAAGAATTTAAGCAACGCTATTAAGTACACAGTTGCAGTGTTTTTGTTATGAAAGTTGAGGAATAAAAGTTAAAGACACATATTTATATAAACCTTTGTACAAATTTGTGTTTTTTATAGTTATATTGCATATAATTATTTAAACAATCATGTGATCTAACATGTTTTTGTTATCTTTTATTACTAAACAGTATGAAGTATATAGATTGTTACATAATTATTTAGTGAAATGCGTAGAATTAATGTTTCGTTTGACACTGTTGACTATATGGCTAAGTGTTTAATTATGTTAGTATTACAAATATGTTGAAGGCATCATTTGAAAGACACAAATTGCTACATGACTATTTAGTAAGTCCTTTATAGTAAATTCTTAAATTATAAGGGTAATAAAAGAAGTTTATTATGGACAAAGCTTCTTTGAGAAGCTTCGAAAATAAGTATTCCCACCCAGTACCATGTCTGGACTATAAAATTTCCATTATATAACGGTAAACATATAATTTACTTTATGTAAAACTTCCTTCAAACACTATATGAATACCTCCTAGCATCTAGTCTTTTCATTTACTAATTGCACATCATAGAATCTAAAGTTAAACAGACCTAATCCTCTCATAATCATTCCTACACATTGCCTGTTAGCCAGTAAACAATAAAGTTTTTTAAGCGTCTACATATTCTCATTTGAAAAACTAAAGTAGAAATAGTAAGCAATCAATTTTGTTCCCGTCTGGTCGACTATACTAGTGGTCATTTATATGTGTGTTATTTTACATATGGTTATTATAAAGATGGTCATAATATGTTCCTATCGGTTTATGGTTTTCATAATATTAGGTTTTTATCTATTACATATACCTTGTCCCAATGATGTTTTATTAGGAGATCTCATATTGTTATAATAGATGAGTTATGTGACAATTTCTATCTAGTTTAGGCTAACATCAATATTTCGATAGTCAGAGTCTATAAGAAAAGGATAAAGTCAAAATTGTAGCACCCTCTCCTCTATAGGAAGGAAAGAAGATGGTCAAAATGCAAAAAGGAAGGTAATGAGTTATCAATTTAATATAAAAATAACTTGTGTATAAACTTAATTTTATATATAAATTGAAAATGTAGATCAAAGATGAAGTTCATGCCACAAAGGCAAGTAAGTGAAGTGTAGCAGTTCAAAACAAATTCGAAATTTGCACTGAATAAAACTATATTAATATGATATATTATAAAGTAAAACTATTATATATAACTACAACTAATATAACTTCAGTGTTTATAGAGTTTTCAAATACGGTGCTAGTTTGAGAAGGTGTCTGAATTGATGTATACCCTTAGTTTGGAGCATATTAAATGGGTTAGGATATGGTATTTGATGAACTAAGAGAGATTGCGAGGCTTAGAGTAAAGAGGTATATATGATACTCGTTGTGTATATGATTTGATCCCAGATAATTAACGATGAGAATAAGGGAGGATAAAGTGGACGATATGAGTGACGATATTATAACATGGATTGTAGGGGTTTTGAATGGAGGAAAACATGTACAAATAAAAGCTAACAAGGCTAAGGTGATGAGGCTTCATGAGGGTGCACAAATGAAGGAATGTATTTGGATGAACTTCCTTTTATATGTGTTGGCTATTTTTTTATATTCCAATGCCAATTACGGTATATACTTGCATCTGTTGCATATCATTATCAATTTTGATGACTATGAGCAACCCGATTAAGGACAAACAAGCAAATTTGTAGGTTTCACAAAAGTGTAGAGAATAAAGTCGTAGTAACTTCCAGGGTTGCATGCAGAGTTGTATTGATGATGAGTGATCGGTGGTGGAAACTTGATTATTGTTAGGTAAAAGGTAAAGGTACATGTGTTTTGTAATTAATTAAAGCATACTTAATTTATAAGTTGTTTGTAGATTTATTATCTTGATAGGTTACAAGTGGACTGATCATTTGAATAGGGGAAGATGGCTAGGATTTTAACTTAGGATGATAAGGGCATTGATGAGATGTTAAAATTTGATAGGGTGTCGAAGGAAGTGCACAAGAAGTTGAGGCAATTTTGAAATTATAAAATGTATGGTGATATTATAATAAACTAAATAGGAATAATTATAATTCATTAATATATGGTAATTTATGGTAGACGTGTAGGATTAAATACAATGATGATCACTAACGAAGCATAATGACAATTAGGAAGCTATGAAACAAAGTGAGAAAGGGTTTGTGGGAGGCAATAAATGTAATGATTTTGTAAAGGATATTGGATTATTAAATGTGTCTCATATTTGGTTTATATGTGAATTCTTATTGATGTTTAAATTTAACAATAGGGAAGATAAGAAGTCCTAAGGCATAAGGTAATGCTAATGATGGAGATAAATAATGAGGAATTAATCCTAAGGTGTGAAGATGTGTTACTGATGAACTAAAAGAATTTAAAGATGTCCCAAGTCATGATATGTCAATGATGGAGTTGAAAATTAAGGAACCAGTTTGGAGGCATAAAGATGCATTAATAGACCTAAAAAAATTGAAAACGTTATGAGATGTAGGGAGATATCGATAATGAATAAACAAAAGGATGACAATAGGAAAAGAAGAGGAGATAAAAACAAAATAGAAGAAGAAGAGGAAATTGAGGCAAATGATATATATTGATTTTCAAGGATTCGTTGGATAGGGAACATATTTTTAACTATTTTGACAATTATGTTACAATGCAGGCAGTAAAGGACTCGGAGGCGAGCATGAGCAATGTTACACACGCAGATTTTGTGGTAAGTGGGAAGCAATTTACATCTTGTAAGAGAACTCTTGCTTTTAAATCCATATACATTAATTTTAAGAGAAGAAAAATTAGTTCAAAAACTAACATTGTTGTTATGGTATGCTTTAAGGACTATTGATAGGCATGCTTTCAATATTATTTAACCTTGTTAGTTTTGTTGGTTTAAATCTTGCCACAAGTCTACCAATAGTGAGGTCATGAAAAATGTTAGGTTTGGACTAATAACAATATATTATAATATTAATACATATGTTATGCATAAGGAATCTTTAATACACAATTATTTAGTGTTTGTTTAGGCAAAACTAGTATTAACACTATTGCAACTAATACTAATTCTGGCCAATATCAAGAATGTATACCTTTCTGTGATAACTCATATAAGGACTTCTTTTTTTATTGGCATGCATTCACCATTAGGAATTTATGCATTTGGGATATTGTATGCCTTACCTAACTGCTTTCACCGATGGGTTCAGGGACGGATCCAGAAATTTTTTTGAGTGGAGGCAAAATTTTACTGAAGGCAAAAAAAAAATTTCAATGGAGGCAAAATTTTAATGAGAACAAAAATTAAATTTTTTTATGAGTTAAAATTTTAAAATAATAATTTTTTTAGGTATAATGTTTTGGAGCCCCCACTTGCCCCCACTGTGGCTCCGTCCATGGATGGGTTCGATAATCACCACTTCAACATATTCAAAGCCACGTCTATAAGAACATACAAAAAGTTAACATTTACGCATTCTTAGGTAATTATATCCTATGAAATCAATAAAATTTGACAATAATAATGGTTCAAGGATATTCATGTATGGAAAATTTTTTAAAGAGACATAATGTACAAACAAAAATATTGAATAACTACAAAAGGAATACCATAGTCATATTATCTTAATACTACTCTTTTTTAGGGGGGACACCATCGACATATATAAACTTTAAAATCTAAAGAAACTTTAGTGGGTATATATTCCTTCATAATTATAGTTTTGATCAAGAGTTTTACACAAAAAAGTTTCCTATTTCTTGCCTTATCGCTTGCTTCTATACAAATTGATTTATATATCATAATCATAATCTATTACTAGTAGTACTACTACTAAATCAAACCTATTTAAAATTTTAAGTTAACTACAGAAGGAAAAAGATAAAAGACTTCTGAGAACTACAAAGATCTCTTTACGAGGGATCTTTTATTTGAGTTCTATTATGCCAAAATTTTCTGTTGCGAGTCATGTCCTCGGTAAGTCCTAATATTTTCATATCATTTTTTATCACTTCCCCCTAATTCTTCTTTGGCTTCCCTTTTTTCTTGTTACAATCTCTTGAGTACAATCTTCTTGCTAGAACATCTGGATATCTTCTCTTAGCATGTCCAAACCAACTAAGTCTTATCGTTTTTAATTTGTCAATAATATTGGCTACCTTCAATCTATCCCTTACCATTACATTCCTGACCTTATTTCTTTTAGTAAGGTTGCACATCCAACAGAGCATCCTCATCTCCGTCACCATTAACTTATGATTATGCTTTTGTTTAATGGGCCAACACTCTACCCCATAGAGCATGGCCTACCTAATTGCTAAATAATATAATCTACTTTTAAGCTTGAGTGGTATCTTCTTGTAACAAAAAATTCTTGATGCACTTCTCTATTTAAGCCACCCTAATGTGATCCGGTGAACTATGTCTTCATCAATCTCTCCATTGCTCTGGATGATAAATCCTAGATACTTAAAACACTCCTTTTGTGGGATATCTTCTGAACCAGTCTTTACCTCCACATCGCTAACCACCTTATGTCCCGAAAAGTTATACTCTACGTACTCAATCTTAGTCCCACTTAATCTAAAGCCCTTTGACTCTAACGTATTCCTTTAAAGTTCAAGCTTGGTGTTGACCCCCTCTTTTATCTCATTCATTTAAACAATGTCATCAACAAACAACAAGCATTATTATTGGTCCCATACATTATCATTAACACTTGACATCATAATACGATCCGCACATGACATCACAACATGACCTATGCATGACATCATAATATGGATTATATATGAGGCCTTACTAAAATTTAAATTACAGCATTATTCGCCACACACTCATATAGTTAATTGTATTGTTGAAAACCTTGAATAGACACAATTTCATGCACGTTTGTGTCAAAATCTATGTACTTCGCATTTCCACTACAAGTTTTTAGTTAATAACATAGTTGAATGCACAACCATGCATAAAATTGTGTTATACAAAACCTTTTATGAACACAATTTTATACATAGTCGTGTACCAAATCGTGTACTCTACAATTTCTCATCAAATTTTCTATTAAGAACAAGCTTGATCACACAGCTACGTATTTTTTCATGTTCAACAAACACTTTAATGGACACAATTTCTTGCAAGGTTAACCATATGAATATATGTTTAATCATGTTAAACAAAACCTTTTCTTAACACTCTTTATTACATGGGCATGTATTTGTCTATGTCCCTCACATTGATTCTTGGTATTATTACAATTGAGATATGTTTTATTTATTTTGCACTAAAACTGTGACCTTTTTGTTTTAATGTGTCATAGTATTTATTATTTATAGTTATGTTATAGAATGTACTAAGTATTGGTATAGTTTTTATTGATCTGTTAAATGATTTCCACTTATCCATGTTATTCTCATTTAAAAGTATACGTGTTACTTATTTGTAATCAATGACAATTTTTTTTTACCTAGACCTAGTATGAGTACATAAAGTACTAGTATAGTTTAGAATCAAGCGAGGTATGGTTTGCACTCCGAGTTGAATTTCCCTTTTTTTTATTGAAACTAAATGAGTTGTAGTAATTTTAGCTAGAACTGAATATATTAAGTATTGATATATTTTATATTGAGACATAGTATTTTTTTATATAGCCAATATTTTTCCCATTAAAGATTATGTCTTGTTTATCTACAATGACTGATATTTTCTTAACCTAATTCCATTATTGGAAAAGTAAAGTATTAGTACAATTTGTATTAAGGTGAGGTATGATTTTTACTCAGAGATAGTATTCTCATTTGAGAACCATGTATAGTGACGGTATTAAATATACTTAGTGCTAGTATAATTTATATTAAAGCCTGGTATTCTTTCTATTTAGTCAGTAAATTTCCATTTAAAAGTGTATATCTTACTTATTTGTAATAACGATGATATTTTTGCTACTTAAAAGTTGTCATTTTTTTTTTACTAAAGTTGTTACTTATTTAAAATACATGGTCCTAACTTTTATTTATACTGATGGAACTAAATTTATTGCATGATGACATAGTTATCATTGAATCATGATATTCTTTCTATTTAATCAACATTTTTATTTAAAAATGTATAGATTGCTTATTTGTAATGAATGATGATATTTTTTAATATATATGTGGTATTGAATAATAGAGTACTAATATAATTTAAATTGATGTAGGATATGATTTGTACACAAAAATGGTATTCTAATTGCAAAGTGTACGTGGTACTTATTTTTTATGAATGATGTTATTTTTTGTACATTACACAAGTATTACACATATTGATCATCAGTATAGTTTTTATTGAGACATAAAATTGTTTGTTCTTAGTCATGCTGTTGCCTAATAAAAGTAAAATTGTTGTTTATTTGAAATAAGCATCCAATGGTACTTCTTCTACATATGTGAGGTTTAAAATATGTGATCTTTTTCCTTATTCCTCCCCATGTATAAAATTGTTTTAGTTATAAGTTATAGAATACCTTCAAGCATAAAATGATATAAACATCTTTTAAGGGAGATGAAAGGAGAAAGAAAAAAATGTCAACAAAATAATAGATGGAACAACTATATTGTAGAAAAAAGTTGCTTTCTCACCTTCAAATTGAGTAAATTATATTAATATCTTCTGCAGATATAGAGGGAAAACGTGAACTAAAAGATAAAACTATCGTGAATTAACATAATGGTTCATCTACAATCCAGCAGAGCGGTTGGCATACTCCTGAACTAATGCTCCAAAGAGAGTTGGCCTTTCCAGTAAACGAGATGGTTTATCAAACTCTTTAGCTTGTCCTGTCATAAGTAATGAAGCAGTTAATGGACTTTAAAATTTCCGAGTCCAGATTCTCTGTCCAGTTTTATAGTGTCTTATTCTATCCAATGAATCTCAGTTATTTATTTATGTGGGCTCTGCACGGAACACGCAAAAATAAATGTGGGACCCGTATAAATGAATGGTTGAGATTCATTTGATGTAATAAGACACAAGATCTTGTTTCTTTTTTTTTTTCTATAGCATGCAAAAGGAAGACGAATAAATGAAATTTAATTTCTTACCTGCATCTATGACTAAAACACGGTCGCAGTCCATGACTGTGGGTATTCTATGTGCAATGCTGATAATAGTACAAGCTGCAAAGTCCTCGCGGATGATCTTCTGAATCACTGCATCGGTTTGTGAATCAACTGAAGCTGTTGCCTCATCCATGAACAACAGTCGACTGCGTTTTAGCATTACTCTCCCCAAGCACAAAAGTTGCCTTTGACCCACACTCCAATTGTCTCCATTATCCACCACTAAGGAAAATCAACCATTTCATTAACCATGTCCATTAAAAAGTCAGTCACTCAAAATCAGGTAACAATCACGGACCTAGAGCTTCAAGTTTTTCAGGTTTTGCAGCCACACTGTCTCTTAGCTGGCAACGGTCAAGACTCTACAAATAATAAATATGGTTTTAAATTATGGATTGCAAAGTAATATTGCAGTGGAATTGAATTCATAGATTGAAAATAGTGCAACATGTTTATATTACCTTCCAGATCTCATCATCTGTGTACTGTCCAATAGGATCAATGTTGCTTCTCACAGTGCCTTCAAAGAGAACAGGCTCTTGAGGAATTATACCAAAGCGAGACCTGAGATCATGGAGACCCAGCATGCAGATGTCTATGCCATCAATAATTATTTTCCCTCCTGTTGGTTCCACCAACCTAAAGAAAACTTGAATCAATGTTGACTTTCCACTCCCTGTACGTCCAACAACTCCAATCTTTTCTCCTCCATGAATGCTTAGAGTAACTCCCTTAAGAATCAAAGGAGTGTTTGGACGATATCTTACCTATAAGCCAAAGATGAACTCGTTGGAATTAAGAATAAGAAAGCATACGAGATCTTCATTGCATATCTAATTGCTTCATTTTCCTTTCCTTTGGAACGAAGGTTTAATCAGAATCCATTATCCATATGCCACTACTTACCTGCAAGTCCTTGAGGTCAACATTGCCGTGAGTTGGCCAGTTTGAAGGAGGAAGACGATCTTTTATTTCCCATGATGCCTCTGATGGGATATTAGTGAATTGTTTAATCCTCTCAACGGAGACCATCCGATTTTCAACAAAGCAAGTCAGATATATGCCCCAAAACAGCACAACATTCAAAGACAACCCGTACGACAGAGATAAGCCAACATTTTCTGCATATTGCAGAGTTATGTGAACATGTTATTATACGATATAATATTTTTGACAATAATAGATTACAATTTGAGGCTCTAAGAAAGTGTTTTTATGTTCTTTAGGAGTGTTAGTATGTAATACCTGGCCTTATAATACTGCTTGGTAACAAAATCAAGAACATAGCAGATGTGCAAAGGATTAAGATCCCTATCAGTTCCAATCGAAAACCCAACCACTCATTCGATCCATTATTGTGGAAGTCCATTCGCAAATTGGCATTAACTCGGTTAATATTTTCTTGAGAGAAACTATCCTTCTTTCCGAATCCTCGGATTGTCATAACTCCTGCAATACTCTCTGAAAAATGATGGATAATAGGTGCTTTAGTAATTGAGTCGAGACGAGTTAATTCTCGAGATGTTGCAAGAAAATATCCCTGAAATCAAATGAAAAGACATTAATTTCATTGTCGTCGAGAGTTCCAATATATTATGGTTTGTCAACTACAGGACAAAGAAACTCCATACCCGGTACCATAAGTTGGGCCAACCAAGAGGTATCAATAGGAAGATTATCGGCCAAGCATATTGACATGTGATAATGATGATGCCGAGCACTGTGACGTACGCGGAAATCATGATTCCCAAAAAAAATGGAAGGAAGAGGTCGACGTTGGTCTGATCTGTTGATGCCTGAAGAACGAGAACAAAAGAAGAAACAAGCCATCAGTCTAAACATATTCCCGACGTAGTTTAACAACCAAATCTAAACATGAAGTAAAGGTGCCACAAGGGGTGGTTTCAATCCTTACCCGACTTAAAATTCTTCCTGAAGGTGTGGTATCGAAAAATGACATGGGTGCATGTAGAATACTGTGAAGAATACCCTTAAAGAAAATTTGGGCTGTCTTCAGCCCCATGATAGCAATGAAGAAGGATCTTATTGCTAATAGAATCAATGACACAACTGCAATAATTGCATACACAGAAATGAAGAGGGAAGGCTTAAAAGAGGAAGCACGGTCTCCTGAAGTTTCATATGCCAACCAATAATCACTTGCCATCTGAGAACCTTGAAATGCTAGAGAAAGAAGCACCGCTACTATGACACCCCACCATCCAAATGCTTCAGTCAAGTATTGTTTATACACTTTGAAGCCCACTTTACCAGTTTCCCTCTCCTCTTCTTCAATGAGCTTTGAGGTTCCTTTATTCGACTTTGATTGTTCTATATGCTTGTTTTCACCATTCACCTCCCTAATGCTTGGACAAGGTTGAGGAGACATGGGCGTTTTGGGGGAACTTTCACCTGGTAAAACAGGATCAACTTCTACAAGCTCCATAGAGGTTTCATGGGCAGCCACCAGAGCTTTAAAATCCATACTTGACTCTAGTAGATCATTATATCTTCCTGATTGCACTATCTTTCCATCTCGCATCACCTGTAAATTACAAATACATTAGCCTCAGCATGTAACATGACATGTGTGGCTGAAAGAGAAATAAAAGTGGCAAAGTGTACTTACTGAGATAAGATCAACATTATGCAAGAAATCAACTTGGTGGGTCACTAGCAAGATAGTCTTTCCTTTGAGTGCCCGTCTAACACATTCCTACGAAAGAAAATTAGTCTATATCAGCAATGCATGTTGGATAGAAACAATGTGTACAATGTTCAAGGGAAGAAGGGAGTGAATCACTTGTGAATGATATGTTAATAGAGTCACCTTGAATATATCAGAGCCGGTATGCGCATCGACAGCACTAAAGACGTCATCGAGAAGATAGATATCCGAATCCTGATAAACCGCTCGAGCAAGCTGTATTCTTTGCTTTTGCCCTCCACTAAGGTTGATACCACGCTCTCCTATTTCAGTTTGGTCACCATATTCCATCATTTCCAAATCTTTATCCAAGCAACACACCCTGATCACTTCTTTATATTTCTCATTGTCCATTGCCAAACCAAACAAGATGTTTTCTTGAATGGTACCATTTTGAATCCAAGAAGTTTGAGCAACGTAGGCAGTTGTTCCACAAACCCTGACCTGGTGAAAGAATAGAAGGATAAATAACTTCATCAAATCACACCAAGTCTAAACCAACAATTTTTTAGAGATATATAAACATGACGGTGCTAAAAAAAGAACAGCCATTATGCATTACTCTGTAAAAAGAGAGTAAGAAGTAAGTAACAATTATGTTAGTAACCTATACCTTTCCTGATATTTTGTGCATCTCACCCAGAATGGCAGCAAGAAGAGAAGATTTTCCAGACCCTACTGTTCCAACAATAGCACTAAGCTCCCCTTTTTTAATCTCTATATTTATGTCTTTCAGAACCTCGCCTTCAGCTTCGTCATCCCAACTAAATACCCCATCCTTAATCTCCACAGCTGTTCTACCTTGGCAACCATCCCCCCTTTCCACTGATGACTCCGCCAATTCCTTACTTAGCATATAACGATCCAATCTTCCCAGAGATATCATTGCCTGTGAAAGTGAGATCATGGATTGAGGGAAAGCTCTAATAGGCTCCTGCAAGATTTTGAATATGGATGTGGTGGTGAATACTGTCCCTGCATCAAGTGGGACTCCCAACAGCAATGCAGTTCCGAATGTGATTGTTGATATCAGTAAGGGTGCAGACCACAATACAATGATGTTACCGTAGATCGAGTATAGAAATTTGGAAAGCCATCCAAACTCCGCTTCTCGGAAGGTTTGAATTCTTTTGTTGAAGTGATCTTCCCATGCTTGGAATTTGATCACGCGCATGTAGTTAAGCATTTCATTCGTCGCCTTCATTCTTGAATCACGATTCATCATCACATTGTGCTGGAATGCGTTGTTTCTTCTGGTTCCGAATACCGCGAACACAAGGACACAGATGATTCCAACCAAAGAGGTGGCTACTGCGGCCCCAAGTGCGTTATACAGAAGAATCAATGCGACACCAACTTGCAGTGGCATTAGCCATATGGAATGTAGCTGTAGCATCATATCAGAGAGTTGCTGGGCATCAACAGCCATGTAATTAACAATCTGTCCAACCCCATGAGCCTGACGAGCAGAGCATGATAACCGCAGGCCTTTCTTGTACAAAGACGTGATCAGAGTAGATCTAATGAGCATTCCAAGTTTCCGACAGTTGAAGTTAAATTGATGAACGGTTAAAACCTCAACAAATTTTGCAGCAAAGAGGATCAATACGAGGTAATATCCCTCGTACAAAGAGCTCCTCTTCCCGGCTGTATAATCCACGAAACTTTGTATAAGAACAGGCCCAACATACATGACACAAAGCCGCACAATGGCAAGAAATGCGGTTAAGGCAATTTCCCTCCAAAAGCACCTCAACAATGTGGTCCTAACCGGGTGTTCCGACTTTTCATGTGGCTTAGGCCAATTGGATTCAAAGAGCCGTGACATTATTTCAGCTCTATGCTCTGGTGACAGAGTAGGAACGTCATCCATCTTGAGAGGAGATTTGTAGCCTTGACTCAACAGAGGATTCATCCATAACCAGAAGGCCCTGGAAATTATAGGAGCTGAAGCAAAGCCAGTCACTTTGGATTTGTCCAAAAGGGGTTCGTATAGTTTATTTGGGTTGTCCATTTCTGGCTCAGACTCGCTGCAAACTGTAATCCCAGTTAATCCTCTTATAGCAACCCAAAGAAGAACAACTGATAGCACAAAAGACGCAATGGAAACTATATCATCAAATATCAAGTTCGAATTCTGGCCGGCCAAACGAATGATACCAGATGACATAAAGAGAGTGACAGCAATGAAATGCGCAACCCAATAAATCCGTAGGGACAACGGGTGAGAAACAGCTTGAAATCTCTTTTCATGAATGATTAAGATTGCGATTACTGCATGAGTCACTGCCTGAACCAACCAGAACAATGCATCAATGAGCGTCCACGTCGAATGGCTGCTCCCTGTAAGTACTAGAATACAAACGATAGTGTAACAAAAGGCTAGAAGAGCTGTCACAATCAATGAGAAGTTAAACCAAATGTTAGTTCGAACAAGGGCTCTTCTCCTTGCAATGAGAGGCTTGTTGATGTCAGACCTGGAATGACCAATGGAGGTAAATCTAGAAACCAACTTCTGAACTGCAAATGCGAATAGCACAAGCAAGAACAAAAGATCAACTGAACATAATAGAACTCTTTGAGGGCATGGACATAGGAACACGAATCTTAGCCACTGAAATATGAATGGAAGACAAGCGTCCTCCGAGGACATGACAATCGAGCTTGAACATGAGAGAGAGCCGATCCATGATGTGGACGACATATGAGACATGCCACTTTAAATTCACGGTGTGCTTGGCTTAGTCTTATCAACACCTCCGCCTTGTCACCTTGAAATTTCAGCAGAACACTACGGTTGTCAGCGTTTTTGTTTCCAAGCTTTATAATCACCAGAAATGAAACAACCCAGAAACGAATATAATAACAATGTAAATCATCATTCTTAACAAAAAGAGAGCACACTGCCACCATAATCAACTCAAAAGAAAAGAAAAGAAAAGAAAATATTTTGATCAATCATATTTCTATTTGTTTCGTAATAAAAGAATAAAATGGGTATGGAAGAATGATCCATAACTTCGGATAGTCCAAGTAATTAATTGCTTGCCTTGGGGTGCACCCTAAGGATCACGTACAAAGGCCCAAAAAGAGGGTTGGTTTTAGTGTTTGTCATTAAACCTTATCCATCTACTCTCCATTGTTTTACACTTTACTGCAATTAAAAGAGTTGAACCTATGCGCATAAGAAAAACCTTGTCGAGTCAGCCAAGCAGAAAGGAAGCACACAAACGTAAAAGACAGACACACCAAAGTCTTATAGTTCTTCTAATGCTGTATAGCAAATTCCAAAAGCATCCAGGTTTCGAAGCTGCAAATAGATGTGCCTAAATCAACTTATAAGAGCCAGGAGAACGTACTATGACAGCCAAGAGACATGATAAATTACACCAAAAAAACAAATCAGATGAAAGAATTAATATTTTCCCGTTTGTTTTTCCATTTAAAAGAAACAAAACTATCTCATTTCAAGCATCTGTATGGCAGGGAGGCAAGCCGCAGATGTGGAGGATAATGGATCATCTCTCCTTATTTAGGCACATTAATTGAAGCAAGTCAATTCAATTAATGTGTAGGGTTGGTTGAGCTGACCAAGTAGCACATTAATTGAAGCAAGTCAGTGCATGCCATACATGACATAGCAATAGAAAGCAACAGATTGAGTTGAAGAGCTTTTGAGAACAGCACAACTCAAACACCTCAGATATTGACAACGAGAAACTATTGCATATTTCAGATTGAGTTGGAGAGCTTTTGAGAACAGCACAACACGAACACCTCAAATATTGACAACGTATGAAGTAACATACTGTGGCACCATGCAGACTTTAGATTCACAAAAACCTCTCTTGCTTACCTCCAGCCCTTTCCAAAAGCTGTAAATGACATTATAGCGACTCTGCATCTGGAGCAGAAGCAAACTAATGTTTCGAGCAGGAAAAAAACAAGCTTTGGTGTGATAGCATGTCACAACTTGGAAATTCAATACACGTGGAAGGAAAACAACGAGGGAGAGGTAAGGTATTGGCTGTGGTGTATTGGGTTGATCGCATCATAATTGCGAGTGTTCTTATAGAATTTTGGAAAAGTCAGGTACCAGCGGACTTTTGCATAAACAGACATGAGGAAGGGGCAACAGCCACAGGAGCCCATTTCAGATGCTGATAGACCACAGCGAGTCAGTGCTTTTGCTTCTCCCTGGAACAACTTTGCTCTTTTTTTTCTGTTATTATCGGCTGTCAATTACAGAGATTCAATCAACACCCCACTTCATCGCGTGAAGTGCAATCGGCAAACGCAACTAGACGCGGGACACTGCATTGACTGTCGTTGACCAATACGTGGATAAAAATGTAGGTTCACTAATTTCGTTTTACATGAATGCTGAGACCGTGGCTCGGAGCGCGTGAGATTGTATGGTGAAACAAACACTTGGAAATGTGTCGTTTCGTGCATTAATGTTTTGGGTTTGAGAGCGAATTAATATCCGCAAGTCATTGTGTATTCATCACTTTCAATTCCAAGATTCCGTCTTCCCCTTTTCTTCACTTGAAGAGCCGAAATTAACGCTTATTTGTTTCTTCCTTACAACAGATGTTGTTAATCGTAAAGACATTGTTAATCTCATAAATTAAATTATAAAAATATTTAACTAAATATATGTGTATTTATTAGAAAACAAATTTATTGAATGAACACGTATGAAAATTCTATTTGAAATATTATGATTATATAAATAATTCATTAACTTGATATCTTCTTAGTATTTCATATGGTAATTGTTATGTTTTAATATTACTTATGACTTATTGTAGTCTAAGGATAGTTTAGTCAGTAATTGTTAGATATAACAAAAGTTATACAAAGATAGTTGATTGATCAATATATAATTTATTGCCTTAAAGTGATTAGAAAAAATGCTCATTATTCTTAATTAGTGTTGATTCAAGAAATTCATTGATGAAGTAGAATGATACTTTGTAAATAGTTAACAAATATTATTAATAGAATTAATTTCTAATTTTGAAAAACTAATATGATCTATCTCAAATAGAGCAGACATTAATTTCATTTTTTATGCCTAATTGAAACATTATATGATAAAAGAATTGAAATATACGAAAAATCATGTACAAAAAGTTAATCAAAGCTACTTTGACATTTATAAATGTTTAAATATTTATAATGTGTTGTTAGAAGTCAATTTTGATATTAAATTATTTAATTAGAAATTAAAGATAAATTAAAGAAGTTTAATTTATCTAATTCTAAATATAATTTAAAGTTTATATCCATTGTCAACATATTTAAGAATCTAATGAGTCACGCATAAAGAATATGTTGAAAAGAAAAAATGAAACTTTATGAATAAGTATAATATATTTAATAAATAAGTACCAATATAAGATATTAAATATTATTTGGCTTAATTAGCATTTAAATAAAATTAATTGTAATTTTAATTAAAGTTTAATTAAAGTTAAAATTTTAATCTTAATTAAATTACTAAAATGTTCGAAGTCTGTTATAAATAGACTTAAGATCTAAATGAGTTAGATTCCTTATACAACTCTTTGTGTAATAGTTGTGTTAATATGTTCTGTAAATATTGTTAGAGTATAAGTTTTATTCTCATTATTAAGGTATAGTCCATTTAAACAACTTTGCCCTACCCACTATCTAGTGTTGCCCATCTACCCAACCTATCATATTTGTGATGGCCGAAGACTTGAGTAGGTTTTCAGTGGGTGGTTTAAAAATCAAGTGTGTGTTTTGGTCCTATCTTCGCCGAGCATCAGAGGCTGCACCATCGAGCTTGCTTCAGGAAGAGGATGGAAACTCAAAACACTCACAGATCAAGAGGATCATCGTCGGCAATGGTTGGAGGTATTATGGTTTTAGTTACGCTTCCGTTTAATTTTGCATGTATCTTTACGTAATGTTGTGTATAAGATGCATGTTGTTGCTGTGGTATATATTACATTTGGTATCAGAGCCTTTACTACCTCTGTCTTGCTATTTACACCAATGAAAAAAAGTCCTCTGTTATCCTCTGTTTTTGGGTTGAGTTTCTGCTGAAAACTGGATCTTGTGGTTGTTGGTTTTTTCCATCGTTTTTAACATGCCTAAGATGTGAGAGTCGTGTTTTCGTCATCCATGGAGCACTCGACGTCGTCTAGACCGTGAAGGAGCAAGAGGGACGACAATCGTACGTAAAGATTCGAACATTGTTATTCAGGAAGCGTTGCATGGTCGGGTTTCCGACCTCTCATACGTTTCGCGTCGTCCGCGTCGTCCCAACGCCGGCATCTGTGTGAGCTCCGGCGTCCCCTGTTGGCCTGGAGCGTCGGAGCTCTGTCTAGCGTGACTCGACTGGAGGTTGAAGAGTTCTTTTTTTATAAAAAAAGAAAAAAAAATGGGAGTTGTTTTCAACCTCCAGTTGGGTCAGCGTAACCCGGCTGGAGCCAGATGGAGCTCCGATGCTCCAGACCAGTCGGGTTATATATTCATGCTAGCTGGTGGAGCTGTATCTTGGAGAAGTGCTAAGCAGACCCTGATTGCTACTTCCACTATGGAGGCTGAGTTCGTCTCATATTTTAAGGCCACCTCGCATAGTGTATGGTTGAAGAGTTTCATGTCTGGGCTCAGAGTTGTTGATTCAATTTCTAAGCCGTTAAAGTTGTATTGCGAC
>JAOQMR010000004.1:7711871-7729916 GCA_027563865.1 Erythroxylum pelleterianum
GCTAATGGGCTGTGAATGTGTGGACTAAGCCCAAATCAGTCTATGGGGTGAGACTGATCGATCGGCCTATGAGATTGAGCTCGGGCCCAATATATCCGACCCAACCAACAATAAAACAATTTTATTCAAGTAACCTGTTTCTAATCTCTACTTTGTTACTCCTGTGTATAGGAGTTATCGGCAGCTACTCGATTTCCTAAAAAATTAGTAACAATGGGTGAGGTACTTACTCAATAAGAATAGCCGACCGTATCTTTAAATCAAATAATTCAATATATAAATATAAAGCTTAATCTAATGATTAAAACATTCATATAATACGAAGATATACAATACAATATTTCTCAGTCTAATCCGAACAATTAAAAAACATCCAATAATTTTAAAACAGGATAGGATTAGCTGATTTAACCAAAATAAATATAAACCAATCAATTTTTTGATCCAATCTGTGCTCATAACTTTTATAAGAAAAAACCGGCCAATTAAGTAAAAAAATTGCGCAATTTTCTTAAAAAACCCGATAAGTTAAAGCCACCTTTTGAATAGGTGGAACAATCATTTTAATAAATGTGGGACCCACCATGAACAAGTGGCTATTTTTATTTTTATTTTTAATTTTCTGTTTTTATTTTTAAATTTAGTAAAAAATGTTTGATTAAATTTTTAATTTCTGTTTTAGTTTTAGTTTCTTCTGATTTTTAAAAATTATGAAAATTATAAAAAATGATTTTTATTTCTTGTTTCTGTTTTTTTCGTAATATGATTTACTATCATCTAAATATATAATTACTTAATTTTTAATTTTTAATAAAAATTATGAATAATTTAATTCAACTTTATATATTTAATAAATTAAAATTAATTATTAATAAAATTATTAATAATTTAATTTTTATAATTAAATTATATGTAATTAAATGTAAATAATTATTAATAAATATAATTAAAGTTAAAATATATAAATATTCAAATAAAATTTGATTTAATAATTAAAATATATTTCAAATAAATATTAATTTATAAATAAAATTTTATTTTTAAATTATTTAATTTATTAAAATAACATAATTTTATTAATAATTTGTTAATAGATACTATATAAGAGATTAAATACATTTATTTAATTAAAAATAATTTATATTTAAGTTTTATCTAATATATAATTATTATCGGTGATAAAAATATAATTATAGTCTTTTTTATTTAAAAATAAAAGCTTAAAAAATTAGAAATTACGTCAGAAAAATAGAAGTAAACAACAGAAAATATAGAAGTAAAATCATTCAAACTTAATTTTATTCCTGCTCTCTACAATTGAAACACGCGCACCAACCCATGTTCATTCTTTTCATTGTCAGTTTTAACTTTGAGTTTTAACATAATGAACCATCGATTGTAGGAAAGTTAAGATTTTAATAGGTAAATCTCATATTTTTTTTGAATTTCCAATGATTTTTTCTTTTCAACTTTTTCACATAATCTAACTAATAAAAAATATATTTTAAAATATATATTCTTTATTTATCTTTTTATATTTTAATTGAACTTTTTAAAATTATTATTGTAAGAAACTAATTATTATTTTATCATGAATTTGTTTAATAAGTTAAATTATTAATTAGTATATATACGTAATTTTGCTTAAAATAATTTAAGAATTTGTTTAAAATAATATTTAAATTATAAAGAAGTATATTTAAAGGACCTTACAATCCTTTTTATTAACGTTCTTTAAACATACTTCAACTTTTATAAGGCTTTAAATAAATGATATAGCAATACAATTATTATTATTATTATTTTAAAATTTATGTTAGATTCAATTTTAGTTTAAATTATTATATTTATTATTAATTTATTATATATTAATAGGCATTATTAGTGCATTTTTATTTCAATAAGCTATTTTATTTTATACTATATTTTTACTTATTTTTATAACTTTTACTTTTTATTTATTAGATATTCATTTTATAATGATTTAATACCGATTGAACCTTTAAACCTTAAACATTTTCTTTGACTGATTCGATGTCCGGTTCGGTTTTTAAAACATTACAAACATCTAAAATTTTTACCAAACAATGATTAACACAAATATTAACCTATAACTGCCATTTATTCTTTATCTCATAATTAACTTAATTGTCAAAACCCTGCTTAAGGCTTACATTCAATGATCTGCATGCTTATCTCAACTCATCATAATCTCTCAACAAGTGAAAACGTAATGAAATGTATAAATATCGAGATAGGATACTTCAATTTCTTAATCTCTCTTGGTACTCCAATACCTAACCATCGACACAGGATATTCTCAAGACTCAAGATATCCTGGTACTTCCGTACCTAGCTATCAGCACGACATCCTCGGGATTCAGGATGCCCCAATATTGCTTTACGGACAGATACCTAGCCATTTCTCGCTCATCTCTAAATAACCTATCAATCTATGACCATCGAATGTAACTATCCTAGGCAAGCCACCGATTCTCGATTTTCACTAATTATTCACAACATATTATCAGCCAGTCTCGATTTAATAACATATTTTCATCGAATTAACAAGTGTTACACTTCAATATACGTAAAAAAATATAAAAGCAACTCCTTGTACTTTATTAATTATTTGCGAAATAAAATAAACATAATTAATGTATGTAACTATTAACTATTAACCATTAATTTAATTAATGATTAATTCAAAATTTCATTCGCTAAAATTTTTTTTGATAATAAAACGATATACTATTATAAGAATACAGTTTAAGGTTATCTTTACCTCAATTTCAATCTTAACTAATTGATAGTCCAAATTACTCCTTAATAGGACCTTCGGACCTAGAGTTTACAAAATTCTATTAAACTAACTTAAGAAAATTTTCAACCCAATTACACTTAATAATCCAACATTATTCCCTTTTATACTTTATTCTTAATTATAAAAATAATATCCTTACTAAACTAATCTCCATAATTATTAAAATACCCTTAACTAATTAAAAGTCCCATTTGACCCTAATTTATTTCAATTAATGTCAAAATACCCTTCTTGGAAGTAAATTCCAGTTTTACCCTTAACTATTTGCATTTCCTATTTTGCTCCTTAATACAACTTAAATTTTTCAAAAATGTCATCTTCTTCACCTTCTCCTCTTCTTTTATGATTTTCTAGCTACTTTGTCTCCATTTTTATCTCTTTTTATGACTTCAATTTGTCTCAAACAACCACAATATGTAATCCAACTATAAACTAGTGTAAGATGATTAAAAATCACAAAAGGACATAAAATAACGATGGAATTTTACCTATGTTTTAAAAGATTTTTGGGATTTTTAACCTCTACAACTTTCTCCTAATTTTTTGCAAAACAAAAATAATGAGGGAACCTATGAAAGAAGTGTCACATGGAGGAGAAAGAATGGTGCATTTAGACACACTTACCAGCTGGAAAATGGAGAGAAAGATGATGAAGAAGAGCGAATTTCATTGGTGTTCTCATCATTTTCCAACTGCTAGCCTTTTATATGTGTTTAATAGTTTATGGGCTTGATTGCTTTTATTTTGTGGGCTTTACAGATCTCTTCCTCTTAAAAGAATTTTGTCCTCGAAATTAAATTACGTACCTGAGGATCCGAACAAATGGGGATACTGACGTTGAACTTCATCCTCTACCTTCTAAGTCACCTTTTTTAGAGAACAATGATGGCTCCACAAAAATTGCACCATCAGAATCCCTTCTCCTTATTTTCCTAATTTGTCTATCCAGTATGTCCATTGGCTCCTCTTTATAAGTCATGTCATTTGTAACTTCGATCTTAGGCCTCGATATAACATAACTAGGATTTAATCGGTACTATCTCAACATTGACACATGGAACACATCATGGATGTGTGATAACTCTGGTGGTAATTCTAATATATAAGCTAGCAGCCCCACACATTGTACAAGTTCATATGGCTCGATATATTTCATACTCAACTTCCTTCTCCTACTAAACCTCAGAATTTCCCTCCAAGGTGATACACAAAGAAATACCCTATCTCTAACATTATACTCCATCTTTCGACGATGTTGATCAGCATATTTCTTTTTTTAGTTTTCAGCTGCCTTCAAACATTACCTTACTACCCCTATTTTCTCCATCGTCTCTTGAACCAACTCCAATCCCTCTAACAATTTGACTCCCTGTATATTCTAGCATATCAAATCTCTACACCACTTGTCATATAATACCTCAAATGGTGTCATATTGATGTTAGATTGATAACTATTATTATACACAAACTCCATCAATAGTAGATATCTATCCTAATCATCCTCAAAGTTTAGCACACAGGCTCTCATCACATCCTCCCATGTTTAAATCATATGCTTCAACTGTCCATTCGAATGAGGGTGAAATGCAATACTCAAATTCAACCTAGTTCCTAAAGTTGTTTATAAACTCAATTAGAATAGAGAAGTAGACCGTGGATCTCAATCTGATACCATGGACACTAAAAACTCATGTAACCTTACAATCTCATCAACATACAACTTGGCAAGCTTGTCAAAGGAGTATGTTTGTTGCACATGTAAGAAATGAGCTGATTTAGTCAGCTTATCTATAATCACCCAATCTAAATTATGTTTACGTCTGGTCCTTGGTAACGCTACCATAAAATCCATCAAAATTTTCTTCCACTTCCATGACGAAATGACTAAAGGTCTTAATTTTCCTGCTGGTACCTGACGTTTTTCCTTGACCTGCTGATAAGTCAAACACCTCGGCACAAATCTTGCTACATCTTTCTTTATTGGTGGCCACCAGTAATATGTTCTCAGGTTTTAATACATTTTTGTAGTACCAGTAATATGGTGAACTTTGAGTTTCTTTCAAAATCTCCTCTCGTAATCCATATACATTCAGCACATAAACTCGCCTCCCAATCACTAATGCTTCATCTACTCTTATTAAAAAGTCAGTCCTCCTATTATGTTGCACACTTTATCTCATCCGTATCAAATAAGAATCTCGTGTTTGTGCCTCTTTAATCTTGTCTCCCAAATCTGGTTGGACCTGTAATGTCGTTAATAAACCACTCACATAATAAATCTCCAATTTCACGTCTAGTGCTCTTAACCCCACCAATGAAATCGTACTGTGTCCACTCAAACTAGCCATTACGTTAGACCTTTTCCTACTCAAAGCATTCACCACTACATTAGCCTTTCCTGGATGGCAATCAATAGTATAATCATAATCCTTCAACAATTTAATCCATCTTCCCTTCGTTAAGTTTAACTCCCTATAAGTTAATATACACTTAAGGCTCTTGTGGTCTATAAGGATTCGAAATATCTCCCCATACAAATAATGTCTCTAAATCCTAAGAGCATGACTCGTCGCTAATTCAGATCATGGGTGGGATAATTCAACTCATGCGATCTCAGCTGACGAGAGGCATAAGCTATCACCTTTCCATGCTACATCAATACATACCCTAAACCTATCATTGAAGCATCAACATATACCTCAATGCCTCCATCACTCAATGGTAACACCAAAATTAGGCTAGAAGTCAATCTCTGCTTAAACTCCTCAAAATTATCTTAACATTGATTGGTCCACTCAAATTGAACTCCTTTCTTTTACAGCTTGGTCAATGGGCTAGTTATTATTGAAAATCCTTTTACAAATATTAGATAATACCCAGCAAGTCCCAAAAAACTCCTTACTTTTGATATATTTCTAGGCAGCTCCCACTCCATAATTACCTTTACCTTAGTAGGATTAGGCATCACTCCCTCTTGGGACACCACATGCCTAAGGAAAACTATGCGCTCCATCCAAAACCCACACTTGCTCAACTTTGCATATAATTGTCTCTCCTTCAGAATCTGTAACACAATCCTCAAATATTGCTCATGCTCCTCTTTATTCCTCAAATACAATATATCATTAATGAACACTATCACAAACGGATCCAAATACTCCTGAAAATTCCTATTCACCAATGTGATAAATATGGCTGATGCATTAGTCAACCTGAAAGGCATCACTACAAACTCATAGTGGCCATACCAAGTATGAAAAGCTATCTTGGGAATACTTGAGTCATCTATCCTCAACTGCTAGTATCTTGATCTCATGTTAATCTTGGAAAATATGACAGCTACCCTAAGTCAATCTAAAAGACCATCTATCCTCTACAATGGGTATTTGTTCTTCACTATCTCCTTGTTTAGTTGTCGGTAATCCATACAAAGTCTCATATTACCATCCTTTCTCTTCGTAAACAATACTGAAGCTCCCCAGGATGATGTGCTTGGTCTAATAAAACCCTTTTCTAACAACTCCTCTAACTACCTTTGTAACTCATTTAACTTAACAATATCCATCCTATAAAGTGTAATAAAAATTGGTATAACTTCAGGCATAGTCTCAATGGCAAAATCTATCTCTCGTTGAGGCGGTAAACCAGGTAAATCATCTAAGAATACCTTCAAAAATTCCCTTACAATGGGAATATCTTATAATCTAGGACTCACCTCCCTCACATCTATAATATGAGCTAGCTATGCCTCACACTCATCCAATATCAACTGTCTAGCAATAACAGTTGAGATCATACATGTTGGGACCATTTTGTGATCCACCACAAATATCGCTTTCGAGTTACCCGGAGACTCTATCACCTCCTTCGCAAAATAACCTATTACAGCTTGATATTGTCCCAATCAATCCATCCTAAGAATCACATCAAAATCCCTTAAATCTATCACTATCAAGTCAGATGATAGCTTTATTCCACCAATCCTCACTGGTTTTCCCCTCCTTACACTATTTACTACCATACAGTCTCCTATTGGTAATGATACTCTTAGGTCATCTCCTAATAGGCTAACCTACCCTAGAAATATAGAGGCAAACTCTAAAGAAATGTAAGAAGGTCACTAACACATAAGCTTTAATATCAAACAATAAAATTGTTACAGAAATGACATTGTTGGCTGCGGTTGCCTCCTACCTCATCATATGGTATATTCTCGCTTAAGTTTAACCGTGTGTTGAGGATGTCCCATTAATACCCATACCCAATGCTAGTCTGCGTCCAACTCCTCTATCACCACCTTTGCTACCCAAACCAAAGGCTCCACTTTGACCATGTATTATCTCCTCTACCCTCACTCCCGAACTCCTTCCTACTATCAACTCCTCTATAAGTGCCCCCACTTTCCACAAATATTGCACAATTGATTGATCCCAGCAGGCCCCCAACATGGTGCTCTGTGAAATCTCTTGCAGGTAGCACAACTTTGTAATCCTCCAACTTCTTTATTAATAGATCCTTTTAACCTCTAACTAGCCCCTTTGTCAAATCAAATTAATGGTGTACTAGCAGTGCTGTATTGTCTTAAATCCTTCGATCTCCACCAGACCAATAGAAACTATGACTCCTATTTGATGTGGCATCGACTCTCCTAAATCCCCAAGCACCAGTAAACCATGAATGACTCGCTCCCCTCTTAACAAACTGACTCCCTTCTCTTTGATGAATCTCTAATCGCCTTTTTATCTCTCCTCTCCTTCTACCTTGTTCTATTATATCCTCTACTCTGAGTACAGTTTCTAGTAACTTCTTGAAATCAGAAGTATCAGCTCCCAAACCTAAGCGAATATCCATCCTCAGACCCTGCTCAAATCAGTAACATCTGTCTTCTAGATTTGCCACAACCTCTAATGCATACTTAGATAATGCTGCAAAGCGAGTCTCATAATCTGCCACTAACATCTCCTCTGTTTGAACTAAACTCATAAATTCTATATTCTTTTTGTCCCGATATATCCACAAAGTATATTTATCTCTAAACTCTCTTTAGAACTCCTGCCAATTCATCTCTCATATCTCATAAGATCTCTTTACTGATTTCCACCAAATTAGTGCTTTAACCTAGAATAAGGAAACGATGTACTACAACCTTCTTTCCAAGGTACACTCCAAATGGTCTAAAATTAACTCAATCTACTCCTACCATGCCTCAGCCTCCTCAGGATCAGTAGTACCTCAAAACTCTACTACACCAATCTTACGGATATTGCAATCCACCATAGAATCACCTTAGGTTGAAGTCGCAGTAACAACCTGCTGCATCTCCTTCTACTCGATTTGTCCGGGCATCCCCCTGATTCGACACATCTGAAGCATGGATCAAATTACCTGATTCCCCAATCAACTCTAGGCCAACAATATCCTCTCCTAAAACCATCCTAGATAAGACAAGAATACATCATTAGTTTTTTCCCCCTCAATACTTCCTTAGAAATGTAAACTCGCTCTGACACCTCCTAATGTGATGCTCCCAAAAATTCTTAAACCACAATTATCTAAATCATTCCCAAATCATAATATTAATTACCAAAATCTTCAATAGTTCCAAAAGAGAGATTTTCATCAAACACAAAAGTATTACATATAACACAACTATCCAAGTTATCATATAAGAAAATATATGCAATAAAAATTTATTCAAGTAATTTGTTGGCCCCACCTAATCTCCACTCTATCAATCCCGTGCACTAATGTTATCAACAATCACTTGATCTCTTAAAAAAATAGTGGCAAGGGTGAGCTGCTTACATAGTAAGGGTAACCAATTGTATCCTTAAAATCAAATAACTCAATATATAAATATAAAGCTTAGTCAAGTGAGTAAAACATTCATATAATACGAAGATACACAACATTACTCAGTCTAATCCAAACAATTAACAAACAACTCAAAATTTAACGAAACAATGATTAATACAAATATTAATTTATAATTGCCATATATGCTTTATCTCATAATTAATTGAATTGTCTAGACCCTGCTTAACCTAGTAAGCTTACATTTAATGATTTGTCGACTCATCTCAACTCATCATAGTCTCTCACCAAGTGGAAATGTAATTAAATGTATAAATATCGACACAAGGTACTTTAATTTCTCAATCTCTCTTAGTACCTCGGTACTACTCTAGTAACTAGCCATCGACATAGCATATTCCTAAGACTCATGATATCTCGGTACCACTCTGGTACCTAGCTATCGGCACATGACATCCTTGAGATTCAGGATGCCCCAGTATCTACTTTATGGACAGATACCTAGCCATTGCTCACTCTTTTCTAAACAACCTATCAATCTATGACCATCGAATGTAGCCTATCCTAAGCAAGCCATCGATTCTCAATTTTCACTAATTATTCACAACATATTATTAGCCAATCTTTATTTAATAACACATTTTTACCAAATTAACAAGCATTAGACCTCGATATACATAACAAAATATAAAAGCAAAGCACCTTGTACTTCATTAATTATTTGCAAAATAAAATAAACATAATTAATATATGAAATCATTAATTAAATTATTGATTAATTCAAATTATCATTCGATAAAAATAATTTATTAATAACAAAACGGTACACTATTCTAAAAGTACGGTCTAAAGTTATTCTTACCTCAATTTTGGACTTAACTAATTGATAGTCCAAATTACTCCTTATTCGGACCTTCAAACCTAGAATTTAGAAAATTCTATTAGACTAATTTAAGAAAATTTCCATCCCAATTACATTTAATAATCTAACATTATTCTCTTTTTCACTTTATTCTTAATTATAAAAATAATATCCTTACTAACTGAACCACCATAATTATTAAAATACCCTTAACTAATTAAAAGTTCCTTTTTACCCTCATTTATTTCAATTAATACCAAAATTACCATTATTGGAAGTATTTACCCTTAACTATTTGAAGTTCCTATTTTGTTCCTTAATGCAACCTAAAATTTCCAAAAATGTCATCTTCTTCTCCTATCTCCTCTTCTTTTCTCATTTTTAGCCACTTTATATCCATTTTTATCTTTTTCCATGACTTCAATTTATCTCGAACAATTACATGCAATCTAACTATAAACTAGTGTAGGATGATCAGAAATCACAAAAAGAAATAAAATAACATCTAAAATTTTACCTATATTTTAACAGATTTGTGGGTTGTCAATCTCTACAACTTCTTTCCAATTTTCCGCAAAACAAACACAATGAGAGAAGTGTCATATGCAGAAGAAAGAATGGTGCATTTCGATATACTTACCATCTAGAAAATAGAGAGAAAAATGAAGAAGAAAAGCTAATTTCGTAGGTGTTCTCATTATTTTCCAACTATAAGACTTTCATTTATGTTTAATAGTTTATGGGCTAGGCTGCTTTTATTTCATGGGCCTTACATCTACAGTGTTGCTCCTCACCAGACCAGGCGTCCACTCTGGTGAAGACTAATGCCTCTCCCATTGTGTTGTGAGATTTGTAATTACTTGTTTAATTGATAAAATAGAACATGATTTTAGGGGCAAAAAAAATAGAAACTAGTTTTGGTTATCTCTTCAACAGATGTTTCAATTTTTTTGGGTCTCTTGTTGCCACTATTATTGAGTTTGTAGGATTAGCTTTTGTGTCTTTGTTTTCCTCAGATTTCTAGGGTCCATACAAAAGCTATAACCTCAAACCCCTTATCTGATGTTTGGGATTTTTGCTCTTTCTGGGATTTGTGATTTCTCCACAAAATTAAAAACATTATTATAGGTTTTCTTCTTAAATGAATATAGGAATGCAAGTTTCAGTGCCTACATGTTTGATGGTTCTAAACTTTATGTTTGCAGACAATAGCCATTCTTTGTTTTTTTCCAAATTCCCATCGGCTTTGGTATATATTTCACTATTAATATAATAAAAGATTTCTATTTGGTCTATATTTCCTATTTAATAGTGGAATAAATATCAACCGTTTGTATTGGTCACTTAATAGATATACCAAACTAAAATTCACATATATTTAAATCGGTCATTTCTCTACTATATATATATCACTATTAATATAATAAAATATTTTTATTTGGTCTATATTTCCTATTTAATAGTGAAATAAATCTTAACCGTTTGTATTGGTCACTTAATAAATGTACCATATTAAAAGTCATATATATTTAAATTGGTCATCTCTCTACTAATTAAGGTATCAAATTGTTTTCCATCAAGTTTCTATAACTGTAAGAGAGTCAAGAGAGAGAAACCAATTTTAACCAAGAACATGGAGAAGTTTCTCAATCTCTTTTAATAATGCCATCTTCTGCATCAGGTTCACAATATTACATTTTTATGATTTGTAACAATTGTTTATTCAAGATCCTAAAGTTATAAATGTCAATTTTAATTTATGTCATAAAGATCATATTTTTGTATGTGGTATCAGAGCATGTGTTTTGAATAAACAATTTGTTCATCTATTTTACTATGATTATTTGATGATGATTGTCAAATATTTTGATGTTTGAAGAGTTTTGTGATTATTCACTATTGATGGTTTCTATAAAAAAACCTAAAGATTATTGTGGTGATGGAATTTTAAAGATAGCAAACTAAAATAATGCATCAAGACTATCAATATTAAATCTCATGCTTTTAAGACTTTTGTTTTTCTCAGTTGTTAAAGTGTATAAAAGTGTGACTCTAGAATTGTAAAATTGTATAAAAGTGTGACTCTAGAATTGTACTACAAGTAGTATGACTCTATTTTAGATAATGTGATAATTTTAGATAAATATTTGGAGGAAAATAAACATAATGTTTTTATTGGGATTTGAACTCTAGTTATTGGGTGAAACTCAAACACTTGAACCACTAGACAACAAGGTAGAACACTTATTATTATCTTCTTTAGGATTCTAATTCAAGTAGAATTTTAAAGAAGAAAAATAAACATGGCAACTTTATTAGGAATTGAACTCAAGTCTCTTGGGCGAAACTCAGGCATCCTAACCACTAGACTACAACATAATATCAATTTAGATTCTTTGGATAAATCAGTAATATTATAAATCAAGAAAATAAAGGTTTATGTACATAGCTAGAGATTACCCAAAACCAAATCTCATACCGAGACCAAATCAAAAACCAACCTATCCCAAACAGTCTTGATGCAAACCTAAACTGAATACAAGAAAATCAATGTATGACACAATAACTTAAACTATACAAGACCAATTACAAAATACTGCATAGTTCTGTTGTCCCTCCAGTAATGTTTTGAGAGACAACCTTACCCGCTCCTTTCATATATATTGACTACACTCTTGTAGCATCTCATCATCAAGGATATCGATATAACTTGATAGAATCCACTGACTTGATCTCCTTCACTGAAGTCAACTCTTTTTTTGAAAAGTAAAGGTCCTTTGTAGAATGTGCAGACCTATCCCCCTGATGCTTGCATCCAGTCTATCCCTACACCAAGCTTCTTAGATGTTACAATCTTCTTCTTTAAGGCTTTTTGAAAAAACCTTCCCTGAACCATTGACAATACTAACACAACCACTCATCCAAAACATTCAAGTAAAACTCGACATTTAAGAGCACTATCCTGATGATTGGGTCAGCTAATGTTGTAAATTACCAAAGAGGGAGATGATATTGTGATCTCCTCTTTACCTCAAATTTCCATAACCTGAACCAACCTGCAAAACATTACATTACCAAAAAACAAAACAAAATAAAACAAAACACCACAATTAACTTCTCTCAGTGTTTGAGCAGAGTTGTTCCATAACTTGGACGATCACTATAGTGTTAATGCTCCCAACTTCCATGATTGCATCTTTGAAGGTTTTGAGGTTTCTTTCGGACCATAAGTTATACACAATAACAGATAGTAGGATGATAAAAATGTTGAGATCAAAGTTTCTAAAATTATGAGGCTGATTGAACCAATTTAGAATGGATTGAAGGCTTAACAGGTTTGTAATGTATATCTAAAAGTGGTTGAGACAGTGTAACCACACTGATTTTGAGAATGAACATTCAAAGAAGAGGTGGTTAATAGACTCATTATCCAAGTAACATTGGGAGTAGTGACTAGGAACATAAAAATAAAGGAGTTTATCCCTTGTTTGTAGCTTATCTAGAAAAGCTAACCATAGAATGAAGGAATACCTTGGGTTAGTACCTTTATGCCACACTAATTTAAGCTAAGGCACATTCTGATTAGGAGGTCTCATGAAATTGTATACTGAAACATTTGTATATGCTTTTGAGGCAATCCATTCCAATCTATCAGGTCAGGAACAATTTGGTTGATACATTAGTGGCTCTGGCATACGAATGATCTCATTTGTGGCATCTTGCCAGCACCATCCATTATCTTTGATAACATTGGCTACTTTTGCGTTCATTGGGAGTTCTGATCCATTGATCACTCTAGGAGTTGAGAGATCCTTTAAGATACCTCTAGGATGCAAGGTTCCTGCCACAAGAAAGTAGAATTCCCATTTCCTATCCTAAATCTAAATTGGTTCCCAATGAGATCTCTAACATGTATAAGTTTTCTCCAACTCCAAGAACTATTATTAGTCGGAAGAGCACCCATAAATTTTTCCTTCTAAGAATAATGGTATGTAATATCAATTTAGGTTTCACTATAGCTATTATCGACATTCAAATTTCATATTAGTTTTATGCATATTCTTATTGAAATTTAAAACTCTGTGTTATGTGTTAAAAGGATAATTTATTAGTCACCAAAATAACCAAATTAATTAAGTGAGTTTTTGTCATGTATAAATAATCATTTATTCATAAAATATTAATGCCTAATATTGAATGAATTATATGGATAAATGATGTTTATTAGTTGATAGACTTTAGAATTTATCCATAGATAAATTAATACTTTATAACTAATAAATATAATATAAGAAAAATCATTTTTTTACTTGTCAAATATGTTTTATATCTAAATATATTGATTATATTTGATGAGTTTGTGTTTGATTACTTAATAAAGTTTGTATGCATTAAACTTATGATAACATATTGTTGTGTTTGCCTAAAAGAAAAGTGTTGTATATAAAAACTGTTGTATGTAAAAACTGTTGTATATTAATTAAACTGATGTGTTTAATGGTACGAACAAGTCAATTTCCATTTAGGTGTTTGGGATCTTGATTTAGCATTATTGGAAGAAAAGCCTACTAGCATTATGGATACAAGCAGTGAGGATGAGAAGACAAACTATAAAGTATGGGAAAGATATAACATATCATGTCTTAATTTCATGCGAATGACAATTGCCAACAATATTAAGACCATTATTCCACAAATTGAATGTACTAAAAAATGCCTTAAATTTTTGGAAAAACGTTTCTGTTCTATAGATAAGTCTCTCGCCAGGACTCTAACGATTGAACTAACGACCATAAAGTTTGGCAGGTTATAGAGCATGTAGCAATATGTCCTAGAGATGACAAACATTGCAACAAAATTAAAGACCCTAGGTATGACATTTGATGACTCCTGCTTAGTGCAATTCATTATGAACGTGTTATCTCTTGAATATAGACCTTTTCAAATTAACTATAACACTATAAAGGATAAGTGGAATGCTAATAAATTGTCCAATACGCTCATTCAGGAGGAAACAAGGCTAAAGAATCAAAGAGTTCATTTTATTAGACTTGTGGGTCAAGGAGCTAGCAAGATTCAAAAGTTAAAGGCTAAGAAAATTAAGAGGAAAGCACATGTTAAAGTGACACAGTTACTGCTAATATTGATAAGAAGGAACAAAAGACAGATAAGTGTCATTTCTATAAGAGAGAGGGACATTGTTAGAAATATTATATGAAATGTAGGGTTTGGTTTAAAAAGAAATGTACATCTATCCTTTTTGTATGTTCCAAACTAAACTAAATTTCCTTTCAATACTAGATGGCTTAATTTTAGTGATACTACTCATGTTTCTAATGTTATGCAGGGATTCCTTATAATCTAAACCATAAATCCAACTAATAACTTTCTGTTTGTGGGAAAACGCATGAAGGTTCCAATTGAGAGCGTAGGGACTTATCGTCTAATGTTAGATACTAGTTATCACCTAGATCAAATACAAACTCTTTATTCTAAACTTGATGAATGTGGGTTTACTATTAAGTTTTGTGATGGTTGTTTTAGTTTATTTAAATATAATTTCATTATCAGTTGTGGAATTCTTATGGATAGTTTATATAAATTGAACCTTAAAGTTAATTTTTTTGAATACCTATTTTCTGTTTATTATACCATTGGAATTAAGCGTAGCACAATGAATAGTAATTCAACTTACCAGTGTCAAAAACGTTTGGTCATATATCCAAAGAAAGATTAGAAAGATTGGTAAATAATGAAATTGTTTCAAATTTAGATTTTATTGATATTGATGTATATATCGATTGCATTAAGGGAAAACAAACCAAAAATGGTAAGAAAGGAACTACAAGAAGTACTCATCTCCTTAAAAATATACACACCGATATATGTGAACCTTTTGACACTCCATATTTTAGTAGAGAAAAATATATTATCACCTTTATAGATGATTTTCCTATTACTGATATGTCTATTTACTTAATGAAAAATCATAAGCTATAAACGTCGTTAAGGTGTTTGCAAAGGAGGATGAAAGACGATTAGATAAAAAAGTGAAAAATGTAAGATATGATAAAGGTGGTGAATATTATGGAAAATATAATTAATCATATTAATGTCCAAGTCTATTTGTAAAGTTTCTTAAGAAAATGGCATATGTGCATAATATACTATGTCAGGCACACCTCAACAAAATGGTGTGGCAACGACAAAATGATGTGGCAACAAGGCATAATATGACATTAATGGATATGGTTATGAGTATGATGAGTAATTCTTCATTACCCAAAACCTTGAGGATGCATGCACTTAAAATTGTTGTGTATTTGCTAAATAGGATTCCTAGTAAAGCAGTACATGAAACTCTTTTTAAATTATGGACTGGAAGGAAACCTAGTATAAAGTACCTGCATGTTTGGGTTTGTCCAACAAAAGCATAAGTTTATAATCCACAAGAAAAGAAATTAGATTCTCGAATAGTTAGTGGTTGCTTTATTGGTTACCCAGAGAAATCTAAAGGGTATAGGTGTAGTTTAGAATATGTTTTGATAGGTGTTTGAGTGTGTTTATAGATGGTTTTTAGATGATTGTTGCATATATAGGCTTAGAATTATTTTAATATGTGTGTTTATTTATATTTTAACTGTTTATTTGGTTTAGATCAAGAATTGGATATTAATTTTATGTTTCATGAGGTGTTTGTGAGTGTATGGAAACATGAAATTGAAGAAAGGAGAAGAATTCAGATGAAAACGCGACGCAAAACGAAACATAAACGAGATGCACGACCTTGCATCATCTCGTGCACATCTCTTAGGCTGTGCGAATTCATAACTTTTAGCAATTTTGGTGATGCACGGTTTGAAGCATAGTCCTGCATCAGACCGTCCATCTATCAAACAACAATTCCAATGAATTTAAGCTTTTCCAACATGTGAGCTTCTTCAGTCTTTTGATACTTTTGGGCTATTTTTAGAACTAAATTAAATGGAGAAACCCTAGAAATAACCTTAGGACCTTAAACGACTATTTAAGAATGTGAAAGACACAAAAAAGGTAGACACTATCTTATAAAATTGGATCAAACAAAGAGGATCAAGAAGAATGTAAATGATTTCCAAATTTCCAATATCAAGTTCCAAATCAAGTTTTTCTTTCTTTCCTTTTGTCATTTTCATTAAACTTGATGTGTAAACTAGATTATAAGATGTTATTTACATTTATGATGTTCTAAATTTCTAGATTAGGGTTTGTTCTTAAGTTGTTTTGTGACTTTAATATTTATTGATTCGATACAATTTCTATATTGTGTTAATGGTGTATGCATATACTTTGGTAAAAAATTGAGAGAGTGAGTCAAAAGTTATCTAATTAATTTACACAACGAGAGTTGGTAAATTAATATGCCACATGATTAACAAATCAATTATCATTCGAAGAGCGATCTTGTGTGAGAACTTAATTATTCGATATATATCTTCAGAACTATTTAAAAACACCAGGGAAAGAGTTGTGAATTGAGAGATTGCAATTATAAAATGTTCAGATTCAATTATGGTTAATTGGTTATGTCTAGAGAGAGAGTAATCAATCCTTTCAAAAATCTAAAATCGACACATAATTGAATTAATAATCATTAGGGAATCAAAATAACAAAAGAATAAATCATATACATTCATCTTTAATTAATTGTGGCAGTTGAATTATTATTTGATTAATTGCTTAATTTTATTTGATTGCTTCAATTTCTGTTACTTAATTTCATTCAATTCATATTATAATACCTTAGACAAAGTTATGTTCACTTAGTCTTAACTATTTCTGTAACAACCACATACCTCCTGGAAGGATATCTGAATGCCACACAAAACAGTACAACAAATCAAAGCATACGAAAACTTCCAGTAAATAATTCAGGCAAACATACATTAAATTACATAGTACTTAACACAAACTCGCTAAAAAATCCAAACCAAACTGAAGTATTGTTGTTACAAACTTACAAACAAATTCACATATACATATCAGATATAAGACCTAAAGTCAAACCAAAAATTCAACATTATTTTCAAAACAACACTCAGACTTCATTGGCCATTACGGTTGTCTTGTCCCACTCTTTATAAACGTCGCTCATAACCTACACGGGGCAAATCCATCGTGCTAAGCATGTAGCTTAGTGAGTAATAACTAAACTAGGCATAAATTGACAATTAATCATACAGAATCAGGTTATCGCACAAGCAGATATTTAAATTGTAGAATAGTTGCATAGTTAACAGAACTGAGTATCAAAGAAGGCACAATCCCTTCAGTTCAAAACATCATTGTGTTTATTTCAGAATCCAACATATATCAGAATACACAATCAAATGACTGCTAATCCGTCAACAGAAGTGGGTAACGGAACTTATACAGAAGATACCATAATTGGTATCATATCACAGAAGAGACTTACGTATCAAAAACAGAAGACACCAAAGTGTCAATAACAGAAGACACCGAAGTGTCACAGAAGCAGCTGCAGACCCTTCTAGGCATGCCTATT
>JAOQMR010000004.1:7730016-7755122 GCA_027563865.1 Erythroxylum pelleterianum
CGGGTCCACTTTGCTCAATTATTCTCATCAGGAAGGTGAGGTAATTAGGTAATACTTCCTTCTAGAAAGTTTTCCCTATTTGTCTTAAGTTTCCAATGATACCAAGTTCATCCAATTTGGTTTATTATTCAATGAGTTATGCTTAAAATACCACAGACTGTGTACATTTGATATTTTGACTAATGCATGATCATGCCTCCAAGTTGTACTCATAACTCTCAATTCCAATATCCAAAAATTACAAACTTTATACTAATTTAAAGCTAAGATAATAAGCTTCAACTTTGGTGAAGACATCTCAGTCTAATTCATCCTACATCAATACAGTTTATTCAAAAACCACAGGATATGATCTGTCCCTAGTAGTGCTACAGCCTAAGTCAAGACTCAATTCCATGCCAAATTTCGAAAATATTAGAGACAGAATTATAATTGAAATACCAAAGCAAGTTCAGTGAAAACACTTTATTTCTTCCAGCTTTTCCACAAAACAGACTTTCGGGTCAATGTTACATGGTCATTTTGACAATGAAAATGAAGAATTTAGGCCAAACATTCTTCTACACATTTGTTCCTTTATTTCTCAAGTTTCTACTGACACCAATTTTATGCAATTTGGTTCCGTATTTTGAAAAGTATCCCCAAATGATTACAGACTGTTCACAAATAGTGACAGATTCCAGATACTCAAATGCAAGCCAACTTTTGACACACTTAGTAACAGAAATAAAATTTGACGCCTTCATGAAAGTTGTAGATATAAGTTTCTAGTTTAATACTAATTTGAATTCATCCAATTTGGATACCTACAGAGAAAGATATGGCTAAAATACCGAAACCTGTCAAATAGAACTACCATCCGAACCAGTTTCCAGCATGTATCAAACCTCAATTCTTTCCCATTTCAGTACACAATTGATCCATATCAAACATCAAACAACACATGTTATCACAGGATACCAAGTTTATAAGTTCCTTACCTTACTAAACTTCAAATTCAACTCCAAGAATCTAGCTAAACCAAGCTTCCAAACATCCAGCACATACCTAAGTTTAAGGTGTAACTTTCAGCACCAACTAGATAGTATTACATAAAGTTACATGACCTACTTCTTGATGAAATAACTTACAAAGATGATGATCCAAGCTTCAGCAAAGGTCTAGAAGTTGAGAGGGGGAGTAGGAGATGAAATTTCAGTGGAGAGAAGAGACTAAAATGAAGACTTGCTCTAGTAGAGTTTGCCACATCCAAAGCTAGGTGTATGGAATTGGAGCAACATATGTCTCCATGCATGAGCTTCATGTGTCCCTTAAAGGAGTTGCCATGTGTCAATGATACATTAGGTCATATGTCACACACTTAGTGCTGCGATTTGTCAATGTATCAACTACACCATTTGTCAATGCTTTAACCACGCCAAAAGTCACTAACTCATAAGTTAATCGTTCTAATTTTTATGTACCAACTTAACTTGCCACTTGACAGCTTTTCCTAGACCAAATGTATGTTTAAATACCTTAATTCTCTAATGAAATCAATTAATTCCAATTCACTAACCATTATCCACTTGACAAAAAATTCAAATCATATGTCTTTCATATTCTAATCATAGCAAAATTCTAACTCCTATCACACATGTACTTTCATAAACAAGTATTATTTCAACTAGGGTATATTTTGGGGCCTTACAATTTCCCTGTGGGATCGACACTTTTGATACCAGAAGTTTACAATTTATATACTTGTGGATATTGGAAGTTTAATTAAAGGTAAAACTTGCTCAATAAGTTTTCGAATCCGTTGTTGGGGATTTAGGTTAGAACTTTTTGAATTCCTTTGATCTAGGAATTTTTTTATATTCTTATGTCTTTGTTACTGCATGAACACAAGAATTACTCGAAGTTTAAGCAAGATTGAAAACACTCCAGCTCTTAGTATCGTAAGACAAGAATGCGAAATTCGAAGAGTGAGACTCCACGAAGAGATTGAAAGAACGATGACATAAGAGTATGATCAAGGAGACCAGAAGCGAACCCTAATGGATTTCATAAACTAGGGTTTAACATTGTACATTAAGGCATCACTCGACCACTAGTGCAGGCAACGTCATTTGAGATCAAACCAGATTTGTTGAACATCCTGCAAACCAATGTGCATTTTATGGGTTAGCTAATGAGGATCCTAATGCCCATTTGGTGAATTTTCTAGAAATATGTGATACTTTCTCATATAATGTCAGAAGATGTCATTAGGATTAGACTCTTCCCTTTTACACTAAGAGATAGAGCCAAGGCATGGCATCACTCTCTAAACCCTACAAAAATCACGACATAGGAGCAATTGGTGTGTGTATTTTTAGACAAGTACTTCCCTCTGTCAAAGGAAATGAGGTTGATAAAGGAGATTATGAATTTCTAACAAAATAATAGGGAGTCACTATATGAAGTGTGGGAGCATTACAAGGGCTTGCAAAAGAGATGTCCTCACCATAATCTACCAAAGGAATTTCTCTTGCAAACATTCTATCATGGAGTTAATCCACCCACGAGGGGCACCATAGATGCAGCTTCTAGAGGATCTCTTATGCGAAAAAGAGTTGTGGAAGCAGAGGACTTGCTAGAAGAGATGGCGAACAATAATTGTCTTTGGATGTTGGACAAAAGCATACAACAGTCAACGTTTCGAGATCATAATGAAGTCATTGTTGTAATTTCAATGACAATAATGCAGGTTGAGATCAATAACTTAACAAGACAACTAAACAGCCTGCAAACCTTTTCATTTGCCCCAGTTAGAGCAATTTAGTATGGATGTGATTTATATGGACAAGTTAATCAAGTTATCATTCATTGTTTTTAATGAAAAATAACAATATGGAACAACTAAACTATATGGACACATAATTCAGTCAAGAAGGAGGAAACAACTTTTATTCTAACACTTATAACCCTGGGTGGAGGAACCATCTAAAATTTTCTTGGTCAAATAATGCGGGTAATCAACTGTGGAATCAATGGTCACTTGGATTTCAATGCTAATGACTATAAATTTGACAAGATCATGGACAAGCTCATGAGCATGGATGAAGCTCATAAGAGATTGGAAGGGAAGATCATAAGCATCGACGAGGCCCAAAAGAGGCTGGAAGGGAAGTTCAAACAAGTAATTAAAAATCGTGCCTCATTTATTAATAACTTAAAGGTTCAGATGAGCCAACTGGTATATGTGTTATCTTCAATAAGTGTGGGAATTCTCCCGAGTAATACTAAAGCAAACCCAAGGGAGCAATTCAAGGCAATCACACTCATAAGTGGGAAAGAGCTCGAGCAATCAACAGAGAAACAATCTAAAACCCACCTAGAAGAAGATCAAGAAAATGTGAAGGATGTACATATAAGTGAGTATCCTCCTTACGTTGCCCCTCCACCATATCCATCAAAGATTCCATTTCCCCAACACTTAATAAAGACCAAACTGGGTGCATATTTTGCAAAGTTCATAGAGAGGTTGAAAACTTTGCAAATTAATTTATCTTTTGTGGAGGCATTGGAACATATGTCCAAGTACTCAGAGTTCCTTAAAGTCATATTAACAAAGAAGCAGACTTGGTAAGAGAATCAAACGATAACACTAACCAAAAAATGGAGCTTTATTATCACCATTCACATGCCTTCTAAGTTGAAGGATCCTAGAAGCTTTACAATACCTTATGTGGTTAGTGAGTTAGAATTTGCAACGTGTTTATGTGAGTTATTCGTAAGTAGAAATCTTATGCCTTTATCAACCTTTAGGAAATTAGGGCTCGGTGATGTGAAGCCAACTTTGATGTTTATTCAGTTGGCAAATTGTTTTATAAAGAAACTGCTTGACGTGGTGGAAGATGTTATCGTAAAGGTAGACAAGTTCATTATTCATGTGTATTTCGTTGTATTATATGTTGAAGAGGATAAGAACTGTCTATTAATTTTTTAGACGACCCTTCATGAATACTGGAAAAGCATTGATAGATGTTTATAAAGGCAAATTGCTTCTTTGGATGGTGAAGAGCATGTGGAGTTCAGTATGAATAAAGACTTAAAACATTCAAAAGAAAGTAGCTCTTGCATGAAAATATACATAATGGATAAGCACATCAAATCATAAGAGAAGGGCTGCTTTGAAGAAGTAATTCATAAGGAACAAGTGACAAAGAGTATAGAGTTTAAGAAAGATACAGAAGTCCCTGTTCAAGAAGCTAAAGCGGAAGAATGGATAATGATGATTGTAGAAGAAGATGAGCAATTCACCTTCTTGCAACACAAACTGTTTGATTCCATTGAAGATTCATGGGATTTCATCATTCCTGATTATATTGATAGTTTTTTATTGAAAAGGGCATTACAAAAATTACTTGAATTCTTCGATTCAATTAATTGTGTCCTTTTCATTATCTCCCAACATATAACCTATTTACAAGCTACAAAATCGCCTTGTAGAGAAAAGGGTGGTAACAAGCCACTCATAATTGATCTTGACTGAGTTTGAAGGATGCAAGGTTAAGCTAAAGACCATAACTTAGCATGTTTGGTAGTTAGAATGCAAATGTTGTGTAGCTAGGTTTGTTTTGAATTTTAGTAATTAGGTTTTAATTTTTATGTTCTTGGATTGGTTTGGATTGCTAATTTTCTTATTTTTTGAAGCGAAAAGAAGTTAGGGAAGCAAGCTTAGGGTTCAAGTGAAGAAACATAAGATGATAAAGAGGAAAGCTTGGGGAAGGTCTTCACTTTTGTCTCTAATAACAATAAACTGCTAAAGGAGATGACACAAGAACAACGACGACAGCGATGCAACATTAAGAAGATTTACAAATACTTCACTACTTAAGGTGTTTACATTTTGTCTCCAACATCGTCACTACCTCGATCACCTTAATAGGTTTCATGCTTACCTTTTTATTTATATCATGGTTTGTCATTTTTATTTTTACACATGTGGATTTTTTCCTCACATTGAGGACAATGTGCTGTCTACGTGTAGGGAGATTTGTGCATTAGCAAGTAATATGTGCGTGAATTTTGCATACCATATTATTTGTTTTTGATCAGGTTGACATGGTCTGAGCATATGTATAAATTGTGTTAATGACAATAATTTGATGGAATTAGTTTAACTTTGAACATAGTTACTTAATTTGCAAAGGCATATCGATTTGTGAATTTTATGTTTTAAGTACCTTTGGTTGAATATGCATGATAATTAGGATATGCTATTCATTTTGTTCACCTTAGGAAATTTGTTCATATATATTTATAATTATGAGTCAATTGAATGAGCTAGCATCATTAGTAATCTTTCATGAGGATGATTGATTAAAAACAATGAGGTAGGCTATAATATAAATTGCATGTTAAACATGTGTGTGTTAAATAGATAACTATTTCACTGGCCCTTTTCGAAACAAATCAGGTTAAAAATAGAGTTGGTAGCTAATTGAAAATGTGATATAGCTAAGTAATTAGGGGCATTCATAACAAAATATTTGTCTTCGAGTTAAAAGGATAGAATGATATTCCAACCAAGCTAAATGATAAAAATGTAGCTAGTTGAGTAACCGGGGGATATTCACTACAAAATGCTTTCCTTCACGTCAAAAGACTCGGTTAACGTTAAAGAAATAAAAGATAATGTTTCAATAAATAAAAACTAATGATCTTTAAAAATAGATAGAATTTTCATGAAGGAGTAATTAGTGATAGTTGCATTTTCGATTGATTACTAATTATGAATGTATGTGTACAAGTACCATGGGTGAATGAATAAGTGTTAATGTTTTGATTAATATGTATATTCAGTTCAAAGTGTTTAATCATGGAAAGAATAAGTTAGTATGTTGGCACAAATTGAAAGATTAATGTTTTGGGTTAAGTTGATTCCATGATATTTAAGCCATTGTCTCATTAATGCATGTTGAATGAATGTGTGCTTATGTGTTTGGTTTGCTTGTTTGAGTTTTTGGTTTTGCTTAAGGACAAGAAAAAGTTTAGGTGTGGGGATGTTGATAGGTGTAATTTAGAAGATGTTTTGATAAGTGTTTGAGTGTGTTTATATATGGTTGTTAGATGACTACTGCATGTATAGGCTTAGAATTATGTTAATGTGTGTGTTTATTTATATTCTAGGTCTTTGTTTAGTTTAGAGAAAGAAATGGATCTTAATTTTATGTTTCATGATGTGTTTGTGAGTGTATGGAAATATGAAATTGAAGAAACGAGAAGAATTCAAATGAAAACACAATACAAAATAAAGATTCAAAGCACAGAAGAGATGCACGACCATGCATCATCTCATGCACATCTCTTAGGTTATGCAAATTCGCGACTTTCAACAATTTTGGTGATGTCGTATATGTTGAGTCCCGTTCCTAGAGCCCAACTATCCCTAGTCAAAAAGCGTGAGTGGGTTTCCTTGTAGGGTTATTTCAACGAACCCTCACTTTCTTTGAATCAATCTTTTTTAAGTTCAACACCAAAAGCTATCAATTTTTGTGGAAAGGTAGAAAAACGTGTTAGGAATCCAATGCTTCAAGAATCACTTAATTTGGAGGTCAGACGAAGAAGTTATGGCCAAAAGAATCCAACAATTTTATGTCCTTACTCATATTGTACATGCCTTAGCGCAATTGCCATAGTACAATTTAAAACAAATCAAGATCCAACAGTGCATCTGCCAGACAACAATTCCAACGAATTTCACCTTTTCCAACACGTGAGCTTCTTCTGTCTTTGACATTTTGGGGTTATTTTTGAAACCAAATTAAGTGGAGAAACCCTAGAAACAACCCTAGGATGTTAAATTACTATTTAAGAATGTGAAAGACAGAAAAAAAAGAGACAACCACCATCTTGCAAAATTGGATCAAACAAGAAGGATCAAGAAGAACGTCGGTGATCTCTAGATTTCCAAATCAAGTTCCAAATCAAGCTTTTCTTTCTTTCCTTTTGTCATTTTCATTAAACTTGATGTGTAAACTAGATTCTAAGAATGTTTTTTACGTTTATGATGTTCTAAATTTTCAGAGTAAGGTTTGTTCTTAAGTTGTTTTGTGACTTTAATATTTATTGATTCAATATAATTTATATGTTGTGTTAATGGTGCATGCATATACTTTGGCAATAAATCTAGAGAGTGAGTCAAGTTTTATCTAATTAATTTGTGCAACGAGAGTAGGTGAATTAATATGTGGCACGATTAATAAATCAATTATCATTCAAAGAGAGATCTTGAGTGAGAACTTGGTTATTTGATAGATATCTTCAAATTTAATTAAAAACATTAGAGAAAGAGTTGTTCATTGGGAGATTGCAATATGAAATTTTCATATTCAATTAGGGTTAATTGGTTAAGTCTTGAGAGAGATTAATCAAACCTTTCAAAAATCTATAATCAACACATAATTGAATCAGTAATCATTAGGGAAGCAAAATAATGAAAGATTAAATCTTATGCATTCATCCTTAATTAATTGTGGCAACTGAATTGTTATTTGAAATTGCTTAATTTTATTTGATTTCTTTAATTTTTGTTATTTAATTTCATTCAATTCATATTCTAATATCTTATACAAAGTTAGGTTCACTTGGTTTTAACTATTTCCTCGTTGGATCGACACCTTTGATACTATAAGTTTACGATCTATATAACTGCGAATATTGGAAGTTTTATTATAGGTCAAACTTACTGAACAAGGCACTTACATGTTTGGGTTTGTCTAACAGAAGCACAAGTTTATAATCCATAAGAAAAGAAATTAGATTCTCAAACAATTAGTGGTTACTTTACTAGTTACCTAGAGAAATCTAAAGGGTATAGGTTTTATTGTCCAAACCATAGTCTAAGAAATGTTGAAACAACTAATGCTAAGTTCATTAAAAATGGTGAAGTTAGTAAGAGTGCTAAAAAATGTGTTGTGGATATTAAAAAAATAAAGTTTGATGTTCCATTACAAATAAATGATCCAATATCCACATCTATACCAAATATTGTCCTAGTGTTGGAAGAACAAAATAATTCTGGACAAATTTGGATGAAATAACAACTCATAAAGAAACTAACTTAAAACCAAATAATTTAAATAAACCACATGGAATAGCTTTGAATAAACTTGTAAGAATAAGGAGATTAACTATTTTTAATGATTATGTGGTTTATTTGCAAGATTTAGAATTTGATTATGGCATTAATAATGATCCTGTTTCATTTTCACAAGTCATAAAAGTGATAAGTCTAATAAATGAATTGATTTTATAAACGATGAGTTAAATTCAATAACATAAAATAATGTCTGGGAACTTGTTGATTTATCAAAATGATATAAAGAAGTCAGATGCAAATAAGATCACGGTATAAAGATAGGCTTGTGGTCAAAGGTTGTACTTAAAAAGGATGACATTGATTTTAAAGAGACTTTTTCAACTGTCTCAAAGAAAGATTCAATGAGAATAATCATGACATTGTGGCTCAATTTGATTTAGAGTTACATCAAATGGATGTGAAAACTATCTTTTTGAATGATGATCTCGAGGAAGAAATTTATATGGATCAACCTAAAGATTTTTCCATAGAAGGAAAGGGTAACATGGTGTGTAAGCTTAAGAAATCAATATACAGACTTAAATAAGCTTCCCAACAATGGTATATTAAGTTTAGTGTTAATATAACATCTTTTGGTTTTTAAGAAAATATTATTAATCGTTCTATCTATCAAAAAATCACTAGGAGTAATTTTATATTTCTAGTTCTATATGTTGATTATGGGAGAGGCATCCTATATGATATGAATTTTAATACTCCGAAATAGATCAGAAGGACTAGTAGGTTATCTCAAAAAGACTATATCGAAAGAATTCTTGAGAGATTTAATATGAACAAATGTTCAACAGGGATTGTCCTGATACAAAAAGGGGATAAATTAGTCTCATTTAATGTCCAGAGAATGATGTGAAACATAGATAAATGGAATCTATTCAATATGCTTCTATTGTTGGCAGTCTGATGCACTTGTAAACATGCATAAGACCAGATATCAACTTTGTGGTTGAAATGCTAGGCAGATATTAAAGTAATCCTGGTATAGACTATTGGAAAGCTATAAAGAAAGTATTGAGTTATCTTTAAGGAATAAAGGACTACATGCTCATATATAGAAGATCAAATCCATTAGAAGTAATTAGATATTAGAATTCATATTTTGTTGGATGCATTGATAGTAGAAAGTTAATATTTGGTTATTTGTTTATACTAGCAGAGGAGCAATTTCATAGCAAATTGCTAAATAATCTATCATTTCTTCATCCACTATGGAAGCAAAATTTGTAGCTTGTTTTGAGGCTACAATTCATGTCTCATAGCTGCAAAACTTTATTTTAGGGCTTGGGTTGTCGACACCGTTACTAAGCTGCTAAAAATTCATTGTGATAATTCTGCAACAATTTTCTTCTCCAAGAATGAAAAGTACTCCAAAGTTGTTAAACATATAGAGTTGAAATAATTTATCGTAAAGAAGAAAGTTCAAAAACAAAGAGTGTGTATTAAATTTATTAAGACGAATCTTATGATTGCAGATCCCATAACTAAAGGCCTTCCACCAAAGATATTTAAGGAAAATGTTCAAAGAATGGGCCTTAGTTATATTAATGATTATTTTTTACGACTTTTTCACTCTTGAGCTTAATAAAGTTTCTAATTGACAATTTTCTTATTTATTATGAATATGCACATGTAATTGTTATTAAATAAGTAATATATTTGTCTATAAGATATTAATGTGGACCTTTATGATATGTATATATCACTTTTGTTACCTAAATTAATAGACTACTAGTTTTGTGGTATATGGAAGTAAGTATGCAATGTTGAAGTGTATGACCACCATGACCCGCATTATGTGGATTATTGTATTGAGGTAAATTGTAAAGATATTAAAAGATTTATTTATACACCCTTAATATTTACACTATTAAAATAAAGTTTGAAGTGTTGAGCTAAGTGGGATAATGATAGAATGTGCCCCTATATATATATATATATATATATATATATAATGGAAGAGTTCTATTAGGTATATATTTCCTATTTAATAGTGAATAAATCTCAATCATTTATTTTGGTCACTTGATAGACGTACCATATTAAAAATTATAAACATATAAATTGGTTTTCTCTCTACGAGTTCGTCGTCGTCGTCGTCGTCATCATCATCATCATCATCATCACCCAGTCCGAAATCCTACAATGAAGCGGGGTCTGGGGAGATCCGATAGTACGCAGCCTTACCCCTACATAATAGAGAGACTGTTTTCAGTGGACCCACATGCAAATGAGACAATATAAAAATGATGCAGGTGACAGAAACAATTCATTAAAAACATAAAATAAATGAAATACAAGTAATGGTAAGAAGAATTTTTTTAAAAAAATTGTTAATAATGAAGAAAACGTGATTAATAACTTGATAAATAAATTAATTACTAATCGAAATAAATAAATAAAGAATAAGAATAAAGATATAAATAATAGTAATAGATTAAAAACAAATAAAAAGGTGTAGGCTACAAGAGAGTTAAGAGAGAGCAACTAATTTTAATCAAGAACGCAGTGAAATTTCTCGATCACTTTTCAATGATGGCATCTTTCACATCAGGTACGCAATATTACACTCGTATGATTTGTAACAATTGTTTATTGAAGATCATAAAGTTTTGAATGCCAATTTTGATTTATGTTATAAAAGTCATATTCTTACTTAACATGATAAATTTAAAGGATGTGGATATTAAACTACAAACTACATCGCCAATTAAAGGCAGAGCAAGTTTGAATGTATCAATTCAAGTGTTATTCCCAACATAACGTTTTTTATAAGGTTTTTCTTTTGTATGGATTAGGGTTGTGGATGAGTTGATCGACGTCAAGCCAGAGCCATTTAGTTGAGTTTTAAGTTAATTTTCCCCTTAATAATGTTGAACCAAAATGTTAATGAAGAGTAAAGTTCTTATTTCCACTAGATGGCTGCTTATCAAATCATATTCAAATGCGGAGGATTTTTATAATTTTAAAAATTTAAATAAATTAATATTTAATATTAATCAATATTAATATTACATCTTACTAGAATAAAAATTGAAATTGAATTTAGTACCATATTCGCAAAATTAATTAGATATCTTTAACTCTATTGTAAAGAAATAATATCTTATACTAGTTGAACCCTAAAAGCTTGGCTCCCTTACATTTTGTGAACCCTAAAAGCTTGGCTCCCTTATATTTTGTTTAAAGGGATTCATATGATTCCCTTAAATGCCGTTTAGTTTTATTTATGTTTTTTAGTTAAAGGCCGTTTAGTTTTATTTATGTTTTTTGGTTTTTGGTTTTCATTTTTAGTTTTCGTTTTTATTTTTTTGAATAAAAACAAAAATTTGTTGAATTGTTAATGTCAATATAGATATATTTTTATTACCGATGATAACTGTATATTAGATAAATTTTAAAATTAAATTATTTTTAATTAATTAAATTTATTTTAATTTTTATGTAATAGTTATTAATAAATTATCAATAAAATTATTTTATTTTTTAAAATAAATAATGTAAAAATTAAAATTTTATTTATAAATTAATATATATTTTTAATTATATTTTAATTATTAAATCAAATTTTATTTGAAATTTATGTATTTGGAAAATATTCTAAATTTAGTTATATTATTAATAATTATTAAATTTATTTATCTAATTTAATTATAAAATTAAATTATTATACTTTTTTATTAATAATTAATTTTAATTAATTAAATATATAATATTAAATTAAATTATTTATATTTTTATTAATAATTAATATACTGAATAATTAAATAATATATATTTAGTTGATAATAAATAAGATTACGGGGAAAAATAGAAAAAAAACAAAAATTACTTTTTGTGATTCTTGTAAATTTTGAAAATCGGAAGAAACAAAACTAAAAGTAAAAAGTAAAAACTCAAACAATTTTTTTATACAAAATTTAAAAGCAAAAATGAAAAACTAAAAATATAAATAAATAAAAAATCAAACCTTTAGGCCCTGTTTGTTTTCGATTTTTTTTCTCGTTTCTTGTTGCGGTTTTTATAGAAATTGAAACTTCCGAATAAATCACGTTTGGTTGTATTTGATTTATTTCGCTATTTTAAAAAATAAAAAAACCACAACTCATTTACGGAAACGGAAAATTCACGCTTCCTTGATATTTCATAACAAAAAATATCGCGTTTTCAAACCATGTTCTTTTTTCTCTGCACTCATCCTCTTTGCGCCGCATCTTCATCCTCTCTGCGTCTCATCTTCATCCAGGTTTGTGTTTATTTATGTCTTCATAGCTCTTGTTAGTGTGTATATTTCCATGTTCCCATACACTCTCTGCAGAGGACGATGGTTGGCTCTCTCAGCACCCATCTATGGAGGTTGATACCGAGGTGTTGATCTATACTGAAAGAAGCAGAGAAAAATAAAAACGAGAGAATCAGATACAAAGGAACTGTGTGAAAGAAGCAGAGAAAAATGAAAACGAGAGAACCAAAATGCAGAGGAAATGTGTGGACTAATGAGCCTTTTATTGCCTATCATGCATTAAATGCTTATGTTGAAACAATGAATGCCTTTCATGCAACGTGGATTCATGTATTAAATGTAAAGTTGAAATATTAAATACATTTGCAAAGTTGAAATAGTAAATGCATTTACGTGCCTTGCAATTTTTAATGTGTATTCCTATTTTTAATGATGTCAGATGGTTTTATTTTTAATGTAATATTCTTTTTAATGTAAAGAACCAATAATTTTTTAAAATGTGAAATACAATATATTGTTACATGTTTATTTTAAAATATATTTAGTATTTAATACTTTGTAAATATTATTGTGATCGATGCCGCTTATATGTTATTATATTTAGTTATGGAAAGTTTGAATAATATGAACGATGACAATGATTGTATAGAAGTAAACGAAAAAGATGGGATAATGAATGATACGATAGAGTTGTATTTAATCTCCTTAATGGTTGAAGAAGTGAAGAAGGGTAATCGAACAACTACTACCTTTTCAAAATCTAGTTGGAAGAATATTAAAGCAGGACTTCAAATTAATTTATGTTTCTTTTTGTAAATGATAGTACTATTATGTTTTCTAGAATTATAGTACGATGGACATATTTTATTTTTTTGGTAATTATGGTGGACATATTTTATTGATTGGAACGACTTAATATAATTTCTAATTTATGTAATTTTATTATATACAATTAATATGTAATTTTTTTAATAATATTTGATTTGTATAAATTTAATTTTAGCTATAATGTTAATTAATTAATTTAAAAATATAATGTATTATATTATAATTATTACACATAATGGTATAATTACAAAAGAATAGAAACATGATAATAAAAACAAACATGTTTTTGTTTTCACTTTTTTTTTAGAAATCTCAACCAAACAGGTTTTTGTTTTCAGTTTTTATATTACAAATGTCAACCAAACAGGTTTTCGTTTTTTTAAGAAAAAAAAAACAGAAATTAAAAACAAAAAATAGAAACAAAAAACAACAACAGAAAAACAGAAGTGGAAAATGTTTACTATTCTGACTTCTGAATTCTGAATCTTTAGGCCTCCGTGTATCTAGCTTAACCCAAAACCCACCTAAAAACATCGTCTGAATGTAGCCCATTTCTACAATTCTCCCAAACTTGGATCGTTGGATGTCTTGTCTATATCAGATAAATGAGAGCAGATCTACTGCTCCTAAATTGCTGTGTCCCGCTGTGCCTTTAAGAACTTAGCCATTCAATTTATTGTAATGGATAGCTGGGATTTATTCAGGCACAGCAATTTGGGAATAACAAATCTGTTACTCAGATACACCTGATACATCGATAATCCAATCACTCACGCACGTCTAAGAACATCTAGGTTATGGTCTAAGCAAGTCGCCATTTATCTAAAAATGTTTAGGTGCGGTTGGTTCGGATGAAGGAATGGTAATAAAAATGAAAATGAATATAGTGAAGAATGATAATAGATATCATCATTATAATTATGCTGGTTGGGTAAGAGGAAGAAATGATTACCATTATCATTAACATTGATTAGCTTATAAAAGCTTATAAAAAATATTGAGAAATAAAAATTTATTATATTTTAATTAATAACTTTATTATATTATAATTCATTATATTGTAATTTATTAATTACAATATTTTAATTAATGAATGAATTATTTTATTTAATATATTGTAACTAATTAATTAATTATTTTAAATTAATTATAATGTAATTTATTTATTAATTAAAAATACTATTTTAACTAATTATATTTTAATTAAATAATTAATTACTTGTAATTAATTATAATATTTTAATTAATTATATTTATATTTTAATTGATTAATTATATTTTAATTAATTAATTAATTACAATATAATTAATTTATGAATTTATTAATTAAAATATTGTAATTAATAATAATAATAATATTTTAATTAATTAATTAAAATATTTTAATTGATGAATAACTATATTTTAATTATTTATAATGTAATTAATAATAATAATATTTTAATTAATTAATTACAATATTTTAATTAATAATTAATTTATTATATTATATTATTTTAATGAATTATATTTTAATTAATTACAATTTAATTAATTATATTTTAATTAATTAATATTAAAAACATTTTAAAAAAAGTTACTACCCAAGAATGAGTTTCATTCTTCTACTAAATGAAAGGTATAAAGGATTTATCAAAAGTAAGATATTAAACCATTGCCCTTATAACAATAAATTAATAATTAACAACCAATCACATACTTTTTATTTACTAGTTACACCAATTAACCCTTTCTCAAACTCATTAACCCCTTTCTAAACCCATTAACCAATCTCCCCTTAGAAATTTCTAGAAGTGACGTAACTTTCCCCAAACATAAAATCTCTCGCACGCACAAAGTCACAACATTACTTGATAGTTCTCTAAATCTTCGAGACTGTTGTCCTCGCTTCTTTAGGGTTTCAATCTTCTCACTTTCCCCTTTCAGATTAAGATGAGGTAAGCGCCACCACCTGTTTCAGGTCTCCCCCCCTCCCCTCCCTCTCTCTCTCTCTCTCTCTGTGGATGTCATTTCTATTCCGATCTTTGCCCCTGTGGTTTCGTTCATTTTCGATCTTGCCACTGCCCTTTTGTCTTCCTAATTCTGTTCGACCAGTGGTTAGATCCGTTCCTGTGATTTATTTTTACTATTTGGTCTATTTCTCTAATGATTGACTCCGTTGTAGATGTTCCTGGCGTAGTTAGGGTTTATCTGTTTATTAAGTGTGGTACTGTGTTTTATGATTCCTATTTTGCTGTTGTTATATTAACACATGGATATTTGTTGTGTAATTGAGCATTTAACAACTTCGTTTTCTACTTCTGAATTGTGTATTGTACATTTTGTTGTTCAGTCGTCATCCAGAGGTCAAATGGGCTCAGAGGGTGGACAAAGTTTTCATTACAGTGTCGTTGCCGGATTCTAAAAATGCGAAGGTTAATCTTGACCCAGAGGGAGTTTTCACCTTCTCCGCGAATGCTGGAGCAGATAGCAACCATTACGAATTGAAGTTGGATCTCCACGACAAGGTCAATGTGGAGGTCAGTGGATGTTCCTTTAGTTGTTGGATATCTTGGAATTTACTGTGACTTGATTAGAACTTTAAGATGTTCATTAGTGAATGCTCTCAATTTCCGCTATTGTTGTTGTACTTGCAAATGGTTCTAGCCTTGGAGTACTCGGTGGTATAATTCTCTCAAATTTTCAGTTTTTGGTTAAATATATCCGCCTCACTGTTTGACGATGGATGTACGATTTATTCAGTTTTCTTGACTTGTCTTTAATTCGAAGAATCTTCTTTTAATTCTTCTTTGTTTTAATTAGAAATTTTATGTTCGCTAGTTAATTTATTTAGTCTGTTTGTTCTCTTCAGGAGAGCAAAATTAACATTGGGGTGAGGAACATATTCTGTATCTTGGAGAAGGCAGAGAAAGGTTGGTGGAAGAAGCTATTGCGAGGAGATGGCAAAGCACCTCATTACGTTAAAGTAGATTGGGACAAATGGGTGGATGAAGATGACGACCAGGGTATTTATGCTCGTTCTTCTGTTCACTTTTCTTGTTACACCAAAAAGACTTTCAACTTGATAAGTACCCATGCGCTTATCATTGTATTATGATGTTCTTTTTCTTGTTTGTTTAGGTCTGGGAGACTTGGATCTGGGAGGGATGGATTTCTCGGTAGGCACTATCATATGAGTAAATTGTTTTTAACTCATTGGGTGATACCTTTGTTTTTAATGCCATGTTTCTTGTGCAGAATTTTGGTAACATGGGAGGTATGGGTGGTGATCCCGGGGAGTTTGATGACAGTGAAGATGAAGGTACAATTCTCATAGGAACTTAATTATCGTATCTGTTGTTTTAAGACTTAGCAAACCTCAATTATGCTGTCTGATGTGTTATACTACAGCTGCAGACCAGGAGTTGTACAAGACAGAAGAGCAAGATGCTAAGAAGGAAGATACGGAAGAGAAAAAGTAAGGAGCGTCAGGCAAATGATGGTTAAAGGAGTAAAACCTGCCCGCTCTTTAATGTTGAACAATGATTACTTTACAGACTGTTGAAATGCCCCTTTTTAGCTTAAGTTAGAATGCTGTACTCTTGATGGTGATGCCATGGAGAGGATCTATCTAGGAGAGCACTGTTGCTGATTGTTTTGCAGTAACCCTTTTGTTATATCAAGGGTGAACTTGAATGTGTATCTGATTATTTTTTGGTTGATTGCCTAACATGCAAATGCGAGTCTGAAGAGTGAAAAATATGATCCTTCCGGGACGAGTATAGCTTATGTTAAGAGAGTATGGATTTAAGGATTGCGTGGGAATCTAAAGTGACGAGTTTTAGAAATCAGATAAAGATTTAATTATAAAAATTGAATAAAACTAAAGAATTTAAAATATGATTGAAAAAAGAAATTATTATTTTTATTAAAGAGACTTGAGTTAGCATTTTTGTTAAGGAGATTTAGATAAAAATTAATTAGTGTAACTTGTAATTCTTTCATAATTATTATACTATAATGATATTTATTGTAACTTGTAAGTTGAGAAGCCACACTGGGGAAAGTTGATATATTGAGTTCATGCCTATTAGGAAATAGGAAGTCCAAATCTTTTCCGCTCCTCTTGAAGGACAAGCTTGAAAGGTAATTATGACAGAATTACAAGTTACACTAAATGTCACTTTAGTATGATAATAATATTTTTATTTTTAATAATAAAATAAATAAATTATTTCAAGAATAAAACTTGAAATGATTTAGTATACAAATTTTATTAGAATCTCAATTAAATAAAATAATTTTTATTTTATTTTTAAATTTTATTAGAAATCTCAATTAAATAAATTAATTTTAGAAAAAAGAAATGAAAATAACCCATAAGAATTATGTTTATGTGTACTTTAATTGATTGGTAAAACTTAAGACAAGTAATCATTTTATCACATTAGCTTAAGTTGTTGTGTGAGGCTAACTTAATTGGTTTTATATATTCACTAATACACACCCTCCTATTCAAAATAAATGTCGTTTTAGAAGGATTTAATTATTCAAAATAAGTGTCGTTTGTGACTTTTTATGCATATTTATGATTTTATTTCCAAAATTACCCTTTAATTTCTCTCACATCTTAATTACACAAATTACACAGATTATATTTTCAAGGCACTTTAACATGTAATTAATAAGGGTATATCAGACATTGTATTAACTTTCTTAATAAGTGTCATTCTTATAAAACGACACTTATTTTGAATAAAAGAGAGTAAATAAGTAGTATGATTTAAACTATGACTACTTTGATGCACTTTCCTTCACAAGGAACCAGCCAGGCTACCCGTGCGGGTTAAACTATGACTACTTGGTCACAAATACAATTGCCTGTATACAATAACTTAAATTGTTGTATAAGAGATTAGCTTAACTAATTTTATATATTCATTGACTAAAAGGCAAAAATTATTAATGTTCGGTCAACATGCCTTTGCGTGCGGGATAAAAGCCCTAAAACCCTGACTTCCCCAAAGAACCAACTAATAGAAACATGGACGACACAACAACGGAGATGGAGGTGGAGGTGGAGGAAAAACATCTTGATCCAAACCCGAATCCCAAAAAGCGATTCGGACTCAGAAACACCATCCAAACGAACTTCGGAGACGACTACGTCTTCCAAATCACCGCCAAGTAAATAAACATCACTTGCTTCTCTTTGTATTATCGTATTTAGTAAATATTAACCAAGAAAGATACTTTTTGGACGATTAGTTAGTGAGGTATCGAGTATTACGAGTGTTAGATTTTTAATTGGTTGAAGGGATGACTGGACTTCAATGGCTGTTTCTCTGTCGACGAACACTGTCAAGCTCTACTCTCCGGCGACAGGTCAGTATCAAGGAGAATGTAGAGGTCACTCTAATACTGTCAACCATATCTCTTTTTCCAATTTGTCGACGCCTCATGTTTTGCATTCTTGCTCCTCCGATGGTACTATTAGAGCTTGGGACACTAGAATTTTCCAGGAGGTCGTCTCTCTCTCTCTCTCTCTCTCTCTCTCTTTATTTTTATATGCACCTGAATTTGTGGTTGCATAGTGGTCTGGATTGGTGAATTTGAAATGTACTTGTATACTTCAGGTTTCACGCATACATGCTGGTTCTCAAGAGATCTTTAGCTTTTCCTTTGGTGGATCTAGCGAGAATCTTCTTGCCGCAGGGTGTCAATCGCAGGTTTGATATATAATTGATTTCATTCCCAAACTTTATGTATCTACTTCTTTGTGGATATATTAGTGATATCTTTAATCCAGATTGGATTACAGAGATGCAATGTGCTGTTGTTTCTTGTTTATTTTATTGTCTTGCAACATTTCTTTTGATTTGCTCCTCGGTTTCTGTTAGATACTGTTCTGGGATTGGAGAAACAGTAAGCAAGTGGCCTGTTTGGAAGAATCTCACGTGGATGATGTCACTCAGGTACAGATACTCGTTGAAATTTTATCTGTTTTATGTTATATATGTTTTTTTCATGACCAAGTGTACAGCTGGGAGGTGTTAGCATAATTTTTCAATCTTATGAATTGATTTGCACTGTTAGTTGTTATGTTGAGAATATCTGTTACGGATGCAGGAGTTCCTGCTGAAAGTCCCAGTTTCTCAGTAATTGTCGATAGATTGTTTTATGCTCAATGTTCCAACTTAACATTTCCTGATGAAGGATCCAATTGTCTACCTTTAGCCATATCCAACTGGGCTAGATGCTCTACTGCAAACATGTAATTTTGAGATCTCTCATCCATGTGATAACACTTTTAGATCAAAGAAGATAGATAGAAATGAAACTCACAAGTATCATACTATCCCGGAGAAGAATAAAAAATGAAAGTCGATATCATTCTTTGACTTGTGTGCATAGAATTTGACGTGGTGATAGTCGACATGGCACACTTAATATGAATTCAGAGATGCAGCAAGGTAAACTATGTTCTTAAGTCTGTCCCAACTGGATTGTTAGGTTACGTGCATTAGGAACAACGTAATTGAGCCATTGTCTTATTGAATACAAATAATTCCCAAGTTGTGCTCTGGGATGCTACTACTTCTGTTTAGAATGTCAATAGCAACATCGATTACCTGATTTAGAACCTCATCATATTTTCTTATTTTTGTTGATAGGTTCATTTTGTACCTGGCTATCAAGACAAGCTAGTTTCTGCTTCCGTCGATGGCTTGATGTGTATATTTAACACTAGTGGGGATATCAATGATGATGATCATCTAGAGTCAGTAAGTTCAAGCTTGTATTTCTCAATCAGTTCCATGTTTGCGTTTGCCATAGATGTAAAAAAATCTTTTTGTTCATAAGCAGATGATTGGTATGTTTTCAGTGGCTGGAAAAAGCTATTTCTCTTTGATTTCTTTCTATGCATGAAGTGATTTGTTGGTGCAGTATTTAACTTTATCCTTATCCTTTGAACAAGCAAGGTTTTCTATATTAGTTTCTGCACATGCATGGAACACATTTAATCAGGAACCCTTGTGATAGCACTTCCAAATTGCTGTAGGTGATTAATGTGGGAACTTCAATTGGAAAAGTTGGATTTTTTGGAGAGAATTACCAAAAGCTCTGGTGTTTGACACACATTGAAAGTTTAAGGTAAAATTATTTTTTTCTGGCTATTCTCAACAGAACAAGAATCTTCTATTCTTTTATGTTTCTATATGACATGTTAACAAATCCAAGTCTAGTCTAGACTAAGTATTTACAATATAGGAATTTTGCCTAGTTGCGCTTCACACTAGCAGTTTTATGCACGCATGTTGCACTACGTGATAGCCTTTTGTTTGAGATGCACAATTGATATTAACTTCTTTTTCTCTTCCTCTCCAGCATCTGGGATTGGAAGAACTCAATAAATGAGGCTAACTTAGAAGAAGCCCGTTCTTTAGCCTCAGAGAGTTGGGCACTAAACCATGTATGATTTCTCCTGTAAAATCTACAATGATAAACTCCATATGTTCCTTGCCTTCGCTTGCAAATTTTACAGTTTGCTGTATCTGTGGGGGGCATCATAGGTTGTATTAGGATGATACGTTTTGTTATCTATATAGGGACATATTTTTGCATTATAGTTTGTAGGTTTCAATCTCCCCCGTGGCTCTGGTAGCATGACGTAGTACTTAGCCTCTGCACATACTAATATGGTTCCAATCATATGTATGTGAGCTATTGCTGAAATAACGCTATACTGCTAGACAATATTAACAGTTTTGAAAATTTTAACTTAACAATTCAACTTTAAGTTTCCCCTAAATTCCAGTTGGGAACTCTGTTTTTCATTTAGTATTATTTGACCTTTAGAATCTCTGGAGAACATATTCATTTCAAGTACAAATAGACAAACATGTTTCTCAACATCTCGAGTTCAAGATTTTATTGTCTAATATTCTTCAAGTTCTGTACATCAACTAGAGAAAGAGTGCAGCCATTACATTTTCATTAAAGTCGGATGCTTTATTCTTGTTATCAGTTGCATTTTTGGGTATGAATCTGTTACTATGAAGCACAAGTTGACAGTCCCTCTGTCCTTGGCAGGTTGATTATTTCGTTGATTGTCACAATCCAGGAGAAGGTGAATGTTTATGGGTAATTGGTGGCACCAATGATGGTGCCGTGGGTTATTTCCCAGTCAATTATAGGGGAGAGGAAGCAATAGGATCGGCAAAGGCAATTCTAACGGGTGGCCACAAGGGGGTTGTAAGAAGTGTATTGCATGCGCAAAGTCACGGCCTGTTTGGATGGACAGGCGGTGAAGATGGCCGTTTATGTTGCTGGTTGTCAGATGATTCTTCTGAGAATAACCGAGCTTGGATCTCAAGTTCATTGGTTATGAAATCACCCAAGAATCGCCAGAAAAATAGGCATAGTCCGTACTAATATTTCTATGCGTTATTACTTCAAATCTTGTACGCGTCAAGTACTGAATATTGTTATGAAGTGCAAATACAAAGGTTTGGAAAATGCACCTCGTGCGTTTAACATGGCTTCCTATTCCATTTTCCATAAGGTATACCGGTGACCCCTCTATTTGATCATTCATGCATATATACAATGTTTGAAAAACCGGACCGGACACCGAACTGGTCGAAGGGAAGGGTTAAGGTTTAGAGGTTCAATCGGTAGTGAACCGTTATAAAATCGGTATATAATAAATAAGAAGTAAAACTTATAAGAATAAGTAAAAATAAAATATTTTATTGAAATAAAAATACACCAATGCCTATTATTATATAATTAATTAATAATAAATAAATATGAGTCTAATATAAATATTAAAATAACAATAAAAATCAAAATTGTATTTCTGAAGGAGGTTGTGTCTCATCATCATCAAAAGCTTCAAATTCTCCAACGCTATTTAAAGATTCGTAAACTACTCTTTCATCTAAAATATTTGCATCAACTTCTTCTACTGCATTAAAATAAATTACAAATTAGTAATATATGAAATTATTCTCAATTTGTAATACACTATAATTTTAACTTAAGTATAATCAAAATAAGATACAAACTGATCATCAGTAGATGTTCTTAAGTTATTCGTTGTGACAAATACATTTTCTTCATAAATCATCTTGACAAGGCTTTACTCTATTTAAATTTTTGCGGTAAAATTTGAACAGTTTGCAAATGTTAGAATTCATTTGCAAAGTTTAAAAAATCAGTCCGGACCGGACCAAACCGTTCGGTCCGACCGAAAAAGGGTTGAACCGGCCGGTTTTTATGCAGAGAGGTTATTAGGTAAAACCGAACCGGACCACTGAGCGGTTCAAACTTTTTCCGGTCGGACCGGACAGACAGTTTTTTAAAACCTTGCATATATAGACCAAATTCAATATCAATGCCAGCAAGAATGTACACTGTTTCGCAAGGGATCTAGCTTTTAATTCGTAAAAGATACAAATGAAATATTCAGCCACGATAACGTTAAATCACACAATGGTAATGTCTAAAATCCATAAACTAGAAGCGTTAAAACTCGACTACAAGCAGATCAGACTCTAGGGAAAGAAACCACAATCCCATCTCATATATTTGGTTTCTCCTATAATTAATACTCAAAATCAACAATTGATTATGCAAAGTGATCGGCTTTGGGGGAAAAAACTCATCTATCAGCCCCGTCCTCGCCCTGCACCTACCACCAAAATGAGAATGATCAATTTATTAACATTGACATGGGGCTTCAATGACTTTTAATCTGAAAAGGAGAAGTGCAAATGAATAAATACATAACATTGAGTATTAACAGTTTCCTCCTATTCCTATATCAAATTACCTTTGCTCCCACCAGGCTTTCCACCTGGACCACCTTTTCCTCGGCCTCCACCCTTAGCAACTCCATCATCAAGGCCTCGGCCAATGCCTTTTGCTGTCCTTCCCCCAGCAACGTCCTCTCTACCTCTCCCCCTTCCACGCCCTCCTACACCAGGTGGCTTCCGATCTGAAATGGATAATTTACTTGTTAACTAGACTGCTTCAGCATTGATAGACGGGAAAAGAAAACCAGACTTGCTGGATCCTTTTTCTCAGAGTACGAAAAAAATGAAAACAAAGAAGAGAAGGGAAGAATTAAAGCAAATAAAACTTGGAAGCACATACAGCATGACAAGCAAATTCCTTTTAAGCCCAAAACAACGCAAGTGATAATATGAACTAAGAAATGTTCCTTCCAAGAAATAGTTGCATGTTATCGAACACGAACATATTGCTAAACAAGGAAACTAACCTGCACGACTCTTGGTTTCTTCTTGCACTTTATCAATAACCTGTTATGTGAAAGCAAAAAGATTACATGCAGAATAGATTTTACAAGACAGAACACCATCTAGCACCAAAAAAGCCAACAATGTTGAAAATATGTGTTTTGTACAAAAATCTTCTGCCACAATCAACATCCTAGAAGGTAGCCGAAAAACAAAAAAATAAATATACAGTTTCTATAATCAAGCATGCATATCTATCACAAGTTCCATCAATTTAATGATCAGTGTCATCTAAGATGAACATTCAAGCAGGTGGTCTTTCTACTGTTTATATTACTTGAGGGAGAATGAGCGATTGGAATAAAAGACTATGCAGATTGTACACAAAACAATCAATAAATTCCAGCCTCAAAGCATTATCAGAACTTTATATTTGATAATAACATGATTTTTTTCTCCAAAAATAGAAAAGTTACTTCCATGTTGAACCTATTGCCACATGTTAACATCTCGTAAAGGATATTACCTCATCAGGCACTCGAAGATACTTTATAGTATTTCCACGGATATAGCATTCAGGCATTCGCCAAAAACTGTCTCCATCCTACATCATAAGCCAGTTAAACTGTAAGCTAGTCCTCAACAACAAGACAAACTTGCAAGAAATTCAAGTATATCAAAAGCATACGGTACTTTGGAAGTGCAGATAACTTCACGTAGGTGGATGTTCATCCAAGTATCACAATTGACCAAATGCCCATTGTAAGTCTCCCCATTTTTCAGTTCTAACAACTGTTACAAGATACAACCACCAAGAATTACAAGCTGCAGAAAACATGACAAAAGGGTAAACAGAGTCTGACGCAGTAAACCAATAGGGTAAACAGAGTCCACATGAAAGTCAACGCAATAATGGAGGATCTCTTACCATGGGATGGCCTTGTGCCGTCTTAAGAAGAGAAAGAGGCAGCTGCCGTAAGAAACAAAAGAAATTCACAGTTTAGCCAAAGATGATCAAAGAGAACATAAACAAATTATTAGTACACGAAACTACAAAAAACAAAACCGATAAATGCGTTCTTTATCAACCTGAGATTTTTTTTAAAAATGGTTTGAAACAACACAAAAAGGAATAGAAAATCCAAACAACAATAAGAGACGCAACGAAAAAATCGAAAAGTTGGGATCTTTACCATCTTTTAGAATTGGGAAACAAAAGGGGCGTTCCTGTGAGAGGGAGAGTAAAGTGTCAAGGTAAAGTCAGTTAAATCTGCTAAAATCACAAAAATAAAGGAAGAAAACGTCAACGACCGAGCGGTATGTTACAGTTGTTACCCACAAAAGTAGAGTTAAGAGTAGTGAGAAGCCTTTGCTAAGTGCTACGACCTTTGAACTTTCAGCGCCAGTGGGTTGCTTGGAACTGGAAGAGGAAAAGAACAGGTACTAGAACACACAGACCCACTTTGAACTAGTTGGCTAGGGAATTCTCGTCATTTTAAAGGTAACTAGTTTTGAACCCGTATTTAAACGGATTGTTACCAAGCAAATAATGAATTTTAACTACAAAATTGAAAGTCAAACATAAGTATAAAATTAACAAATTGTATGTCATAAAATAAGATTAAGATAAAATAGGAATCTGACAAACAAAATGAGTCCAAAAATA
>JAOQMR010000004.1:7767121-7778003 GCA_027563865.1 Erythroxylum pelleterianum
ACAATTCTATTTGGAGTGTTCCGACATTTGTAGCACATAAGTAGGTCATTCTCAATTTTGACTTTACATCCATGAATAGAGCATACATTAATGTACCAACTATGCTCAGTTTGAATCTTTCTAATGATTGCAAGAATAGTATAAATACTATTCTGTTGTAATGTTATGAACAAGTACTAGAACACAGAGACCCACTTTGAACTAGTTGGCTAGGAAATTCTCGTCATTTTAAAGGTAATTAGGAAGAGTGAATCGGGTCAGCTCGAATAGATGACCCGATTAACAAGATTTGGAATTTGTTTATGCTTTTTCTTGATTATAAATGTTTTATAGACTTATGTAATAAAAATAGCTCATATAGAAATTTATATTCCCCTTTTAAAATTATGGAGAAAGGCATTCATAATTATAAAACAAATCAAAGTGACAGAATTCACGGAGGCAAACATGGAAATAACAGAACAATTGATCAATATACAAACAATGGACTATTACAAAATTGAGGTCTGTTCACTCAGCTTTACAACTGAGTTTTGCCGAGTGGATTTCAGGGTTAGGATATATCTATGAAAACACTTGACTACAGACAACATTGTCATGCCTAACCTCATTCTAACAGCAGCTTCTGTTACACGAACTTTGGAATTTTTACACGATATTAACTTAAGAAGAGCACCGGTCCGGTCGGTCAAGGAAAGAGTTCACTGTTTGCTTCATTTTTATATTTCTTGTAGACGGATGTCATATCAACCAAATGACGCATAGTTGGTCTACCATGGGGGCAATTCCAAGGTGACTTCAAGTCTGCCAAGTGCTCTAGTATCTGCGGATGAAGAACAGATGACTACAACTTTTTCTGCAATGATATCTTTCTCAAGTAACATCACAATCGTTGTGAATAGGATACATACAATGCCTAAAAAGTGTTGGATTGGAACAATGTAAGAAGGATTTGTAAAAAATTCATTCACCTAATACGAATGCGAATATCAAAATTTTGTTATTTCTAACATATGCATGATGATCTCGTTTCACAGAGAATAACATCTCTAGGAACAATGGGTGCTATCAGGTAGTACCTTCTGCATCTCATTCCTCCCCAAGGCATTTCCGATCACGACAGAGGATTTGCATGCCCGTGATGCAAGCATCGCACGAACTCTTGATGGGCAGACAGAATCAACAGTGTCCATTTTGTAACTGCCGATTATTGAGCATTCCTCTTGACCATCAGTAAGAGTAGAAATCAGCTCTTTGACATCTGTTCCAAAAGAAATTTACCAGTAAACTACTCAGGTTAACTGCTGCAAGATTCAAAGAGCTGTCCCCAATTTAAAGCATTATGTTTCACCCTTCCTCAAAAGGAAGACAACAGGATCATGACGATTTGACCAACAAAAAATTGAGGACTACATACGAGGTCATTAGCTAAACAACTTAGTCATGACAGAATATATGCATCTGAATCTCAATCAAGCAGCCAATTAGACAGTTCTCCCTAAGAATGTTTTTTCATTAATTGGAAAGAAAGCTCTTTCCCTACCTTTCCCTACCTTCCAATCACACAGATGTCAAGAAAGTTGTTGCAATGAGACTGCCTTTATTTACATGGTTATGGTGTATATAGCCCTTTGGGGGTAAATAAACGCATCAGAAGCACAAAAGATGGATCTGATATCATCGTATATGCACAGAAAAATATGTAATCACATGAACGCAATCCCAGGCATATTATGTGTAAATCAAAGATGTTTTTTTGGTTTTTATGTCAAAAAAAATTGTCACACTCGGCTGCAGATCATAAGTTTCCTGTATCATATACAATTGGAAGGATAATCAAAAAGAAAAAGGCTTACCTTCAGCTCCAAAAGTTGTGTTCTTGCTGAAGGGAACAGCTTTCAGTTTGAAGCGGTGTCCAGGTTGTGCCTGTAGATCCTCTTCGAGAGTAAATCCATTTTTCCTGACAAATTGGGAAAACCATACCCAAGTCATCAGCATACCATGGATGATCTGGTAGTAATTTTTATAACTGGTTTAGTTTAAAAATCACAATGAAAAAAAAATCAGTCAGAAAAGAGAATTGGTGAAGCATGGAATGTATTTTACCTGATTATTCCCATGTTCATCGAAGCAACTACTTCCTCTTCTGGAGATAGCTCCAGTTCAAGTGTCCTACACATGATACCAAAGACCAGTCATTAAGACTTTCTGGAGAAGACAAAGGAACCATGTAATATTGTGATGGAAAAAAGCTGAAACGTGATATATTGTTCTTGATCCACCGTTAGTAATACACCATTATACCTTAGAAAGGAACAAAGATTCCACAGATCAAAAACAAAGAAGGGATCAAACTCTTACGCACGTTAGATAGCTACTTCTAGGAAAAGATAAATTGATGTAGAAATCTGTAATAAAGGTCATGAATATCACCAGAATTTCATTTAATTTCAATTTAGTAATTTAAAAATTGTAACAGATCATCAGTTCATTACCGAAGTAAGGGTTGCTGATTCAAGATGGTTGATTGACATAGTCGCTCAAAATTGTACTTCTCGTCAGCAGCATGCTGCAAAAAGTGGCAGAAATGCCATGAGAAAATTCAAATTGTTTCACAAGAACAAATTTGACTACAGAAAACTGGACATCTGCTTTTTTTAACTCAAACTGTTAAGGGGATAGAAACTACAGACAGAGGAACAAGGTATTCCAATCCACAAAAAAGATACCTGATCAACTATGAATAAATCATTATCCAACTTTCCAATGATGAATCCAAGATTGAATTGCCCAAGTACCTACACATAGACAAAATGGAAATAATGCCACCCAGACAATCAAAGATACCATTAACAAACTAGAGGAAGGAAAAAAGTAATTGTTCAATGAAGGACAACCTTCATATGACAAAAATCTTGTTTTTTGAAAAGTCTTTCCAACTCAGTAATAGCTGCAGCTAGACCTCCGGCTTTTCGCTCCTCAATGGCTGGTTGAGAAAGTTCCAGTGATGCAGCGGCATAGCTCCTGTGGCTGCATTAGAAACCAGGTAAGATAATGTCTAGATGAATCACCAATTTCCTAAGTTGATCCTATTTCATACCTTTGGATCTTCATGACTCCAGAAAAACAGTTAGACCGTAACCTCAGCAACCTCTGCTGCCTCCTTGTCCTCAAGTCTCTCAAACTAAATTGCAGTTTGGAACATATCTTTTGCGAAGAAGACACTGAAGCATCTATGACTGAGTCATTGGATTGTATTGGAGGAGTTCTGATGATAGGATCATCACATATTTCATCAAGAGATTTGCTAGGAGAAGCAACTGATGCCATACTAGTAAGAAGTAATGGTTTTTCCATCTGTGCAGCGTCCTGGATATTAAGTTAAAAAAAGATTACGAAAGGGCAAAATTACAAGAAGTCCCAACACATTTACATGTTCCTCCAATCTTCCTATTACATTAATCTCCTTAAAGCATAAAAAGTTATCATCAAGACATTTGTTAACATTAAAAAAAAAAACTAAATGCAGAAACGTTTATGGCACAAACCTCTTCAGGGTTTCCACCCTTGTTATTCCCACTTGAAGGGGGTGAATTCCCAAATTTATCATTATTTGTATCCACTCTGAGGTACTTGGATGGCTGTGCCTCGCTCACTTCACCAAAATCCTCAATCTGATGATGATTATCAGAAAATTCTCTATCCAAATAATGTTTGACAAAATTATTTTCTGTGGGTTGACAGCGAAGAGTTTGATTTCTTAGGACTGGAACTTCAGATAGTACTGCACTGGTATCTTCTTGCTTTCTCTTATTTATGGTTAAAAACTTATTAAGTGTTGACTGAAGTGAGCAGGAGGCACTAATAGTGTTTCTGCTTCTATAGGTATCTAACTCAGTGACTTCAAAAGGCGGTGGAGCATTTTCCTCAGTTATATCAACCACATGAGTTTTGAGTTGTCTACTGTTACTCTTCAATAAATTATCAGTCTTCTTAATGTCATGCAATCTAAGAGTGAAGTCCTTCATCTTGAACTTTTCATCAATATCTGGGACAAATGTTCTGTCAATATGCAGGGAATGAGATCTATCTTGGCCAGTTTTAAGAGGACTACTGTCCTGCGGAGTGTGCTCCCCAGTTTGAATATCACCAGAATCACTGTCACCAGCAGGTAGTTGCTTTGACAATAAACAAGACTTATCATGAGGAGAATATGACTGAGAACGATTTGTTGGGCCAGCACACTCGTCAAAATTGTTAACAGAGTAGCACGCATTACTTGGAGAATAAATCTGCTGCAAGCCCTCCCTTAGAGCTAGTAATATGGAGCTCTCATCAGAAAAAAATATTTTCCTTTTATCTGGAGTTACATTGACATCACATTCCTTGGTTGGGACAGTGAATTTCATAATGGCAATGGGATATTGCCGGGAGTTTGCCCCTTTATATAACTCGTTCACCAGCTTGCTGACTTTTGGCATGTCAACTGGTCGACCATTTACAAAGTAAAATTGTCTATCTCCCAAACTGCGACCACAACCCTGTCCAGACTTGGAAAGGAAGCCATCAACCTTACAACCATCTGACAACTGTATATACAGAGGCTCTAAGCAGCTGAAGGTGCTCATGCCAAATACTGTTATGATGTTATCTTTTAGGGAATTACTACCTTGTGTTTTCAGAACAACAGATTTAGCACTTTTCCCAGCTGCATTGGTGCAGACTAATCGAACACCTTTGGCAATAAGAGCATACGCCTAAAATATGAAAAAAAAAACGTAATCATTTAAGACAAATAACAGCTACAGTACATTCCCATGAACATTCAACTTAGAAAACCAATTAAAACTATTGTACATTCCCATGAACATTCAGCTTAGAAAACCAATTAAAACTTCAAGTGCAAATTCACACAGAAATGATTCATTTTATTCATTAACGTCAATCACAAGCAATCCAAGCTTTAAAAATGAAGCTATCAATAACAGTAAACAGCAAAGAGGAAATAATATAAGAAGACATTACGTCACAGCATTATAGAGTTTCATGCACTAGCACAGAAATTAATGCTTTCATTTTCAACTACCTAATTGATACAAAAGCAATGAACTACTGACAGTGACGCTCAAAGTAGTAGGCAATATCAGATAATTAAGGTACGTTACAACCAATAGAGGAAAATGCTCACATTCAGCAAAGAGATCAGTTTCCCATATTCCTTGCGTATATTACGGAAAAATTCTTTGCTTCTGACAGGTAAATTAGAGAACAACTTCTTAACAGTAACAGTTGTACCAACTTGACGTGCCGTCTTTCTCTCAGATGTTAACACTCCAGTATGATCATAACTCAGGTGTGTCGCTACCGACTCATTTATCGTCCTCGTTTCAACAGTCAGATCTCCCAATGCACAAAGCGAACTCAATGCTTCCCCTCTGAAGCCTAATGTGGCCAAAGACTGAAGATCATGAAAATCCGACAGTTTTGAGGTGTGATGCTTAAGTGCAAGGACCTGTAAAAATAAATCAGACTTTGGAATTATATGCGAAATACAACGTCGAGAGAAAAAAAAAAAAGAAAACGGAAACAAACACCTCGAAATTGTTCGGAGAAATGCCGCAACCATTATCGATGACCTGGAACCACTCCTTGCCGTACTCTTTCAAAACGATCTCGATGGAAGTGGCTCCAGCGTCCAAGCTGTTCTCTACCAGCTCTTTCACCGCCGACGAGAGGTCCAAGATCACTTGGCCGGCACATATTCTGTGAACCACGCCTTTGTTTATGGCTCTAATAGTCGGAGAATCAACTGGCTTCGTTTCTTCCATGTCACACTCTTTAATCGGAGGAATTGAACATTACTAGTCAAACCCGAGAAATCAAACGAAACAATTTAGCCTGCAAAAATAAAGATAATTCAACAGGAACTTCCGGAATCGGGTGATTAAACCCTAGTCTAAGTGAATATGTAGAGATTTTGCCGCCAAAAAATGGGTAAAGAAGAGAGCCGCTCGGGCTATTTGGCTACCAGTATTCAACGTTCCGTGGGTTAAATGATTGTCCAAGACTATTTTTTGGTCCTAATCATTGATAATGTTGTTAGGATAAGCTTAGGATTACTATATTGAATATTGATCGCTTCCATGGGCATGAAGGGCAAAAGACTCAGGTGATTTGAGACAAAAATTTTATAGAAATCACAGGTCAAAGAGATTGACACTTGCATAATATCTCATTTTGGCCCTAATATGACCTAATCGTACTTTGAATCTGTATTTTTGGTGATTTAAGGCTATTGGAACAAAAGCCAGCAAAAAAACTCTAGAAAGAGCCCAAGAAGGATTAATAAGTATTTAAGGCAAAGAGAAACACCAAAAAATGGCAACTGAAATATCTAACAAGGAGATTAAAGAAAATTTTTTTCCAGAAGATCAACTTGTAAAATTTTCCAACTCAAAGATAAGAAGAAGAATACATACAAGATTCAATCTTCTACTCTTTCCTTTTCTTTCATTGTTCTGGAATGTTGATTATGAACAATTGTGAATGTATTTTAGCTGTGAATTGCTAAATTTGTTTTAGGAATTATTCTTGAATTGTTTTGTTAAAATTTTATGTTCTTGATTAAATAGAAACATACTTTGTGGTGTTTATTGTTTAAATCTTTGAATTAAATTTAAAGATTAGGTTGAAATATTTGTGTTATGTTGTACATCTAGAGCTGGTACCATATTAGACCTATAAACATCATATTAATAAGCAGCTGAAAAGAGATCTTAATTGTTTATTAGTTACCCATAGTATAGCTTCAAATCCAATCGGATAGTTAGCAAAAGTTTTAAGAGATTGAGAGGTCACCATTCCATTCTTGTATATATTTTAATTGAGATTACTTTGTTAGATCTTGAGAGATGATAATCATAACTATTGGATATCTAAGGTCAAGTATCATTAAATCAAGAAGGTGAGGTGAAAACAAAATGATGATAGAAGTAATTCCTAAATTGTTATCGTTGACAAATCAGAAGTTTATTATTGCTTTGTTAATAGTTCAATTATCAATTTCCTCTAATTTAGTTTACTTTCCAGCTACACTTATTATATTGTTTATCTTAAATAAATTGTTACAAAAATTGTTAGGTGTTTAATAACAATCTTAATGGAAACGATATTGTTTATACTATAAAGATATAACCCGTGTACTTACAGTGTAGATAGATTTCGAAAAAAAATCAAACAAACAAGTTTTTGGTATCATAGCCGAGGATCGTAAATTTATAATCTTTCTCAATTTAAGTTACTTTGCCTTAGGGAATTTAACACTTTTATTGTGTTATTGTAGTTGTATAAACATAAGAACAATAAGGAGTTCTAGCAAACTCATGTATACACAAGTTTTTTACATTACCAAGCAATAGAGGAAATTTTGAAAAATAAGATGCCAAGAAGCTATAAAAAGATCAATTCCAAAACAAGGGAACTAATGAGGACAACTAAGAACCCTCATAGACTTTAAGAGGTTGAGGTTTAATGCTAATCAATAAGGGATTGCAAGACCATCGGTAAATAATTTTGAAATTAAACCAACTTTGCTGAACATACTACAAACCAATGTCCAGTTTTATAAACTGACCAGTGAGATGCCAATGCTCATTTGTCCAATTTCTTGGAGATGTGTGATATATTTAAATAGATGAGTTATAAGAGGATGCAACAAGGATGTGTTATTTCCATTAACACTTAAAGATCAAATCAAAGATTCCATTCGGTTCAGCCTTGAAACAATTCATTGTATGGTTGAATTCTCTTAACCCAGAAAACTTGACTACATGGAAGCAATTGGTACAAACCCTTTTTAGCTAAGTACTTCTCCTTAATGATGATTACAAGGATCACTAATGATATAACAAATTTTCAACGAAGTGAAGGGGAATTATTATACGAACTGTGGGAAAGATTTAAGGAGTTACAAAGGAACTACCCTCACCATAACTTACCCAAAGAGTTCCTATTACAAACCTTTTACAATAGAGTCAATCTACCCACAAGAGATACTATTGACATAATAGTTGGTGGTTTATTGATGAGGAAGATAGTAGATGTTACACATGATTTATTAGAGGAGATAACAAATAATTGTTGTCTATGAATGGAGAGGAGCAAACAACAACCATTCTTCAAAGATCAGAAGGGAGTGTTTGTTGTTGATTTAGTGACATCATTATAAGTTGAAGTAGCGAGCCTGGCAAAGCTAATAAATAGCCTGAAAGCTACTTCTTCCAGTCCATTAAAGGCGATAAAATATAGATGTAAATTGTGCGGTCAAGAAGGCCATGTTACAACTAATTACTTCCTAGCGAACAACAACAATATGGAACAAGTAAATTTCATTGGAGCACACCTAAGTCAAAGTGGTAATAACCCTTACGTAAATACCTATAATCTTGGGTGAAAGGAACATTCAAATTTCTCTTGATCTAATAATGCAAGAAATCGAATGAGAGCATAAGACCCATTAGGATTTCAATAAGATAGGTTTAGGTCACTGGAAGCAAAGATAGACAAGCTAATGGATGTGTTGATTTCCAAGTTCACAAGCCAAGATGAGAGTCAAAAAAGGATGGAAGCTAAGTTCAACCAGATTGGGAAGAATCATGCTTCTTCCATCTATAATTTGGAGGTTTAAGTGGGGCAACTAGCAAATGCATTATCTACATGAAGTGTAGAGAGACTCCTGGGCAATAAAGAGTTTAATTCAAGGGAGTAACTAAAGGCCATCAAACTTAAAAGTGGGACGAAGTTGGAAGAACCAACTGAAAAGAAGGTTAAACCCCACCAAGACGGAAGCCAAGATAAGGAGCATAAGGAGGAACCATATGTTCTAAAGATCTCATTTCCTTAAAGGTTAAAGAAGAATCACATAGGCGCTCAATTTGCAAAGTTTTTAAAGAAGTTGAAGAGATTACAAATTAACTTATCCTTTGTGGAAACTTTGGAGAACATTCTCAAGTATGCAAACTTTCTCAAAAATATCTTATCAAATAAGCGAACTTGGGAATGCAATCAAATGGTCTCTTTAACGGAGAGTTGTAACTCCATAATTACTAGCTACATGCCCTTAAAATTAAATTATTCAGGGAGTTTTACTATATCATATGTAGTTGATAATTTAGAATTTTCTAAATGTTTATGTGACTTAGATGCAAGCATAAATCTTATGCTTTTATATATTTTCATGAAATTAGGGCTAGGAGATGTGACGCCAACATCCATGCTTATTTAGTTGGTGGATCAATCAAAAAAGAAACTGTTTAGTGTGGTGGAGGACATGCTAGTCAAAGTGGACAAGTTTATTATTCCTATGAATTTCATAGTGCTAGACGTTGAAACGGATCAAAACTATTCATTAATTCTTGGTGGAACATTCATGAATACAAGAAGAGAATTAGTGGATGTATCTGAAGGAAAACTGATTCTTCAAATTGGTAACAAAAATGTTTAGTTCAACATGAGTAAGGTATTAAAGAATCCAAAGGAGGGCAACACTTGCATGAAAATTGATATAGTTGATGAGTATGTAAAAGAGAAGAAGATGTTGATATTGAGGATGTAGAAGAAGATTAAAAGTTAGAGGAGGAGGAGGAGGACTTAGGTGAGAAATTAAAATCGAAAATCTTAGTAAGGACAGAAGCACCCATGCCACCTTTCATTTGAGAAAATACCTATTTTAGAGTTAAAACCCTTACTCACATGCCTTAAATATGCCTTTCTAGGTGAGGATCATGCCATACCTATCATAATTTCAAACAAGCTAGTAATTTCAAACAAGCTAGATGGGGAACAAGAAAAGAGAGTGGTAGAGATAATTAGAAAGAGGATGAGAGCTATGAGATAACAAATTTTAGATATAAGAGACAGAGTTCCTAATATGGGGAAGCATAGGATCAATTTTGATGAAGGTTATAAGGCAGTGAGGGAGAGACACAGATGACTAAACCCTCATATGAAAGAAGTAGTCAAGAAAGAGGCAGTAAAGCTTTTAGAAGTGAGTATTATTCACCCTATTTTGAATACAGCTAGTACAATATGTACCTAAAAAAGGAGAGACAATGGTGATGGAAAGTGAAAAAGGTGAATTAATCTCCACTTGAACAATTATATGTTGGAGGGTATGTATTAATTATAGGAAGCACAACATGATGACTAAGAATGATCACTTTCCTTTACTATTTGTGGATAAAATGATTAAGATGTTGAACACATATTCTATTGTTTCCTTGATGTGTATTCAGGATGTAATCAGATTTTTATCTATTTGGAAGATTAAGAGAAGACCACGTTCATGTATCCTTATAGAATCTTGGTTATAGGCATTTGTCAATATGTATCATTCAGATTATTCCTTTAAAAATTCAAATATGAATAAAACCATATCGCATGTAATTAATTATGTCCAATAATAACTAAAAGGACACGATCTCTTACATAAGAATGTACCATTCTATGTCATTCACAATAGACCTTTAGAAATTTAAACTTAAACATGTTTGACTATACAATCATATAGTTAACTGTGTCTTAAAATACAAATAATGGACAATTTTCTATACAATATGTATCCTATTGTCCCTCCAAAAATTCCAACATGAGCATGGCTGACATCATATGTTGGGCCCCATTTCCGAAGCCCAACGATCGTTTCGGAATCGAAGAACATAGACATAAGTGGGTTTCCTAAATCCCTGAACCCTCAAAGACAAACCCTCATTATCTAGCATCTCAAGCCCAAAGGTAAGCCCACAAAGCAAAGATCACAAAAACTAAATTTGACCTTTGAAAATGGTAGCCCTCGGTCTCTAGTTTATGTAGAACCAAGAATCAC
>JAOQMR010000004.1:7806727-7819301 GCA_027563865.1 Erythroxylum pelleterianum
ATAACATTGTATACATAATTGATCCAACTGCCGAAACATATGGAACATAATGCATTTTATCTCTCTCTTATTGTGTCTTAGGACATATACTTTGTGAGAACGAAATCTCATATGACATAAGTAAGAATCCCCTTTTGGAATTCTTCATGCTAAACCTCTTTAGTAATTTGTCTATGTACGTGGATTGAGATAACCAAAGCAACATCTTTGATCTATCTCTATAGATCTTTACTTCTAGAATATTGGCTGCTTATCTTATATCCTTTATGGAGAAGTCCTTGGATAACCAAATTTTTATAGACTGGAGCATTGGTATGTTGTTTCTAATTAACAAAATCGCATTCACATATAGCACTAGCAAAATGATTGTACTCCCAATAACCTTCTTATAGACACATGGTTTTTCCATATTTTTAATAAAATCAAAATCTTTGATTGTCTCAGTAAAATAGATATTCTTACTCCGTAATGCCTACTTAAGTCCATAACTAGTCTTTTACAACTTACATACTTGATTAGAAAATCTCTTGGATTCAAAACCCTTATGTTGTGTAATATACACATCCTTAAGCTAATTCTCATTGAGAAATATTATTTTGACATTCATCTGCCAGATTTCATAATTATGTTATGCAACTATAGCTAATAAGTTCCCTAGGGATTTAAGCACAGCTGCTGATAAAAAGGTTTCATCAAAATTAACTCCTTATTTTTGTTTGTAACCTGTAGCCACTAACCTTGCTTTATATGTATGTACATTACCATCTATGTCAGTTTTTCTCTTAAAAACCTACTTGCATCTAATAGGTACAATACCATCAGGTGCATCGACCAAAGTTCATATTTGGTTAATATACATGGATTCCATTTCAAATCTCATAACTTTATGTCATTTTAAAGAATCAATATCATAAATTGTTTCTTTAAAAGTAGTAGGCTCATCATGTATAAGTGATACATTGTCCTTCCCCTTTTTAGTATGTAGATTTAATTTAATGGGAGGATGATGTACCCTACTAATGTATTACATACTATGTTTCTCTTGAACTCTCAGTTGTAAATCATATGTATCAACTTGAGGTTCTTCTTCCATTTGGATATGAATTTATGGTTCTTAAACTTCTCTAAGTTCTACCTCACTTCCACTACTTTCTTTGGGAATAAACTCTCTTTCTAGGAATGTAATATATCATGACATAAACACATTTTACTCAAAAGGATGGTAAAATTGATATATGATACTTTCTTTTGGATATCCCACAAATTTGCATTTATCTTTAGATATTGCATACTTCACATAAACATCACATCCCTAAATCTTTAAGTGCGATAACCTTGGTCTACTACCAATCATATCTCATATAGTGTCTTGTCAACCAATTTGGATGGAGCTATACTCAGAAGGTAAGTAGTAGTTTCGAGGGCATATCCCTAAAAGGAGATAAGAAGGACTGATTGGCTCATTATAGAGTGTATCATATCTAATAGAGCACGATTTCTCCTCTTAGATATTCCATTATGTTGTGCAGTTCTTAGAAGAGTCCATTGTAAGAGAATCTCATTCTCTTTTAAGTAATCAAAAAAATTGTGGTCCAAGTATTCACTACCTCAATCTGACCTAAGTGTCGTAATACTTTTACAAGTTTGTTTCTCAACCTCAAGTATAATTTTTTTGAACTTTTCAAATGATTCAGATTTTTGTTTTACTAAGTACACATAACCATATCTAAAATGATCATCTATGAATATCATGAAATATGATAATCCATCTCTAACACAAGTAGACATAGGACCAAATACATGTGAATGTATAAGCTTTAATAACTTACTGACATGTTTTCCCTTTCTACTAAAGAGTGGTTTGGTCATATCTTCCAATAAACATGATTCATGATCAAAAGGATCCAAATATTTTTTTAAAATGTAACTTTGTGATTATATTTTCATTAATATGACCTAACCTACAATGATATAAATAAGATGGATTTAGATCACTTAACTTCATTTTCTTGCTATTTATGTTAAGGATTGACCTTTCAAGATAATTTATACAAACCATTTATTAGTAATTCAAATCTATAATAAGCATCATCTTTATAAAAAAGAACACCTCTTATTTTTAATAATAAAGACAAATTCATTCAAATCTAAATAAGAAATAGAAATGATATTTCTAGTAACAACTAAAACATAATAACCATGATTTAGTTCTAGTTTAAGGCTAGAAGGCAAAGCTATAATACAAGTTTCTACAGCTAATGCAACAACTATTGCTCCGTTCCCAACTAACATATCCACTTCACCTTTTCTCAGTTATCTACTCCTTGCTAATATCTATATATTATTACAAATATGAGAACCACACCTAGTATCTAATACCTAAGAATATATGAAAAAAGTAGATAGATTGATCTCAATTATAAACATACCTGAAGAAATAGCTTCCTTAAGCTTCTTATCTGTTAGGGTAGCAAGATAAGTTTAGTAGTTCCTCTTCAAATGTTTATTAACTCCACAATGAAAACATGTGCCTTTGTCATTGCTCTTCTTCTTGAAACCACCTTTGGGCTTTGTTACTCTAATAGAAGCCTTCTTTCTTGTTATTATTCTTCTTGGAGCCCTTTTTCTTTCTTTTGAAAAAATCCACAACAAGAACAGAACTAAGTTCCTTCTTAAACCACCCCTTTATAGTATCGAGCATATTGAATAGTTCAAGTAATGTCATATCCTTTTGATTCATATGAAAGTTGATAATGAATTGTGAAAAGTTTGAACTAAAAGACTGTAGCACCAAATCAATGCTCAACTCATAATCCATGACAAAACTTAATTGGCCTAATTTTTCAATATGGTAAATCATCTTCAGCACATGTAGGTTCACTAAAGATCCTTCTGTCATCTAGAATTGAAATAACGATTTGGAGAATTGATACCTCTCCATCCTATTTTGTGAACCAAACAACATCATCAATATAATGTTGATGATATCTCTCTCAAACCTCATTAGTCGCTTCTAAGCTAAGCTATGGTGAAACAAAAGTGTCAAAAACATACAACTTCTTTTCTTTCTTGAGAACAATTCTCAAGTTGCGAAACTAGTTCAAGAAGTTAAATCCATTTAGCTTGTTAGCATCTATGATGCTTCTCAATGTCATATTAGTACTCATCTTCTTTTGATAACTGAAAGACATAAAAGAGCAAGTATTAGTTTGTATCATAAAATTAAAAAAAGGACTTTAATAAATATTTGATTACTCTTACTATTTTATTCAAAATAATGGCCCTTACTAATAATTTGATAAATTATTAAGTAAGTTCCTAGTGAGCTAGGATCTCATTCAAAAATAGTTGATCATGAGTTTGCTAACAAAACAACTAAATATCAATTAGGTAGATAATAATTTTATCAATCATATCGTATGTGATTGTTGGATTAGTTAGGTGACAACTCTGTCAAAATATATCTTATATATTATTCCAAGCCCTACCTCTAAATCTATATGATCATGAGTTTGCTTATTTAAATCATACAAATTTAGTTAAGTATGATCTATTAATTTAAGATAAAATATATTTGGGTTAAAGAGGACTTGATTTTACTAAATAAGCCTTATAATAAACAGAACTATGATTTTATTCTTAAATAATGGAAGGCAACTATTATATTCTTAATGTGAATTTAATATTTAATTGAGGATTTATAATTTCAAAAAAAAATTAATCTCATCAAAATAATATAATCAAATTATATTAATAATTTATAACAAAATATAATTATGAGAGAAATCATTTAAAATCTTTTCTTGTTTCTATTTTATTGATTTGATAACTAATTTAAATTAATAATTTAATTTCTTAAAAAATTAGAGTAAATTCTAAAATATTCCTAATAATGATATCTTTTGAAAACAATTTTCAAACATTTAGATAAATATGTTTTAATTTATTAGGAATTTAAACCAATTTAATCTCCTTTAATTTAATTTAATTAAAATTAAGGCTTAAAACATATAAAAATCAAATAAAAATGTGGGGACTGTGATGCACGCGCCGGTAGCTTCTGTTGCAGACAGATAAAGACACGTACCCCATCGTTTTCCAAAATCAGGGTTTTCTGATTTTGTTGTTGTCACCTCCTCTGCATCTATACCGTGTCTTCCTATCTACAAGGCTACATTGGAGTTGCACCATCGCTTCCATCCACCTTTGGGTATGGGCGAGTAGTACCCTTGCCAATAGTGACAAACACCAGTGGTGAGTGGTGACAGAGGGCGTTTAATCCCTCAACAGCAACAATTCACTATAAGTGAAAAAAATGACCATTGTGCCACCAAAAACAATATCCTCATTCATTCTAGGTTGGCATGCAAAGTCTATATTTTTCCCAAAAAAAAACAACCAGAAGAAACAAAAGAGGAACATGCATGATCTAATTTTTCTTAATTATTTAGAACCATTCATCACAAACACACAAGCAACAATCCAAGTTCCAGTTTTCAAATTCCAAAGGCAGAGAACATAGAAAGGAGATGCGGCATAAAAAATTTTCACAAGATATATCAAACAACAAGTAAATCATTAGCCTTAATTCAATAAAAACAAGATTACTACCCTTAATTTTTATCAAATCGATAACAATCAAGCAATTAATTCAAGTTAAACAATTAAAGAAGACTCTAATACTATTATTGAAAAACCAAATGTGATCGAATTATAAACACAGCAAAAAAATAAAATTTTTAGGGTTTTTAATCGAATCTCAATAATTGAATAACTTGAAAATACTTGAATCATAAAATATAAAACTACACCTGATTCGATATTCCTATTGAATTCCTTTCAAAACTTTTTTGACATGTCAATCATAAGATATTCACGTGTCCAACTTTTAATGATATCTGCAAATTAGTCAAAGCACACTCACCTCTTTAGGAGGAATTAGTAGGAGTGTTAGCTCCTTTATGCTTATTCCTATGTAAAAAAAAAAGCATTATGGTTTTAATTTTATTAAAATTAAATACATCAATTATAATTAAAGTCAAACTCTAATTATAATTAATTTAGTTTAATAAAATTAAATATATCATAGTTGGTCCCTAAAATTTCTCAAAATTTATAATTAAGTATAATTTATTTTTCTCTTTTAAACTGCTCTTTATGGGTGACCCAATAAGTTTTTAATTTATTGAAAATAACTATAAATTTTAATTCATAATTAAAATTAGATAAATTAAAGCTCATTTTAATTTACCTTTAATTCTCCAATTAAACAATTTATAATCATAGATCAAGATTGACGTCTAGCAGCATGTCATGACCACCCAAATATCAGGAATGTCAAAGTGGTTTGATTTAATATGTCCATAGATGGTTATGATGTATAATTTAATCACTTTGTTATTTTATGTTTCAATCGGACAAAGTATGGATATAGTGACTCTTTTGAATTCATTCATATTCGTTCTTACTAATTAGTAATTTATTTAAAATTGATATTTAAAACACTTTTTCAAATGTTAATTCACTCTTAGTAGAGAATTCTTTAAACCACTACTAATCAAGAACAATTTAACATTCTCTCTAATTACTTTAAAGTGAAGAATGTTTTATTGCTTACTCAACTATCTTCATATAGTCTGTAATATATACAGGTACTATTAACTAAATTATCCTAAATAGGATAAGTCATAAATAATATCAAAATATTGTAATTCTCACATGAGATACTTTAGTAAGCTCAAATTTAAAGATTAATTTTACAACCATCATAATGAGGAAAAATTGTTGACACGTAAGTACTATTTCATTTGGAATGCTCGTTAGTTTAGTGAACATATTTTCTAATAAGCACTTATATATCAGTTTAAGTATTTCTATATATTAATTTCTGATAACAATTACTTTTTTCATAAAAAAGAAACAGAATATATGCTAATTTTACCGTTTCATCAATAGTTCATCTTGAAGAAACTATAACTAGGAACAATTTGAGAATAATATATAAATGTAAATTGAATCTTATAATTATCGTCTCATCATAATTTCAGTAACACATTAATTATTTTAAAAATTTTACCTTTAATAGTAAATATCAAATGCAATTAACATAATACATAAATATAAGAATGTCTTTATAATTAAATAATAATTTTATGCACAAAATTGTAATCAACTAATTGGCTGCAAGTGCGTAAACAAGTAATCTATGCATTAATTATATTTTAAGTGAACATGGCAAAATGCTAGTTACATCTTACAAGGTTTGCTTTTCCTATTGAAGCAAAGTGATATAAAAGTTAATTTTTATATAGTTTGATTAACACATGATGTCAACATATTGAAAGGCACGCATTAAAGCAATGATCTGTCAGTTTCCTGAATAACCTAAAGATTTTGTTAAAATAAAAAAGGTTGAGAGTAGAAAATGTCGTCTTCAGTATAGTTTCCGGTTTTCTGTTTTTTCTCTTAAGCGAGGCAATTCTTTAGGGTCATCTTCTTCCCACCAGGACCGTACTTTTTTGCTTTTCTGGTACACGATATCAGCCACTTGATTTTTGTCTCTCCCAGCAAATATTTTTATGCAACTCGTGCATGAGTTGTGTTGGTTCTGGCATCCTCATCGTACATCAACTAGCCTGCCAAAGGCTAATACAACTTGATCAACTAGCCTGCCAAAAAGCTAATACAACTTGAAAAAATTCACTTCCCTGCGCTACCTCGTCAAGAAAGATTAGCCACTCTTAAGCACTAATTAAAGGAGCTTAGATTCTCTGTCCAATTTTATGGTATCTTATATTTTATGAATTTTAATCATTTATTTATGTGGGCTCTATATAGGTCCCGCATAAATAAACACAGGATCCGCATAAATGAATGGATGAGATTTATAAAACATAATAAGATACTATAAAACTAAATAAAGGATCTTATCTCTAAGCAAAGCGCCCCTAACTCCAGGTTCGAATAGTGCTCTCTTAACACACTTTTATAAAATTTCTGATCAATTCGGCTTGCCAATCCAAAAAATTGCGGTTGCTATCGTCTGTAACAAATAAGTTATTAACCTTAATCTTAAAAGGCTATTTTAATTTTATGTATTTATTTCCTTTACTTGTTTTAACTATTAATATATTGACTTAAAATATTGATTAATTGAAGTGAGAGCAAATTGACCAAACATCATTTAAAGGATGCAAGTTGCACATTCTAGTCGGCTGGGCTTAATAGTCTTGGGCAGCCGAATCAACGCGACCACATAAAGTGAAATTGCCGACATCAATGCCCGTGAAGGTTCGGGAACCTATTAAAAGAAATCGTTTTGTTTCTGTTACCCACAGTAACGACACCGCATATGGTGAGCCCGTAGTCTTTAGAAAAACAAATCCGCAGTCGCGTAAGGGGCATGTGGGTCTAAAGGCACAAATGATAAATCTTCCGACAACAGATAATTAATAAGAACAAAAACTCCAACTTGCCAGTTCTATGGCGGCCCGCCCCCGATGCTTCTCATTCAACGAAGGATTTTTGTATGCGGCGCAACAGATCTTATGGGACCATCCGTATTCTGCCAAACCCCAAAACGCGGCGGATTAGACACAGATAAATTTATTAATTACTAGGAGAGCTATTCGCTTGTTTGGAACTGGAAGGATTTATGTAATCACATGTGAAGACGAAAAAGGCAATGAACTGAGGCCAAATCATGTGGATGTGTCTGGTTCGGTATTAATCATTGACATGCTTACGTGGGTCTAATTTAATAACGTAAAAAAGATCTAAAAAGTTGAAGGTTGGCTACGTTCCAACTAATCATAGGAATTCCCATGATTGCCTGCAGTTAGGTTTTGCCATTGTAGGTTACGGCCATGGGCTTACGAGGCCTTTCTGGTATGAACCCAATTGGGTATCCGCTCTTGTTTCAGGAATACCGGCTCAGTACCTGTCTTCGCGGCCTCAGTTGTTACTGTTTTGTATCCTTTGTTTTCTAATACCAGAAAGGATTTAGATCCTGTGAGAAACTGGGAAGTGTTCTAATTTTCGAACATGACCGTAAAAGATAACATTTTCTTTTGTTGAAAATACCGTTACGATAGGGTTGGCTGGCTGATGGGAAGTGTTCTAATTTTCGAACATGACCGTAAAAGATGAGATTTTCTTTTGCTGAACATGACCGTAGAAGATTAAGAAAAGTATTAATAAAAACATAAACTATTATGTGTAGATGATTACAGAAAAGTCGTGGATATTTGGATTGAGCAGCAAATAGTAGCCAGGCATTAGAGATGAGGAACATGAGGAAGCAGCTGGCAACACGTACGGGCTGGAAAACAACAAAGCATGTTATTGTTCGTCCCACCCATTTCCCTTGCTCAATCCTCAAAGTTATCCTCCAAACGCATCCCAACAGTCATCCTCCCCGGTCAAATGATATTTGTTCTCGTCACAACCCTCCTCTCATAACATGATCAAAAGAGGAAATGCACAAGAGAGGAGGACGTAGAAGCAGAAGGATGGATAAGAGATTTAGAAAGCACAACCTATATTACAATGTCACCTATCTATCAATTACCACTAGTCAACCCCTGTCATGTATGTATAAATGTTTAAGGGAACTTAACGGAATTCGATGTGCAGAACTTTTGTCCTTGATTTTGTTATATGTATAATATTTATTGTAAATTTTTAAAATTTAAGACCCATTTATAAAATAACACTATTGTTTTAAAGGAAATTACATGTCTATATGTATTAATGTTAAATAAGCCTCTCTTTTTTTGTTTATTTAAAAGGTTGAATTGATTAGATTGTGATAAGATAACTTCAATTCTTTAAATCAAACATAATGCTAAAAATAACTCATTTTTCATTTGGATTCTTTAAATCAATTTACTAAAAAAAGAAAAGGTTTTAGAGTTATTTTTTTATATTAATAATTTTTTAGATACGAAAATGCTAACTAGATGTGGAAGAGAGTAACAACGCTTTTAACGAATACAACTAAAGAGATCTTGGTTGTTTTTTAAGGATCTAACGGTATTAAGATGAAGTCTTGCTAATAGAATTAAGATATATAAAAAAGGTTAAGATCAAGAAGGGTGTAAATAAAGCTATCTTGGATAGCACCATAAAGATATGGAGAGTAGTTAACAGAAAAAGTTACAAACTGACAAAGAAAGACATGATGAAGATAATTTCATAAGCTAAAAGCAAAGTTTACGAGAAATTATATCAACGGCTAAAAATAAAGATGAAAAAATGATATATTTAAGTTGGCGAGAGCTAAGGAATAAAAAATGAGAGACTTAAATCAAGTTTGTTGTATAAAAGATGAAACAAGATGATTGCTCGTGACTAAAAATGACATTAATAGAAGATGACAGAGATACTTCTATAACCCTTTTAATGAAAGCGTAGAGGATTACATCTCTTTAGATGATCTTGGCACGTTCGAGAGGTATCGTAACTTTATTTGTTGCTAGCATATTACAAAGGAAGAAACTAAAAGAGCTTTGAGGAAAATGAAGAGTGGAAGGGCAATAAGACCTCATAAGATACCTATAGAGATGTAGAAGAATTTAGGTAAAAAAAGTCTTACTTGGCTAAAGAAGCTTTTTAATACGATCCTTAGGTCTACCAAAATATCGGTCGAGCGAAGGCTTAATATGCTAATTGCTCTATACAAAAACAAAGGGGACAGTGATTGAAAAACTAAAAGGGTTAATTGTTTCGTAAACTTCTTTGGCATGAATAAAATAAAATCAAGCAAAAACAAAAAAAATACCAAAAATTTGCTAACGTAGCTCAGCACACCTTGTCTACGTCTGCGGGGCCCTCACCCAGCTTAATTACTTTCACTGAAGTACAATAGATTTATCTAAGGCTTTACTGAGCCGATACCACTCAATCCTTGACACTATCTCTCAACCTCACTTTCCGTGAAAGAATTTCATACTCAATAGTACGATCATCTCGTACTAACCTTGACAAAAGATTTTCTCAATCAATCTTTTAACGAAAGAACAATGAACAAATAACTTAAGTGATTAAAATAATAAAGAACGAAAACTAAATACACTTGAGATAGAAAAGAACAACTTTCTAATAAGTTATGCTCCAATGAAATAGATCTGGAAGCGCAACTTCAACAACTCCAATTAAACCATATGGGACACTAGACGCACCATGTATATTTCACGCACAAACCCAGAATATTAAGTATAGAAAATAGATGAAGACCCACGGTGTTTCTATTAAAAACAACTCACAATCCCAGATGAAGGCGTCTGGAAAAAGTAACACACAAATCCACTGCATCGTAGCCAATCCAATCTTCACGGTGGCATCTTTCATTCAACATGCATTGTTTAGTTCACTGCTGTGACATACGCAATACCGCAATATGCAATATTTGTTCTATGGGCAATTAACACTCTCCAACTCTAATCCACACACACCCGTCAACTCTGTTGCCGACTTCAATGCCACACACGCACATCAACTACCATGCAAGACCACTGCTCACTCTTGATTTTTCAAAAACAATCACATAAGCTGCTTTTTCAATGCCCACTACACCATTGTAACTCCTCTTTACGGTAGCTTCCAATTAGACATGCACATAGCCACAACATTTTATTCAATCAACTAACATATGCAACCCCACTCTATACCATACTAAACTAAGATAGATTTCTGCAGTGTATATTTCTTAATCAATTAACACATGCTATCCTTTCACCACATAAGAGATTCACGCTATAGGTAGATATCTGCAATAGATAGGAGATGTGGATAATTACACACCTTGGAGATAGACTTCTGCCATTATTAGAAGATATGCACAAATCACTGACACACTAAATATCCCACTTCAACCAAATAACCACAACTTTAATTCCACCATGCAACAACCTCGTCTTTTTAATTACCGCACAAGAGATTCACCACAGCTGTTAATAAGAGAGTCCAATATACTGTAGAATTCCTACAAGTTAAATCTTATAAGATATATACAATATATCCTAACAATCTCCCCCATTTTTGGCATTGTTTATCACAAATATGAAACTCCCCTTAAATAACATAACTGGACCTATACGTATTAAATTCACAATTCATATGACAAGTATTCCCCCTTAATCAAACGTCAAGTTTCAAAGAACATCACAATTATCTAAATTTCTCCCCCTTGGGACAAAAAAATGCCAAAAAGCACAACGATTAGTCACGTATATACCTTGAAATCTTCCCCTGAATGGAACAGTCACCATAAACAATCTGATGTCTTCCCCTTGGGACAAAACAGTTATCAAAACGCATAATCATAAGAATCAAAAATAGATGTAGCGGAAGAATCATAAGCACGCCAAGATGACAATTTACCACCAGTCAAAACACTGAGAGATAAGCCCGAAAGAGAGAGAGATACTGATGAGAGAGCCGAGGAGTCTTCGGTCGAGCCAAATAGAAGTCACAATGCAAACTATTAAAAAGATGAGATGACAATGACAACATAAAAACTAAAAAACTAAAAGAGACAAATCTTTTTTTTTGTTTTTTGTTTTTTTAACAACACAAAAAAAACTTCAAAAATATAAAGTACACAGTCCTTGTACTTCTCAAAGAAATTCAAACCTGGTCCTTTTCTTCGTCATATTATCTTTGTCACCGGTTTCTTCTTTCGAAGTAACTGACTTGCCCTCTGTTTGACCAGTTTCTTTACAAATAGTAACTAACTATGAATCTAGACAACTTCCTGTTTTTCCTTCACAATGTCTTTGTGTCTGTAATTGACCATTTCTAATCCAAGTGTGCTTCGGTAACATGGGTTGCCGCTAGAAATTTAATGAAGAGTGTCTAGATTTTCAAATTTGACCTCTTTGAAACATAATTTGTAACATTTTATAACATCTCGGTTTTATATGCCTGATAACTCTGCAAAAATGACACGTCGGTATAAATCTTCAATTCTTTCTCGATGTTTCTTCTTCTCGGATAGATCTGGACATATTATTTTTCTCCTCGTTCACTTTAGAGCACTTACCCTTATAGCCAATACCTTGAAGACCCCCTTTAACCTTACCAATTTTCATTAACTTTTCTAGTTTTTTTATGCCTCCATTCAACATTCTCAATCCTTTTTCAGTACTTACTAATTTCATTCTGGCTTCACCAAGCTCATCTGATGTCAACGTCAATTTCTTTTCTAACTCTTGGATGATGTTCTTTATGGAAAGATTCTCTTCCTTCAATCTTTCATTCTTTCTACATATTTTCACCCATTTTTCGTACATTAATTCGTAAGGCTCGTAAATATTCCCCTTTTGTCATCTAAGCCACTTCCATCACTGTCATAATTTGATAATAGGTCTTAAGATGAGTTGTTTTCGAAATTTTACGATTTTTCCTCTTTTTGGTTTTCAGTTACTTCTTTCTCATTTACTGTTAAGCAATTAGCTGGACTTTTGCTATGTAAAACAACCAACGCAGCACCATTTGCTATTTCTTCTTTGCTACCATATTCACTCTCGGAATCATTCTCAATCCAGGTACTTGTGAAAGACTTTCCTTTTCT
>JAOQMR010000004.1:7864213-7887472 GCA_027563865.1 Erythroxylum pelleterianum
GTGGTAATAAGTGTATTGCATGGTCACAATGTCTCGGAGGCGGCAACCCATGTGGCTTAGTAAAGACATCACTGAACTCTGACAGAACCTGCTCAACCTTATAGCAATTTGCCACAGCATTCTCTTGAGAAGATACTAGTTCTAAACGGTAAAATTCCGAAATCGCATCAATCCGAGCCAAACGTTTTAAGCCGTTGAACTGAACTGATTGCATCTTCTGAGCAGAATCTCCCACCTATTTCATTGCTTTCCCCTGATAATCAAACTGGAATACGGACGAGCGATAATCGGTCACAACAGGCCCGAGGGTGGCTAGCCACGCAACGCCTAAAACCATATCCCATTCCTGCAATAGTAGGACATAAAAATCAACAAGCACTTCCTGACCTTGAATGAGTAAAGGAACCTATTGCACCAGCCCTTCACACATCAATTTCTCACCACTTCCGACTAGGACAGAGAACGGTGGTGTCGATGTAACCATGAGATTCAGAAATTTTGCGACCCTTGTTTGTACAAAGTTATGTGTACTGCCGTTGTCCAACAATATCTGTACCGGTTTGCCGTGTACCATGCCTTGAAATCGAATGGTTGAGACCGATGAGCCTCCTGCCAAGGCGTTGTAAGAAATCAAAGATTGGGGCTCAATAGTTGTATCAGGTAGAGTAATAACTGGATCAGTGGCTGGTGGCGAAAGAGGGGTCAGATCAGTAACATCAGGAGGATCAGAATCTTCTTCAAAGAGGAGCAAATGGGGTTTGGCTTTACATTTATGGTCCCAGGAGTACTTTTCGTCACAATGGTAACACAAGCCCTTTACACGGCGTTGTGCGGCGTTAGACTGAGATAGGCGGCGAAAGGGAAGTCTGGTACCACTTGGGAGGGTGACTGTCGCAGATGTGTTGGCTGGGGTAGGGGTCGGTGGACTGAAATTAGACTTAAGTGTGGGTAGGATTGGTTTAGTGTTACCCAAGTTGGGCTTAGTATACCCCTTTTCTAGCAAGATCCGTTGCTCATGTAATTGGGCAAAAGTCATTGCATCAGCAAGTGTAGTGGGCCTGTGCACTAGCACTGAGTGTTTTATGTCGGCCCGCAAGCCTGAGATAAAACAATGAAGCAGAAAGTGGGCTGGTAGATGAATAGTGCGATTGGTAATTTGCTCAAAATTTGACCTGTATTCGTTGACCGTGGCTGTTTGCTGCAACTTGGCTAATAACCCCTCCGGCTCTTCCAGGTCCGGTGGCCTGAATCGTTGCAAGAGAGCGGCAGTAAAGGCTGTCCAACCGGGGAGCTGATGGTTTCGGAAAAGCCAATCATACCAATCCGCTGCTGCATCATCAAGATAGAACGACGCGATAGTGACACGATCGTCGGTAGGAATCCGGTAAAAGTCGAAGTAGCGGTCTGCCTGTAATACCCATCTCTCGGGGTTAGTACCGGAAAAACGAGCCATGTTTACCGGAGCCGGCTTGTGGCGACCCAAAGGAGTATCGAACCCGGCGTCCCCCGAACCTGAAACTCCCTTCCGTTCATGTTCAGTACGTTGGAGCTCGCGGTTGCATATGGCTGAGAAACGACCCATAAGTTCATGCATCATCCTTTTCTGCTCCTCTACAGATGAAGCAATGCCATCGAGATCCTGGCGTAAGGTTGTCTGAGCAACATCAAGGTCATGGCGTAATGCGGTCTAGGCTTCAGCGACAGATTTGACGTTGTCGTCAAGTGTTTTCAGTCGTGTTTGGTGAACTTGGTCTCCTGCCATCTGTGCAGTCTCTCAATGAAAGCACCAGTGTTACGTGTAGCAATGCAATAGTAAAAATTAACACAGCAAAAGCAATATGAAATCTGCAGAATTGGCTATTAGATTCCCAGGTTACAGGGTAGGTTCCTTACAAAGAAGAACAGGGGATGAGAAAAGAATTTCACAGAGGGATGAGAGAGAGAAATTACATTCCAGTGATACCAAAAGCATGACCAATTTATTCTCAGAATACACAATATAAGGACTGACACTAACGAATCTAACAAACCGTTATTCTTCATTATCGGCATTGCTGAGGTGACAGAGAGCATCTAATCCAGCTGCCTCTTAAGGATAGTCTTAAGTCTGTTACTCTTTCTCGGGCCAAGTGCAATGATTGGGTTGTCTCGGATGCTGGGCTCACCTTAGGACTTCATTTGCAGGCTGATTCATAACAAAATATTCCATGATATATTCATACACCTGGATGTAGGCGGGGCATGTTCTGTGTCCCGCGTACTGTATTATTCCGACATTTCATACAAACCGGTTTCCACTATTGGTTTGAAGATAGATTCTAATTTTGACCATCGCCTTGGCATAAGTTTCTGCCACAATTGGTGCCTAAATAGTGGCCTTTCATGCAATTAACTTGGCAGATACGACCTGCTATTGTTGTCCCTCCCTATTATTAATATGGTTTCACCCAACTCTGTGTTTTGCAAATAGTCACATGGATAACAAAAACGAGTTGCTTACAATACAATCCATTATGAAAATTTTATGAAAGATGATAAAAAGAATGCAAAGATAATTCTATCTAGTGTATTAATCCAACTTCAATCTACAGCTGACAAGACAATTACCAGAAAACACAATAAATAACTGACAGACGTATGATTAGTCCCAGAAAATATAAGGAATAAATTAAGAAGTACGGACACGACAAAATAAAGCCATGTATCGAATGTATGTCCATGTCAGACACGTATTTAACACGGACATCCACAAATAATGCATATATATACTTTATATTTTTAAAGGGGACTTATAAAGTACACAATATATATAAACTATCAAGATATTGAAAGTCTCGAAACACAACAAATATATATCATATTATGAATTCTGAATTTTTGTAATTCTAAATTTTATAATATATATATATATATGCCGTGTCTGTGTATACCAAATTTTAAAAATTAGTGTGTTCTATGTTCGTTCCTTGTCCGTATCCATGGTCCTTAGGAAATAACGCAGCTTATCCGAATGAGATGTTTTTCAATCCTTTTTATTCAATTCTTACAGATTCTTTACAGCAGGATACTCCATCCTAGTCGGTAGAAATATTCCATGTACATGAACAAAACTGCAGATCTCTAAAAAGCCAAAAGTGAAAAAGAAAGCACAAAAGAGAGAAAAAGGGCCGGAACTCGAACTATGGATCTGGTCAACTATATTGATCAACCAATACGTATACAAGACAACATTCATCTCTGACGACGCCTATATATATATTTTTCTTCAGACAGAAACAAGCTTTAGATTTACAATAGCCAAAAAGGCAGCCCATGCCAAACCCGGCTTAACTAAATCTCCAGCAATGGGGTTCACCTCTTTGAACTGGCGAGAACACCCAACAAGAGCTCCAAACATCGCTAAACACGCGATCAATCCAAGCCAACTGGCTCCAATCCAAAACGCAATAGGGTACCAAGCCAAACTCAATCCCAACTGAGCCAAGTAAAGCGTAAAAGCCGTCGGCTTCTTATGAAACCCACCCTCGGCCCAAACGAGCCAAGCCGAGAGACTCATCAAGAAAGTGGTGGCCATGCAGGTCATGTGCAGGACCCACAAAGGCGGAAACCAGAAGGGCCTTGATACGGCACCATAAGCAGCATTACTCGAGCCGAAGACGTAAATGTTAGCCATGGTTAAAGATAAAGGAACTGCCACCGCCATGGCCAATGATCTAACACCGCGTTTAGCCATGGCCATCCTTTTGTCGCGCCTCGTTCTTACGCTGTGGCTTCTGTTCATCGTTGTGGTGTCTGTGGTAGAGTCGTCGTGGGTTTCTCGGGGACGCTGCCTGATGTTTTGAGAGGCATCCATCGAATAAAATTTAGAGAAGAGGGTAACGTGTATTGTGGGAGGAAATTGAGGTAGGGTTATTGTTTTTATGGGACAGAGCGTGTATTTCTGGATTATTTCATTTGTTTGTTTTGAGGAAGGCAGGAGTATGAGGAACAGGTGGACGGCTGAAATGGAGCGTAGTGGAAGGTCGATTGGCTGAGTTACACGTAGGTGAGGTGACCATACAAGTCCCCAGAATCATCAAACCGACGTAATCTGATCTTTTTCGGTAAGTTCATACTTGATCGGATATGTCGTGTAAGAAAACTGAACAGAGATGATGACAAGTGTTGTCGGCAATGTCTACTTCAGCTCGGGGAACTTTCGACCAACACGTGGCCGTTTGGAACATCCTTGTGGGTCACCTCACGAAAGTGGATTGGGTGGGGAAAAAGGCTATTTCACCGAAACTCCAACCCTTAATCAATTTAATAAATCCTCATTTCATATAATTAATCAAAACTGTAATCAAATTAAAAGATACGATATTAAAAAATAACATAATGAATTGATTACTTAAATTTCATAATTATTGAATATAAATTTTTAATAATTAGTAGTTGTAAAATACAAAAAAATATAATCAAACTCTAATCTCATAAAAATTGTAAATGGTGATGAACATGTTCGAGACTACAAAAACTACTACAATTTATCCCCTTCACCAAATTAAAAATAAAATAAATTAAGATGAAAATTAAAATATATTAAAAATAAAAAATAATTAAAAATGAAATTAAATAAGTTTAAACAACAATGAACATCTAAACTTCAAAAAAAAAACTATTAGTAAAAATATATAATTTCAGTATTGATTCTTTGAATTGATCACTAATGTAAAGATAAACCTTTATATTTTTGTTATAAATTGATTATAGTTAACAAGCTCTAACAACCTATTTCTTCTTACTCCTTTGTTAACCAAAATAAAATCATTAATTAATTTTCTTAAACGACTCTAAACTCTTTGGATTTAATCTATTGACAACACTAAAAACTAAAGCAACTACCAATTCTAGCCGACATACACACAAGCTCAATTTATTTATACTAGATTATATATATCTATATAACATGAGTCAAATATCCTATATTGAACTTTTTTATTTCACTACTAAATATTAGAACAATAAAAAATTATGGATTTAATCATTCTAATTAACAATATATTATTTTGATAATTGAACGATAGACCTTTTTGTTTTAATCAAATAAAATAATAATTTAAATAATCTCATAAGATAAGTAAATATTAACAAATAAAGGAGTAAAGAAGAACAATCAAATCTTAAAGAACCAAACTTCTATTAGCCTTTGGTTAGGAAAAGAGAGTGTAGTACAGTATAAAAGAAAGATAAAGAATGGAAATGGGGACAACCACTAATACACTCATATTTTAATATATCTTTAGGACTTAATTCAGAGTCATTTATATTTATTTTACGTTCATCTATAGTTGGTTTATCATGTTTTAGTATTATTCGATGTTCGTTGACGTTAAATGCATAAATGAAACAAATAGACTCGAATTGCACTGTTTTTGGATTTTTGGCAGACTTGACCTTTATTCATTTTGGGATTTTTATCTCGAGATTGGTTTAGCCAAAAATTCTAAAATTTTATACTGAAATTATTGACTCATTGACAGATTTTTTGGGACTAATTGCAGATTTTTCTGATCTGGAATTCAGGAGAAATAAATTCCCAAAAGTGCATCAGATTTTTGGATCACTAGAATGACCTTTCAACGATATTTCAATCATAACTTTTGACTTGGATGGTGGAATTCAGTGATTCAAGTCTCAAATTGAAGCTAACTCAAAGAAAAATATGCTAATAAAATTTGAGCTCCTAAATCATCACCGTTTGATTTTTATACACAGTCGAAATTGACCCTGGTGTGTTGTCAAAAACGCAGTTCAAAGTTAACAAAACTTTAATCGATTTTCAAAGCACTTTGATGACAAGGCACGACTCCATTGGTTACTTAAAGATGTCTCTATGTCCACCTCATCAAGCCACGCCACTTTGGATGGCTGGTTGGGCAGATGCTAAAGGGTGGTTGCGACCTATGTCAATTGACGTGAAGTGGATGGCTGGTTTGGTCTCTAGGTCCTGGGTCTTCTTTTCTCTAGATTATTCTTCATACTTCACAGCTGCACTCTTGTTTTTTTAAATCTTTTCAAAAGGAACGCAATTGTCTTAGATCATTCGGCGGTAACAACGTCTTACTGGGTATATGTAGCTAAGTTTGTATTTCAATTGTAAAGGGTAATACCCTTCGAACCCATATTAATTCATAAGGTTTTAATCTTAATCAATTCTTGTGTTCACGATTTGCAAACATGTGTTTGAATTCTGATTCTTTAATAGCTAATCTAAACTCGTAAATCTTAAAATCCAAAATTAAGGTTTATAAGGGATTTTTAGACGCTATTTAATTAATTGATGGTAGTAGCTGCTAAATTAATTGATTTATAGCTAGGTTGTTAATAGTAGTTGTCAAACCTACCCTGAGAGAATTCAAACTTTGTCTTAAACTATCTTGAAGTGTAGTGGGAAGCGAGTTTGTGTTTAGAATAATGCTTAAAATGAGAAGATGAAAGGATTTATTTGATCGATGATGGAGAAGGATTTCTCTGAAAAGGATTTAGATGTATAAATGTTGATTAAAAGATAAAATCCTTTAATGAAAGAAAGAGATATAAAAAAATCAAGATCAAGAGGGAAAGTGAGAGAGGTGTAAGTAGAAAGGAGAAATAAGACGCGTGAATGTAGAATGAAAGAGGCGTGATGAACTTTTCTATGGAGAAGAAGATGTTATGACTGTTTAGCCTTTTCCTTCCTTTTTATTTGGATTAGTTAAAGTTAATTAAGATTAATTTAAGGTTTATTAGGGCTATCTAAAATTAAGGATCTTTGAAATAATATTCAAATTTTAATTTAAGAGAGTAGGATTTATAGTGCCAGGTGGTAATGTGAATCTTATATTTGTGTAGCCTATTAAGGCTTTTCATTTCTGAAATGAAGACTGTCAAAAGTACCTGGGAGATATCTCATGATCTACTTCACAACATTCCAATTCTCTCTTCCCATATTGGAGAGAAATCTATTGGCTATACCAATGTTTGGCTTTGTACATATTATGATATACATAAAACTTCCTACTGCTGAGGAGTAAGGAATATTCTACATATCTATCATCTCTACTTCTGTAGAAGGATTGTGTTTACTGCTTAACTTCAAGTGGGATACAAGAGAGGAATTAACCACTTTAGCATTTTCCATGTTAAATCTTTGAAGCACCTTTTGAATGTACTTTTTTTGAGACAGATATGACCTCCTTGTACTTTTGTCTTGAGTAATCCTTTTACCAGGAATATGATTTGCTAGTCCCAATTCTTTCATAGCAAAGGACATGCTCAACTGCTTCTTCAACTTGTTAATTCTAGTAATACTTTTTGCGAATAATCAACATATCATCAACATAGAGCAATTAATTAATGAAATCATCTATATAAAATTTCTATATGAAAATACAATAATCAGAAGTCATTTTATTATAGCCTTGCACTATTGTCTCAGTACTTGCTTTAAGCCATAAAGACTCTTCTTTAAGCCTACACATATAATCTTCTTTCCCCTTGACTTTGAAACCCTTTAATTGCTCTATATAGATCTCTTCCTCTAAATCACCATGAAGGAAAGTAGTCTTTATATCTATCTGCTCAACTTCTAGATCAAGACTACCTTCTATAAGCTTAGGATAACTTAAATGGATGGCATCTTCACTATTGGTGAGAATATTTCATTGAAATTAATACCCTTTCTCTGATTGAATCCCTTGTGTGACGCCCTGATACCCCCTGGGAGGATACGAGATGCCATGCAGATAATATAACATACATGCATACAGAATCGAGACAAAACCAAAACATAAGAAACATTCATCACGCATTCTCAATAGCTCAAAGCAGAAGCAATTCAGAGCAAACATACATCATAATACACTGAACTTAATACAACTTGTTCCAAACCGGAACTAACCTGAATTAAGGATATTACAAACCTTCAAATAAATCCAAAGTCATATACATCAAAGACAATCCAAAAACAAATTCCAAAAATACAGTTTTAACAAAACAAGACTCAGACTCCATTGGTCATTGCGGTTTTACTCGTCCCAGTCCTTATGTCCTTCTCTCTGAACCTACACGGGGCAAATCCACCGTGCTAAGAATATAGCTTAGTGAGTAATAACTAATCTATGCATAAACTGACAACTAATTATACACAATCATGATATATCAAAATCCTTCATTAACAGTTTATCGGAACAAACAATTCATACATAATATATTGGATCTCAGACAGATTGTACAGAAACAGAATTAAGTCTCAAAAGAGGGTATAAACCCTTCATAATCAGAACACAATTTCTTGTTTATATCAAAGTCAAACAGAAATTAGAATACAAAATCATATGACTGTTAAATCCATTTATAGGAGCGGGTAACGGGACTTATACAGGAGATACCATGATTGGTACCAGCAGGAGAGACATAGGTCTCGATATCAGGAGACACCGAAGTGTCAATACAGGAGACACCGAGGTGTCAATAACAGGAGCAGCTACAGACCCTTCTAGGCATGCCTATTTACCCACGACGAGGACTTGACAGTTTTAAAACCAAACAAGTTCATTTCATGTTCAACATAAATAGCCAATCATTGCTTTCATGCCAAAATTCAAACATATCAATCTGACATCTTTGCAAATCATTCAATGGATTAAAGTCAAACAGTAAGCAAATAGTCAACGCAGAACTATCCAAAATTTCTCACTAGATTTCTTACTGAATTACCCACAATCATTCAATAAGACTTACTTACAAATAATACCATCTAAATTACGTAAAAAATTTCTCTTATTGCTTATTGCCTCGATGTCCTGGCAATATCTGGAATCGGTCACTCGATGGGTTCCTCTAAAACATTTAATACAAACACATATCACTATTGTGCACAATTAATAATTCAATTATACACAATCATGTATACTGAATATGTATGATGCATGTCCATGACAAATTCTGGGTTTCTTATCCTTAATCTTGACACATCTTCAATCATGTGATATCATACTTAATTCCTCAATCCATATTTATTTCACAACCAACTTTCGGTTTCACCTTGTTTAATTATTCTTATTAGGAAGACGAGGTAATTAGGTAATACTTCCTTCTAGAAAGTTTTCCCTCTTTGTCTTAGGTTTCCAATGATACCAAGTTTATCCAATTTGGGTCAGTATACTGAAAGTTATTCCCAAAAGATTAATGAATGTTCTTAAGTTTCAACAGAATTCTTATCTCAACTTCCAATCAGATTATGATATTCTTAGAGGCAGAATTAGAACTCAATTTTTTTAGACAAATTGTAGCCCTATGTCTCTAGTTTAATAAAAATAAAAAATCACTCAATTCGGATAATCAAAGAGAAAGTTATGCCTAAAATACCAAGGTATGTTTAAGTTGTCAAGAAACTTAGTCGAGGCGAGCCAAAAGTTGGCCATGGCGAACTTTCCAGATAGCAAAATTCTCGAAGTTTTCTTAAAAGTTTGCTGCGGGGAACTCAAGAGTTGGCCGCGGTGAACTTTTACAGAAATGAATTCTTTCAAGTTGGCCACGACGAACCAAAAAGAGTTAGCCGTGGCGAACTTTACTGCGTTTTAATCATCTTCTTCTTTCATTCTTTTCCCAGATTTTCTCAGTTCCATCATATTCAATGAAGACATATCACATTTAAACCAATTCTTGTATTTCCTTTTCAGCTCATCACAACTCATACAACTCAAAACTCAAGAATCAAAAAAATCAAGCTTTAAAATTGAATATGGAATTTGTGTTTTCTCTCTCTACTACTACATTCATTTTCATTAACACTCATTCATCACAACCACTCAACTCATCTGAAACCTTTCTACTTCACTAAGTTTCTCTTTAAGCTACATGCAATCGGTATTACACCTCCACCTTTCCATTGTACAATATTATCAACTCATCTTATCATCACTTTCACCAAAACCATTCAACTTATATAACTCATGCATGTGTTTATTCTCAACACATAAGACATCATCCAACTTATGCATGTACTTATTTCCAGTGCACATCATCAGAATCATTCATAAAACTCAGAAAGCTAAAACTTTAATAACCTTGCTTTTAGAAAATCACCAGGGTTTCGTTGATGGTTGAGGAGCAAGACTAGAGAGAAAAGGACAAACTAACAGCTGGACCAACTTCTTTGTGTTGTAAAGGACAATACTGATGTAGGAATCCAAAAACTAGTGTTTCGGTGAAGAAGATTAAGTGATTTTTTAAAGAACACCAACATAACTCGAAGAACAACAAGGCTTCTGTGATTTTTCCCCTCCAGTACAAGTACTCACGTATGTTATTACCACGTGTATTGCTACCAACTTGACACACGACTCATTTCATGTGAGCCATTTGTTATGCATATAGAGTGTTACATGTCCTCAAGCCATTTTTCCATTCCTCTGAAAATTCCTAAACTTCCCAAAAATTCCAAAGTAATACCAATAAGCTCCAAATAAATTTTTATCACTAATAAACTCCAATTCTCATCTTAATCGGAAATTTTAAAACCACTTGTACCCGAAAATGTCAATGAATGCATGTTCAAAATTTGCATGAGTCAAAAAATACATATGCATAAATAAGCAAAACTTAATTATGCAAAGCATGCTATATATTGAAATTCCTCAATATTCTAACCCCTAATATGGGGCGTTACACCTTGACCACTAACATGGCTTGTATCGTGGTTGTGACGGGTATTCTTCATGTTTTAATCTGAACACCCATCTATTCTTCAAAGTTCCTTTTCCTTTGGGGAGCTTCACTAGGACAAAAGTGTGATTCTCAACGAGTGACATCATCTCTTCTTCCATGGTTCAACCTACTGTTGCTTGTATTCATCTTCTATGGCTTCTTCATAATTCTCAGGTTCTCCACCGTTAGTGAGTAACATATACTCATTTGGAGAGTATTGAGTAGAAGGTCTTTTGTCTCTATCAGACCTTCTAAGTGGAGCTGGATCTTCTGCTTCCTGTGCTTGGTCATCATCACCATCATCAGCCTATACTAATAAAGGAACATCCTTATCAGCTACATCTTGTTGACTATTCTCCTCAACATTCTTGTATGTTGGTACCTTGCTAACTAGATCCAAATCAAGCATATCACCAAAATCTTTGGGTGTTGCATCTTTTGCCTTTTGGAAATCCTTAATGGTCTCATCTTTCACGAACACAACATCGTGACTTTGGATAAGCTTCTTACTAACCGGATCATAAAGTATATAACCAAACTCATTAAGGCCATAACCTAAAAAGATGCATTGTTTTGTCTTATCATCAAGTTTGGATCTCTCGTCTTTGGGTATATGCACGAAAGCCTTTTATCCAAAGACATGAAGATGATCATATCTAACATCTTTCCTTGACCAGACTCTATCAGGCACATCAGACTACAATGGAACAGTGGGTGAGAGATTCACCATATGCACTACTATATTCAATGTATCCCCTAAAATTGTTTTGGTAACTTAGCTTATGATAATAAGCATCCGACTCTCTCCTCCAAAGTTCTATTCATCCTTTATACCAAACCATTCAATTGTGATGTCTTAGGTGGTGTCTTCTGATACCAAATGCCTTGCTATTTACAATACTGATCAAATGGACTAGAATACTCTCCCACATTATCAGTCCGGATGCATTTCAGTTTCTTCCTTATCTCTCTTTCAACTGAAGCTTGAAATTGTTTGAAGACCTCTAATACTTGATTCTTCAACTTCAAGGTGTAAGCCTAGATCTTCCTTGAGTAATCATCAATAAAAGTCAAAGTAGAGACCATTAGTAAGTGACTTTGTCTTCATCGAACCACATACGTCAGAATGTACAAAATCAAATACATTTGGTTTTCTAAAGGGAGGTGAACTCTTGAAAGCAACTTGATTCTACTTTCCCGCTAAGCAATGAACACACTTTATGAGAAATGTGCTCGACACCAGATAGATGTCCCCTCTTAGCTAACACTGTTAAACCCTTCTCACTCATGTGGCTGAGTCTTTTGTGCCACAACTCAGTTGCATCTACACCTTCCATAGCATTGTTACTGGGAGATATAGCTTTCATCATGTACAACGTCTCGTGCTTCTTACCCTTAGCTATAATTATGGAACCTTTGGTAAGTTTCCATAAATTGTTTTGGAATGTGCTGCAAAACCCTTCATCGTCAAGTTTTCCCACAAATATGGTACTGAATATGATATTTGGAATATGTTTGACATTTTTTAGTACTAATCTCATGCGGTTATTGGTCTCTAAGCAAATGTCTCCAATGCCAATAGCGTATGCGCGAAGCCATTATTTCCCATCTTCACACGCCCATAATCTCTGGATGTATAAGATGTGAATAGTACCCGTTGAGCAGTCGTGTGAGTTGAGGTGCTACTATCAGTTACCCAACTCTTTTCTTCTCACAGAATACTAATCTCCTCATCACATATCACAAGTAGATCCTCAGTGACGGTAATTTGATCTTGACTGTTGACATCATTCTTCTTTGGTTCCTAATTCCTCTTGCCTCCTCTTTTTTTTCTTCCGACAGTTCTTCTATATATAACCTTTTCCACCACAATAGAAGCATTTAATGTTGGAAGATTTGTTGGGCCTACTCTTGGATTTGCCTCTTTGGCTTAGACCTCTACTTTACTTCTCCCCTTTGTCTTTGTGATTAAGACATCAGACTCGAGAGATGAGCCATGAGTCTCTCTTCTAGAGTCCTCATTCAAAAGGTTACTTTTAACCTTTTCCATCGAGACTACACCTTCAAGGGCTGCGTTGAAGATCATTATTCTGAATGTCTCCCAGTAACTCAGTAAGGATCCTAAAAGCCATAATCCGAGCAGCTCATCATCGTAAGTGAGCCTCGTGGTGGTCATCTGATTAATGATACCTTGATAAGTATTTAAATGATCGGTCATCGGTGTTCTATCTCAGTATCTCAAGTCTATGAGTTGTTTAATCAAGAACTTTTTGTTGTTGTCGAACTTTTGAGCATAAAGGCTTCTTAGAGAACTGCTCTAAATGTAATCACCTTTAACACATATTGTACAAATCTTTATGATTAATAAAAGGCATTTTCGTTAATTTGATGCTCATTTTTTTATAAATTGATAATGATCTTAAATCAAATTAATGAAGTCCTTGATATATTATATAACATGAAGGAAATCATGATGAGATCATGATAATGAGATTCCTATCATGTGTAAATATGTTAGTATCTAAATTATCCCTAGTCATAAGACTAATAAGATGGGACATTATTAACCCGAACATACCAGCACATGTTATATTCCTTGATTGGATCAAGCAGTGGATCTCATAAGTTATAAACATGAGTTGTTTAGAGTTAACATATAGATGTTTACTAAGAGTAGTAAGTACATTAGCTGAACTGCCATGAGATAATCATATGGATAATCTATTATAGTTTTATTCTAGTGTCAATGATAGTCTCATCATAGCAATGGTGAAAATATCCATAGACTTGAGGTATTCAAGGATATTTTAGATACTGATCATGTACTTGGACTCCATTCCTTGTTGTCTCTCATAGATTGTTCATTGGGTACAACTTGAGATATTCAAAGGTAATTGAGTAGCCAATAAAGGATTCACCACCCCTGATAGAAAGAGATGATACCCACGACCTCTTGTCGGAGTCATTACTTGGGAATATCTGGTCAGAGTGGAAATGTCATTCAGATAGTCTTTAGTGGCATATTCAATTGAGTAATGAGCCTTGGGGGACAAGAACTAACATCACCAGATCTAGATGTGAAGTAGTTAGTCTAGTGCGAGTCGACACTTTAACCATGCTCTGAATCAAGTGGGGTATAAATGATGAAATGACGAATTGCACGGGAATATTGTCTATAGAAGTGTTCGTAGTCAAACCACTATTTTTTTGGTCAATTAGGGGTTATGATATGTTGCTAGATATCGCTTATGACTTGCTTGAATTAATTGTTAATTCAAGTGACCATCATAATCGGAAACCTAATGGGTCATACGTATTAGAGATGCGAAGATTGAGTAAAATAGATTTGGATAGTGATCTAAGATATGAGAGAATGTTTCAAGATTGTATCACGATATGATCAGGGTAAGAAACGTTGCAAAGGAATGAAAGAAAGCAAGTGTTACATGGCTGCTAGCCTGGAAAGTTTCCAAATTTTCAGCAAATGTTTTAAGCCAAATTATGTGGCATTCATGGCCACTTAATTCCCCTTATTCCTCCATTCATGATGAGGGTTAGAGGAGGCCAAAAGTTGGCAGAAACTCACTCATTTTGGTGCATAGTATTGTAAGAAAACTAGTGAGAAATGGGAAGAGTTCATATTACACACACTTATTCTCTCAAGAACATACATCAAAACTAGCACTTTGTGTGTGTGTTCTAACCATTCTTCCTAAGAGGTTTCAGGCTTTGCTTTTTGTGTGGATATCATTAGAGACGTCCCCCTTTAGTCGTTGTGGTTTACGACAACCTGAAGAGGTGAAGACAACGAAGAACGAAGGATTTTATAAGGTACACATCTTAAAGTTCATTTCATTTTTTTAATTACATCTAATGAAACATGTTTGATTCTACATTTTTTAGGTTTCGTTTTATTTTCTGCTGGGCATTTTGATATGTGATGCATAATCGAAACCCAACAAGGCTCTCGAGTTTGGCCCATAACTTGTCTACCTCCTTCTAACTGAAGATATGATTTCGGACAATATCATGCACCCATTTTATGATAAATTCGTAAACTTGTTTATGTAATCGACTTTACTCAATGTTAGATTTGCCTTTGGGTTTTGTGGTACTGAATATTGGTTTATTGTATCCCTTCACATAAAGAAGATCTTCCGTCTTCTCCTTCCATACTTGGAAGTTGCCTCCGTTTAGACTAATCATTCTACTTGTGTTAGCTTCTATCGTTTACAAAGGATGACTGGGCGTAGTAACTGTGCACATGATTAGTGATAGTACACATGAATAGTGACCAATATCTTCAAATAATGGTCTAACTTATTTTCTAACGTGAAGGATCTACTATTCAGTGGCAATCAAAGAGGGTATGATAAGTAGACCTACACACCCAAATCATGTTCTGATACCAGTTTGATGGAAGGTGAACATGCCAACGCAGTGGAATAAAACCTCTCCTATCTTTTGTAAACATGTGAGGAAATTACCAAGCGGAGAAAACTACAGAAACTCCGAAATAAATCAGAGAAAAACACATCAAATTTTTACATAGAAAACCTTCCCAATATGGAAAGTAAAAACTATAGGACTGTAGTCCAAAATATTCCCACTATTTAAAATAATGGGTACAACAAAATTCCTCTAGATAAAACTAGAGGTAATACATTAAAATATTCAAGAATTAAACTCTTGGAAATACAAAAAGAGTGAAAAATATCTCACAAATAGAGGAACAATAGCGCCAAATTAACAGACGTAAAAATGTGATCCATAATAACCTCAAGAACTACGTCTTGGAATATTGCTGATAAAATATCAGCTAAATCAAATCACGAATAACCTTCAATTGAAAGCTTAATCAAAGATATATCACAGTTTATTTTACCAAGCTTGTACTACTTTGAATACTTTGCTTGAGATGCTTAAGTATTCCCTCTTGTTGTTTATTTATAGGGAGAAGTCTATGTAAGTCTTCCTTCCATTTTGTGGGGTTTCTTAAATGGAGGGACTTTCGACAACAACTTCCCCCTAATTTTATACAAAACAAACATAAGGAGGGAATCTATGAGAAAAGTGTCACATGCAAATGAAAAATGATATATTAATACACAAACTAGCTAGAAAAGTTGAGAGAAAATGAAGATGAAGATAATTGTTTTGTTGGTGTTTCTAATTTTCCAACTGTCTTTTATAGAGCTTAATAGTTATGGACTGGGCTGTCTTGTTTTGTGGGCTTTACCGATAGACTGCCAATTTCCCGTTGGATGCCAAGTTCAATTTCATGCTACAGTCTTTTATTATCTTCAAATTTTGAGTTTGATCCATTTGACAAGTGCTATACTTTTGGACACTCACTGTATTGTGCTTGCTTACGTTTACGTTGCTTATAGATTTTGTATTGGTAAGTAGCTGTTGCCTCTCTGGGCCAATTAGTTCTGTTAGTGCATTGTTCAAACATCATGAACGAACAATCCGGTTGAATCCAAGCGTCCCTTCGGAAGTCGTAATATCAACAGGTAATTCAGAAAATACTATCGTGTATTCATAGGATCGTAGTGCTTTCCACTGTATGCCCTGTGCACGTGCAACGTAGTTAGAGAATTCGAAGATCCCTAAATTTGCTGGAACTTGGATCTGGTGAATATCTCCCAAATTGTTGTTCTTTTAGCTACTCTTGATTTCAAAATTTGTCAACTTCACTGTTTGACAAATCATAAACTGTTATGATTCAAATTGTTCAGATTCAAATCCTTCTTTCCTAATTTTACTTTAGAAAAGGCTGAATAAGCAGAGGGAAATGGTAAACATCATATACGGAAAAGGATGACGAGACCTATAAATCTCTTGTTCACAACTGCCATCGTTGATCAAAAGATCGACACTTTATTTCGAAGTTTTTAAAGATAACATTTAACTGAATTACCTCACGCAAGAAAGCATATATTCCAATCCCACCTAGGTAAGGAACATAACATGACGAATCATATTTCCCTCCAAATTCGTAACATATCAGAGGGCAAATGATATAGCAGATTATATTAGTATGTACCAAAAAGGAGAATTACAGATTAAAAGAATTGTTAGGATATCTAAAAAAATAAACCAAATAAGGAAGAAAATTGCTCTGTGATTCCTTAATTTCCAACTTCCTACAACTTTCTGATACGAAAATTTGCCAAAACTTGTAAAACTATAATTTGACGACCTTCTCTTCTCGAGAAGAAGAGCATATCCTGTGATCTTCCCTAAAACATATACGAAACGAAGAGAACCAGAAAGATTATGGAAATTGGTGCTTGGAAGTAAATAAGAAGACAGTAGTTAGGGAGTCAATGCTCAATGATTCAAACTAAACAAAGGAAATGAAGTTGATGGCCTGATGAGGGGTGGCTAGACATGAAACACTCAACAATATTAATATCACATGATCACGTCAAATTTATTGCAATTATCAATCATTACAAAACCAGAAAATATGTAAGAATATAATTTAAAACCCGGAACAAGAGGGTGATGACACTCACTAGTCACAATGTCCTCAACTCCGGCAACGAGCTATGGCGCTGCAACCACGGCTATAGGGGTTGGCCTGAGCCCCAGGTTGGCAGTTATAGTAAGACGCACCTCTCTGTGAACATGGCACCGTGTTCCTCTGCAGAGCTCCGTAGCTTATGTAGTTTGAAGTCGCCAATATCCTCCTGTTGCTCTCAGAATCCATGTCGAACTCATTCTCCATCAGGCACTCTCCGACCGAGCCTTGGCAACGGGAAGCTCTCGTTGGAATCCATCTCAGCTCGTGTCCGCTGATCGCCACCACCCCAGGTAAGGAGATGACAAGGAGAGCCGAGAGGACGAGACAGAGAATCCGGAGAAAATCGGAGGGGCAGGCCATTGTTGTTGCGTTTTCGTTTTGGTTCTGTGGTTACTCTTCTAATTAACCCTTATAGCGAAATTCTCAATGGGATGGAGAGGGTCGGCAAGTTGTTTTTGTATTAATTGACGGGAAAGACAACGACGTGCTTTTGTTTTTTTAATCTTTTGGTTGGTGTCAGGATTTGTATATCTCTTTGACGCCTTCAAATTGCAGCTAATATATAACATATATCCACAGAGTCACCTGAACACGGAAAGTGAAATATTATTCAGTATCTTGTCATTTGGGAATAGTATCAAATTTTCAGGATACTTGCAGCAGGATCACATTGTTAAAATCTTAATTAGCTTTTTTTTTATATAATGTTAACTGACTAAAACTTAATTATCCCATTGTGAATTGACAAACCTGCAGTTTGTGTATGTAATCATCACTGTCGTTTCCTCGGACAGTTTAATCAGGATGAAGATTATGACAGATGACAGAAAAGGTCTTTCCTACAAAAACTTGACCAGTTAATATCACGATGGCCGATGGATTTCGCGTATCTGAAAGTCAGCCCAACAACTTTCGTCAGTTCAAATGTCTTTATCACAGGAGTGCTTTAAATAATGAAAGAAACGTAAAGTAAAACCTAACCCTCCAGTGGGAGGAGTAAGTAAATTTTTTTATTACATGAATGTACTGGCTAGTCAAACCCTTAATTGAAATTAGCTTAGAGGATTTTAATTTCTCCTTAAACAACTTGAAATTCAGATCCGTTTTGATTGTCTTGTAGAAAGCTGGGCCACTATAGGTGACCTGTTCAAAACCTACCAAGAGAGAAAACGATACTTTCTATATTCTCTACGCGAGTCCTGGTTTCTATCGCCAAATCATATCACCACTACGTCCGTCTGGTTTCTGATAACCGAATGTAGCCATAGTTGTCTGTCTTTGATTGTTCGTGTTTTTAAAATAAGTAAAACCATTAAATAGCTATTACATCTCTTTGTCCAGTAAGCTCATGGCATTTTAAGCCCCACCTTTATTCGTATCCAGCAAACTGAAACTACGTGCATGCTCGATCAAAAGCCGTGTCTAACTGAAGAAAAAGTTCTTTGGAGGCAACTTCCCCTTTGGCCCTCCGCAATCACAAACACCAACTCCTGATTTTTATATTGTGTTTTGAGTCTGAACAGGTTCTGGCCAACAACAACTCCAATCAGTTTACATTAAGAAAATCTGGACCAACCACGAGTTTATTTCAAAAATTTGTTAGAATAATTATTAATTATCATTCAAACACGTAATGGTGGCCATATTCCTAGCTTGTTATACTCTATAAGCTTTTTGACTTTTCAATAAAACACACCGTTCAATGCAATGCATTTTGTAAAAGGATCTGACTACCTAACTGGTAATTGGTGGTCATTTGTGACTGTTAGTTTTCATATTAATACCTTTTTGAAAAAAATTCATATTAATATTTTTTTAATAGATGTAACAGAGGTTAAAAAAGTCCTATTTAAATGTTTTATAAGATAATGTTTTACTTTACACTACAGAATCTTAAGTAAATAATTTAATTGTCTTTTGCATTTTAGACTAAATTAATTGGTTTATTATATGCTCATAATTTTGGATTTGTATGTGAATGATTGTTCACATTTTAATTTTATTTATTGGTAGGAATGAGAAGAAGACAAAGAATAGACCTAGAAGTCGTACCTAATACCCCTCAAGTTCAAGAAAATTAGAAAAGAGATCAAAACCCCTGAGATAGTCAAGGTGAGTATAATCATGCTACTATACTTGTGTAGTAATTCTTTGTTTTATCTTGCGGCTTGTTGAGTTGTTCTCGAACCTATATGACTTATTTGATCTATGACTCCATGTGATTGAGTCTAGCATGTTGTATGCCAGATTGGCCAGATGATATTCAAATTCTTTGCATCTTCTGGTTCCCTTGTTATGTTGAACCTATGAATTGCGATTCTTTGATGAATCATGTTTTTCTTGTTAGCCATGATTGATGAGTGCATAGGATACCCATCTGATGAAGTATATTACCAGACCATGTGCACATAGGTAACCCATCGGTGATGGGTTAGATCCAGGTCCTACCTGGAGAGGGCAGCCTCCAGGGGCAGGGTTAGGCCAACCTTGTCTAGAATTAGAAAAGGAGAGATACCTCATACTATCATGCCTTTGTCTCTTCCTAAGAAATTCAGAAAATCAGAACTCAGAAATGAGAAAGCTCAGAATTAGAGATCCTGTAGAACTCTACCAAAGAAAGAAACCAGAATTCAGAAAGAACCCAGAACTTAGAAAAGAACCCAGAACCCAGAAAAGAATTCAGAAACCAGATTCATTTTTATAATAGAACAATTCATATTGAGCTTTATTAGTGATACTTATGTGATTGCCGTATTTGATATTACTACCTGTTTACCCATTGATGCCATATATTGTTGCTTAGAATGCCACAGACTATTCTTGTGAAGCTAGCCTTGTGTTACCTAGCCTCATAAGCATGGTAGTATGTTTATGTCTCACCGAGTTGCGTTGTAGACTCACCTCTCACTATCATCATTTCAGGGGATTAACAGATTGTCTGAGAGAGAAATCCAAGCCTTTTGAGACTCGTTTGGATAATCATACAAGTAATGTTTTTAGCATGATGTAAATTGCAGATGCTTATAGCTGCTCCATGGTTTATCATAATTATATATACATGAAACATGTATGGATATGTTATGTTATTGAGAATGATGTCAGTTGATGATATGAGATGATCATAGATTGGCAAATGATAAGTAGATGATGTATGTGAGAATTGCAGATTTGGATCATTACTTCTTTTAACCCTATTAAGCAGGTATAAGGATTAATCAGACAAATGAATGGTCATGCCATATTTTTAGTAGAATATAGAAACGTTAGGCTTACTACGGGTTTTGGTGGCATTAAGCCTACCCATTCCCTAGTGCCAACACGGTCCAAAAGGCGGGTCGTATCAGATGGTATCAGAGCCAAAGGTTGTATAAGAGTAAGGATCTTGTGATCTATACGATGTTCAAAAAGTATTAAAGAAAAGCTTATGATGTAAATATGTATATGATATGAAATATGCATATGATATTTTTGCATAAGCATGACACCATGGAGCATAAGATCTGCATCATGTCAATAGCATGTTACTTTGATAAATCATTGTATCTAAATGATTTTAATTTTCTCCATACTAGAGATGCCTCCTAGAAGAAGAACACCTCCTTAACGAGGACGATGTCATCCTAAAAAAGGGGAAATTTTAATGCTGTACCTGATGTCGAATTGGTACAGCAAGAACAACAAGAAGAAAGGTCTCCACCCAGAGTTAGGAGGAGATAAGAGATAGAAGTTGAACCTGAACCCCCAGCTGCTCAATGGGAGGATGTTAGAACCTTAAAACAAAGAATTGAAGCCTTAGAAGCAGAGAACCGAGCCTTAAGAGAAAAGCAGGAGGTTCTAGAATTGAAAGAAGAAGTAAGAATACTTAGAGAAAGAGAGAGAGAAAGAACTCAGGGTGTACCTAAAGTTGCTCCTGCACCACCACAGCCAGTGCAAATGCCTAGAGGATTACCTAGGCGAGCTTTAGATGATTAAGGGGTAAGTATCAATTATTTCTTAAAATTACAAACCCCTAAGTTTGGTGGTGAGAGACATGAGGATCCCCAAGAGTTTATGAGTCATACTGAGAAAATGGTCCGAAGATTGACTTGCTCTAATGCACTGATCATAGAATTAATGGGGGTTAAATTGACAAAGAATGCCTAGGAATGGTTCCAAGGGAATATCGAGGATCAATTATATGGTGGGAATCCTCCAACCTGGGAGTTCTTTAAACAAGCATTGATCGATGAGTTCATATCTCCATATGAAAGATAGAATCGAGCCCTGCAATTTGAAAGGCTTAGACAAAACTTTGGTGTGAGTGTGGATGATTATGCAAGTGAATTTCTACGCTTACGCAAATTTGCTATAGCAATTGTACCTACTGAAGCTGCAAAAATGGAAAGATACAAGTTGGGACTCATACCTTCCTTGTATAGTGCTGTTGCAACTATTGACTTCTCTAATTTGTCGAGGTTGATTGATAAGACTTGACAATTAGAAGCAAAGTTTAAAGAGGGAAGAGCAGAAAGAGAATGGAGAAGAAAAGGTAAAGGCCAGAGCAGTAGAGACTGTAAAGAAAGAGATAGCTCTCAGATGAGACAAACAGAACAAGCAATACAGTCTGCTCCTCTAGAACCACAGAGAGGGCGTCAAGGCAAGGTCAGAAATCCAGGTGCATCAGTATTTTCAACACCTAGTGGTGCACAGAACCCAACTAAGTCTAGATCACAGCAACCTCCAGCACAGCCACAGGTTAGAACTACTGGTAATGTCTGTGGGAAAAATCATCAAGGACCCTGTAGACTCGGGTTCAGAAGTTGTTATAGGTACGAACAACAAGGGCATTTCATAAAAGACTGCCCAATGTAAGAAAACCAAGTAGCTCCACCCCTAGCTTCACAGACTACTGTACATATAAACAGACCTGTTAATAGAGGCCCAACTGGTAGAGGTAGACCTCAAGGCCAAGCTCCCACCCAGAATATGGTGCTAGCACCAGCCCCAACAAATAGAGGTCATGGGAGAGTGTTTACTGTAAATCCACAAGAAGCACAGGCCTCTAATACGGCTGTAACAGGTAATCCTATGCAAACCTATTGATATTTAGTTAAATTATTATTACCAATGAAATGTCTATGCTCTGTTATGATAAGAGATATGATTTTTTCGTTAATTATGATGAATGTTGATATAGGCATAGTCCTTATCCAGAATGAGAATGCTAAAGTTCTTTTTGACTCAGGTGCCACTCATTTATTTATAACGCCGAGTTTTGCCAAAAAGCTAGATAAAGGGAGAGAATTAATGAAAGACCCTCTGATCATAGTTACACCCTTAGGGGAAACTGTTGAAGTGAAATATGTTTACCCCTCATGTGCAGTGGAAATAGAGGGCAGAAAATTTATGGCAAATTTGATCGAGTTGGCAGTATTAAAATTTGATGTTATCTTGAGTATGAATTGGTTTTCAAATCACTATGCTACAATGGATTGTTATGCCAAAAGAATTATACTTAGGCCAGATCCAGAAACAGAAGTGTTATATCAGGGTGATCGAATTGGGTTTCCTGTTAACATAATATCAGCTATGCATGCCCAAAGACTTCTAAGGAAGGGATGTCAGGGGCATATAGCTCATGTGAGGGATTCCATAAGTGAGATCAATGAGTTACAACAAATCCCTATAGAAAGGGATCTTCTAGATGTGTTTCCAGAAGATTTACCTGGATTACCACCAGAAAGAGAAATCGAGTTTAATATAGAACTCCTTCCTGGTACAAACCCTATCTCAATTACTCCATACAGAATGGTACCTATAGAACTAAGAGAGTTAAAGGTGCAGTTGCAGGATTTGCTGGATATGGGGTTTATTAAACCCAGTAGTTCACCGTAGGGTGCGCCAGTGTTATTTGTTAAGAAGAAAGATGGATCCCTACGATTATGCATAGATTATAGGCAGTTGAATAAAGTAACTATTAAGAATAAATACCCTCTTCCTCGGATTGATGATTTGTT
>JAOQMR010000004.1:7923523-7941305 GCA_027563865.1 Erythroxylum pelleterianum
GGGCTGGTCGATCGGCCTATGTGGATGGATCTGGGCTGAAAACAGCCGACCCATCCATAAAACAGCCGACCCATCCAAGCAGCAATGTGACTCCATTTCCAACAAATTTGGCAACGAGTGGATTTATTATGGGTAGTGGACTGTTGGAAATAATGTGATTAGGTTGGGTATTGGTGAAGAAAATGTTTTTGATGCTGTTGAGCTGGGTCTTAAGACTAGTGGGCTTGAAAATATGGAGAAGGATAAGTGGCCTGCAGATTGAGCCCATCTATATTAAAATTGGAGTGTCCATGCGGGTTGAGTCCATACGTGTGCCTCCGCGTCCATTGGAGAAGGAGGACTTGTGACTTGCATAGGATGCAACAAACGCTGAGTCAGAGGGAGGAGAAGAATGAAAAGAGAGTAACCTCTGTTTGTGAATGAGGAGTTTCGCTTTGAGCTCGCCGAAGGAGACTGGAGATTCTCGATGTTCTATAACAGTGATAAAGGACTCATATTCCGACGGTAGTCCATTTAAGGTGAGAAGCACCAGGTCTTCATCAGAGATTTTGTCACCGATGGCAACAAGCTCATCAGCGATAGCAAAGACTGAGGCAAGAAATTCAATAATAGAGTTTGGTCCTTTCTTCAATATGTGGAGTTGATGTAAAAGTAAAGACCGTTGTGAGTTTGATTGTTGCATGAAGTGACTTTCTAGAGCAACCCAAAGATCCCACGCAGTTGTACAACTGATTGCAAGCCTTAAAATGAAGCTAGTCAGAGAAGCGGTAAGAAAGAAGTATACCGGTTGGTCACATTTTTTCCATTTGGGAAAGTGTGAAAAGTCATCATCCGGTGGTGTTATGAAACCATCAATGTATCCAACAAGATCAGAAGTGACGAGGACAACATGAACTTGATTTCACCAGATGAGGTAATTTGTTGAATTCAATTGTGTAGTGAGGAAATTTGTGATCTGATTGAATGGTAAAGTAGAAAAATTGAGATCTGCCATTTGAGATGTGTTTCAAGTTTTGCAAATTTCTATAAGGTGTGTAGCAGAGACAATGTTGTTGTGGATTTTCGATTGTGGTGAGTTGATAGGCTAAATAGGTGTTTAATGAAAGTTCTAGCTGAATGCAAATTGTGATGATTATTGTATCAGCTCTGATACCATGATAATAGAGAAGAACATAATTGATGTGTAAATGTATTGTTTCCTTACACATTGACGAATAGCTTTACACTGTATTTATACAATTTTTGTGATGCTTGAGTTGTTGAGATAATACATATATGACACAGAGAATAAATTCAAGTAAGAAACAGAAGATAAAACGAAATACAAGATAATGTAAATCATAATAATGCTTGTTGAGATTGTAGAAGATCTGCATATGTTGCACATGTCTATCAATAAGTTTCTCTGAAGTGACTGAACTTACATGTTTATTAATCATGGGGATCTTTGACAACTTCATTTGATATTGTCGCAGACTTAGGCTGCCATTGATTTTCAAGTCAAGCTTTGATAAGGCTAACCGAACATCCTCAAAATCATTTCGTGGTTCAAGCTTGACTGAAGGTTTGAGAGTATGGATTAGTTGTTCTTTTCTTTTTCTCATGCAATTTTGTTTTAAAGGTTTCAAATGTTGTAATACCTTAGATCTCAAATAACATGAGGTTGTATATATATTGGAAGAATATAAAATGTCACAAATTAATAGTTAAATTCTTAACAATACCTAAAAACTGAAACACGAAATGATATAGCCATTCATGAAGATCTTACTTGAAAAACATGATGTTGGGTGCTCATTCTACCTCGTTAATTTTTTTTTGGGAAAATGAATGAATGTTTACCAACAATAGAAAAAAAACTAGTATAACATTGCGATGTTTTTCAAGTTATAATCATCCTAGCTTTTTACAAAATCAAAGGAAACATCGTTATATAATAATCCGATGAGATAAACAACGCAATTCAGTTGGGAGAGGGGCGGCATATTAATTACAAGTTCCATATACTCTTCATTCTAATGGAGAGAAGTTGATAAGCTTTTCTAGCAACTAAAACAACTCTTATCCAATTCAATATTTTTAGCTAACAGGTGGTTATCTTCTTCGACTTGCTTGTAAAGTCTGCAGTTTCGTTGTTTCCAAATTGCGTAGATGGTAGTGGAGAAAGCAACTTTGTTTAGAATTTCATTCTCTTTCCCTCGACTAGAAAGATTAATAAACCTATTCAATGTTGTCTCCCATTCATATGTATATGTTGCAGAATCCTACATAACTTGAATTGTGCTCCAAATAGCTTTGGAGTAACTACAAGAGAAGGATAAATGGTCTCGATTTTCTTATGCTATCTTACATAGAACACATGTGGACTCACTAGGTGCAATCCATCTAGGTTTGGTTCTAAGCCTATTTATAATCCCAAGCCAAGTGATTATAGCCTATTTATAATCCCAAGCCAAGTGATTATTGAGGCTTTTGGGTTTAAGGCATTCTTCGAAAGTAGGTTATACGACAACACTGCTTCTTGACTACTATTAAAGAGTCTGTGACAAGTTTCATTAGAGAAAGATCCTTGCGGGTTAGGAGTCCAGTAGATAGCATCCTCCGTACTTCTAGCATTTAGCTAAGGTAAAAATTCATGCAAAGCTATGAAACCCCTGAAGTGTCTATGCCAATTTCCCCTTGGATTAGAGAGGATACTTTAGAGTTAAGGGGTAGTCCATTTCTTATCTGAGAAATTTCAGACGTGTGAATAAGAGGACTTGCATCTGTCCAATTGTCGAACCATGCCTAAGTGTTTTATCCCTTTCCTACCTTATGTTTAATCTATGGATAAAGCAGGCTTTTGAAACTTAAAAATTGATTGAAGATCCATGAATATTGACTAGACGCTGCCATTTACCAAAAGTTCTAGTTTCCAAGATGATATTCATGGACCCATTTGGTCAAGAGAGCTTCTTTTTCCATAAGTAGCCTCCAAATTCTCTTTCTTAACAACATCTTTTGTATAGTTGAAATAGAAATTATTCCCAACCTGCCTTCTTTCATAGAAATCGTTACCTTGCTCCATTTGACCTTTGATTTTTAGAATGTTCACTTTTCCTACTCCATAGAAAAGCTTTCACGATTCTATCAATCTCTTTAGTGACATTCTTCGAAAGAACAATGAGCTATCCAAAGTATATGTAAACTGCTAAATACTGAAATTATAAGGGTAAGTCGAGCTATGTAAGATAGAAATCTATTTTTCCATGTGTTCACTCTGGATTTTATCCTTTCCAAGAAAGGGAGACAATCTGACTGACAATCTGACTATTTTGACTTTGAGGTTGTGATAGGTACTCCAAGGTATCTAAATTATGGAGGTTGAATGTGCATAATCATGATTCTGCTAAGCTCTTTCTTATTCCTCATATCAGAAGACAAATACAAGTTACTTTTATCTGAGTTAATTTTTAAGCCAGATAAATTTGAGAAAATGTTAAGAGATTGAAGCATGATATTGATCGAGTAATTGGAGGAAGTGAACTTGTTTAGAAGTCTAGAAAGTCCCTCCATTACCATGGTGAAACGATAAAGGAATAGGGGATTCCCTTGCATTTTTTGATAGGTTTTGATGGAATGCCATTTACAAGCATACTAAGAGATGATGATTTGATGCAGGTCATAATCTATTTAACAAACTGTCCAAGAATATCCATTGCTTCTAAGTAGATTGTATAAAATTTCAGTTGACTATATCAAAGGCTTTATAAAAATCAATTTTCAGCAAGCAACTACTTATTCTCTTCCCAAATGAATATTCTTTCAATATCTCTTGAAAGAGCGAATGTTGTCACATTTATTATTGTAACATCGATAAGTTCCTTAAGCACATTCTTTAGTCTTCCAACTAGGAGCTTGGATATGACTTTATAAATTATATTACAACACGAAATTGGTCTGAAGTCTACCATGTTTAGGGGATGAAGCTTCTTTGGCACTAAAATGATATAGGTGTGGTTTATTTCTTGGAGCATCTTCGAAGAAGAGAAGAACTCCAATAAAGTTTCTGTAAACAGCTCACCAGTAGTATACCAAGTGTGTTGAAAGAACCACGCTAAAAATCCATCAGGTCCTGGCGCTTTAGAGGGGTGTAAGCTAAATACTATTCTCCTGACTTGCTCTTTTGAAAAAGGTAATACCAGGGAATCCTTTAACTCCTATCTAACTGAACCTTCCATAATTATTTTCATGTTATAGGTGGGTAAATCATTGTTCTCTGTTCCCTTTAACTGAACAAAAGAACTCCTTGCTAGCTTAAGAAGGTTTTCCTGATCTAAATACACATTATCCCTGTTGTCAAGTAATTCAACTATTCTATTCTTGTTTCTTCTGGAAATTAGTGTAGGGTTGAATAATTTTGTATTCAAATCCCCATCCCTCAACCAATTAAATCTTGCTTTTTTCTTGAGAATCAAATTATGAAGGTTCAAAACCTCTTGATATTTGGTTAGCAATTTCAGCTTTGTGCATCTCATGTCTGAGTCATGAGGTGAGTTGTACAATTTTCTTGAGCTAGTTTCAGCTTCTCCTTAAGCATATTGAGGTCATGAGAGTTATTACATGTGAATCCTTTAAGAGCAACTTTTACAATTTTTAGTTCTCCATGAATTGATATGCTTTAGACCCCTTCACTTCTTATCTATAGCATCTGCCAATTAATTCCTAGAATCCCAACATTTGTATAACACCATTGAACATCTAAATGGAGCACCAAATTTCCTAGATTCTAAGAAGTTATAAATCAACAAATAGGAATGATTAGAGAATATATTTTCTCCAAAATGCACGCAGGATTGTGGAAATTGATGTAGCCATGTTGTGTTCACTAGAGTCCTATCTAGTTTTTTCCTAAGGTCCATACTTCCTTATTGCTTATTTGACCAGGTGTATAACCGACTAGCTGAGCTTCAGTCCATCAAATCCTCAAAATTTAAAAGGTTTCTAAGCTCTTTATTGTCTCCTAGTGTGAATTTTCCCCCTTCCACCTCTTTAGAGCTAAGAATACAGTTGAAATCCCCAGCTACAAGCTACGGGTTTGAAATGGTTGTTTGAAATTTGCTTAGGTTAACCCACAACTTGCTTCTCTGAAAGCTAAAATTAGCCTCGTAGATTAAAGGAAGATCAAATTTAGTGGATTGACCTCCCAAGCGACAACTAAGATGGATATGTTTGTCACTTTCTTCAATCTTTTGAGCTTCCATAAGATCATAATTGTAAAAGCAAATGATTCTCCCATTATAGTGGGATTGACGATTTGAGAATGACTTCCATTGAACACCCAAAACATTTGAGAATGACTTCCATTGACGATTTGAGAATGACTTCCATTGAACACCCAAAACATTTAGACAACTATGTAAATAAGTTTCTTTAATTTTTGTTTCTAGCAGTCCCATGAAAAAGCTTGCTTTTCTTTGGCTACATCCTTTACCATAGCACTTTTGAAAGGGTCGTTATGCCCTCCAGTGTTCCAAATTAGGATAGTCATATTGGGGAATTTCCCCTTTGTTTCTGTTCTTGCCTTCTTCTTTTTTTGCTAACAGACCATCTTATAGAATTTACTGATTCGCCCTAATAAACAACTTTCAATGCAGCCTTCTCCTTGTTTAGACTTCTAGAGATTTCAGTATTAGGCTCACCTGTTACATCCTCATTGAAATCAGAACTTCTGGAAGTAGCCTTACAGATTCCCTGCTCTTCATTCTCCTCATAAACTTGTAATGAGTTTTCTTATTCCTTTTGAGAACCCATTTGTGCTAACAATGTCACCTTATTCTGGTTACTAGAGAGTTCAGTATTATCCTCAACTGTAATCTCACCTATTTGTTCATATTCTCCAAAAAAAATATCCTGATTTCCATGTACTTCCTTTACCTCTTTACCTTGCACCATATTCTTAGTTTCCATGATAGGAATTAGTTTTAATTCAGAATTGGATTCTCTTATTCTAGCTTCATTTTCATCATTTTTCATTTGTTTGTTCTCCTGTAGAAGATATTCATTTATTTCATTCAACCCAGTGACCTCAAAGTCTTCAGGTTTATTGTCTTTTCTTCTAGTTGGTTTTCTTCGAATTCATATCGTATAATTTCCTCTTGACTGCTTGTTTTGAAAACTCTTCCAGTTGGTACCCATTTTTTAGTATAGCTATTGGAACTTGATGGATAGGAAAGGGTGATCTCCCTTTTAATCAACTTGCCATTTTATCCAAGGCATATGACTGACAGACAATCTGGTAATCTTGAGTTTTTCTAAATTTCAATACAAATTTTCTCATAGTCAATACTTTCCATACTTGAAGTTTGAGAATCCATACTAAGTGGTTTACCTAAAGGGCTAGCAAGGAAGATAGGCCCTTCAATGGTCTAGAATTCTAGAGGGAAACTATGAAAACATCCCCACAAGGGAATTTTGTCAAATTTTCCTCTGTCTATTTCCATACTCAGCCTCCATCTTTGAATGAATAAAGGCTTATCACCTATATTCCATGGACCTTGTTCAATAATATCATTCAATATACTGTCATCTACAAACTTGAATAAAAATGTTCCATCCTCTTATGTCACCTATGTGCCATGGCACTTCTTCAATAATATCATTCAATCCACTGTCATCTACAAACTTGAATAAAAATGTTCCATCCTCTCTTGACATAATCTTTTTTAACCCTTTAGATCACCATCTGCTTTTTGCCTATGCTTTAACAATTAGGAAGGTTGGCCTTTTACTCTAAAAGAACTCGATTAAAGCTGAAGACCACACTTGAGCACCTGCATTAAAGAGTTCACTCAATGGAGTGATAGTACCTTCACTTACTACATTTTGAAAGTGCTTGAGGGAGATTTTTTTATGTTGAGTAAATAGCTTCTTCTTCCAAGCTCCAGAAAGGTGAGAAGCTTCAACTCCTTCTTAGGCATGCCACATAAAATTAACTGTCAATATGGAAGCATACCTATATTTGAATAATATTTTTGATCTTAATATTAATTAATAAAATATTTATGATTTACATATAATCAAAATTATAAAAAAAAATTAGTCTAATTTATCCCCTAAATTTAAATGAATCCCTAATCTATTTGGCATTGAAGGGAAACTGAAACTACATCCAACTTATCCCTTTCCTTCTCCATAGCAGCTTTAACCTTTAATGCAAGCTCCTCAACAGAAGTTAGTGACTCAAAAAAGATATTTGTATCTTCAAGGTATTTGCAGAAAGTTTTATAAGTGGATTCATCTCATAACTCCTTAACTAACCAACAATAAGGGATATTGTATACAAGATATGATATGTGTTGATTTCAAGAATAACTTGAAGAGATACCTTAGTACTCAGCTTATTGGTTCAAGATGTTCCTTCTTCACTAGCTCTAGTCTTAAGTCCTTTCCACTGTTCTTTTCTATATGGGACGAAAACAACTTTGCTTTTCTTTTCAGTATCTAATAAATTTTAGTTTCCTTACTTACGCCTCAAACATAACATTTAACTTGTTCTAACCACACTAGCACTAAAACTTTCATATATCTATCTATATTTATTGACTTCCCTTTAGATTACTTCTTAGAGATCTACAATGCAATTCATCTTTAGCAGGTATATTGCGTTTGATCTTTTTTTGGTATGTCGAGTTTGACTCTAAAATTAATCTCATCACATGTGTAATGACTATATTGTATGAATATTGTTAAGATATATATTATATATATATATATATATATATATATTATTTAGTTTTGTCATTTTAATTGAACATATAAAATCTCAATTGTAGTGGGATTCAAAAACAGTGGTTGTCACACTTGTGTTTGTGAAAGAATTCTGCACTACATTGGAGTTTATCATCATGGGAATATTGGAATTAATTTACTGCTGATTTTGTGTGGATTTGTGGATTTTATGGATAGAAGAAAATAAAGGGATTTGTGTATATCGTGAATCTGTAGCAGATATCTATCCCTAATGTGAGTGTGCGGCAAGGAGGTTTTGACTTGCATGTGTGGTATACAATTTATGGGTATTAGTTGTCTAATAAAACAGACACTGCAGTGCACGGTTTTATGTGGGTATAAGGCATAAAGTTTATGGGAGACAAGGCAACATTGGAGTATGCATTAATTGTCTATTAATGTGCATTAATTGCTTATTGAGAAACAAATATTTCAAGGTACATGTGGCATCGTAATAAGTGTGATGATTATTTTGGCTAAAGGTGAATATACAGTGTGAGGGGAATTGTGTATATAAAAAGTTAATCTCAAGTGATTTTGTCCTTATCTCCAATCTTTAGAAGAAGCCCATCTTCAACGTGATTGTGTTTTTTATGGAGTTGATATGTGTACAGCTGATAAGCTGGGGACGATATTTGTTAAATAAAAATAGATACTTAGGTGGTGCACTGTTCACGGTTTTAGGAGGCTACGCAGATGTGGTTTTGAGAAGCCAAGTATTGTGATTTTTGATGATTGATTTGAGTGGATTTGATGTGTGCGTGAATCGTTGATTTAGTGGAGGCTTCATATGTCTCTGAAATAAATTTTGCTGGGTTGCACAAACATTCTTTTGGTGCTGATTTTCTGCAGTCTGCGTTAACTACTTGTGGCAGTGAACTGTGTAATTTTCTTGGAAACTTTGGGCAGTATGGGCAGCAGTGTGACTTGTTCTATGGAAGAATTAAATATAGAGAAAGTTTCCAGTTGAGTTATTTTGAGAAGATAAATTCATAGGGAAGTTTTCGTTTGTCTCAAGTATTTTTGTTATTTAATTTTCAGTTGATTAAATACTTGAGCTATTCTTGTTTATTATTTTCTTGAGTGATTTAGTTATTGTTCTTGTTTCAAAAGAGTGTTGAGAAAAATCCTCTGTTGAGGTTAGTACGAGGCAGTCGTACTATTAGGTGTGAATTCTTTTACGGAAGTAAGGTTGAGAGATAGTGCTAAGGGTTGAGTGGTGTCGGCTCAGTAAAGCCTTGGGTAAATCTATTGTATTTTCGTGAAAGTGATTAAGCTGGGTGAGGGCCCCGCAGACGTAGGCAAGGTGTGCCGAACTGCGTTACCAAATTTCTGGTATTTTTATTATTTCGGTTTTGCTTGTTTTTATATTTTATTGGTTTCAAGGAAATTTGCAGGAAGTTTGCGAAATAATTAATCCCCTTCAGTTTTTCAAATATGAAACTTTTACCTAATTTTGTTTTCACAAAACGAAAATTTTAATATATCATATCACTTATAGGATCCATAGGAATCCATGAGCAAATGTTTTTTTTTTCCTATCATAATAAAAGAAAAGTAGATAGGTTGGTATAAGGGAGAGGAAAAGATGAAGAAGCTAAAATGGAAGTTCATCATATTCTTAAACAACTACATCTTAACATAGTAACATAGTCTTCTTGATCATCTTCCTCTTAGCCTTCAATGCCAGACATATTAGGGATTCAATCAGGTTTTAAGGTAAATTAAAACAATTTTCTTAATTTTAATTATATGTAAATTATAAGTTTTTTTAATTAATATTAAAATAAAAAACTATTATTTAAATACACGTGAACTATCATACTAACAACTGATCTTATGTGACATGCCTAGGTGAAAATTTTTAATAGATTCATAACTTTAATTTGGGGGAAATTGCTCTATTTTGAAAATGTTAAGTGGTATAATGATATTAAAGATAATGGTAAGGGCCATCATAGGCTTTTGGATTCCTTAAGATGTTTATCAACTAGATCTATCAATATATTATAACATCATCCTTTTGTGTTCATATCAATGGAACTCCCACAAAGACATTTTAAGGTGGTATGGGGTTAAGACGCCTTATCCCGTTATATTTTCATTTTATGTATGGAATCTCTTTCAAGACTAAATACTTACAACATTAGCAAGGATTAAGGCCTTGAATATCATAGTAAATGCATTAATTATTTGCTTTGCATATGATCTTTTTATCTTTTATTAGGCTAAGGAAAAATCCTTAAGCTTATTAATATAATTTATAAATGTTTTTTAGGAAATGTCAGGGTTATCCATCAATAAGAGAAGAGTCATTTGACAGTCTCAGTGAGTGTGAAAATTTATCCAAATGGTTATCCTCCATCCCTAGTTTAAGTTATAAAGACCCATATTCACATACTTAAAGATTGCTTATCTATGCTAAACGACTGCTATATAGAGAATGAACCCCATTGTTAGAGAACCAAAAGAGGATCTTCAACAGGTGCACCAAAAGTCTTTCATCAATAGGGAGACTACTTTTAATCAAGTTTTTCCTTAATTTCTTGCATACTTACTAGTCATTGCATATTTTTCTTTCAAAAAGAGAAATTAATTAAGGATATTGAAAGGATGGTTAAAAGTTCCTTCAGATTAAAGCTTATACCTTGCACACTTTTTATAAAGTAAGTTAGTATGAAGTATGTAAGCCTAAATTTATTGGTGAATCAAGAATTCAATCCTTAAGGATTACCAATAAGTTGCTATTGATAAAGAGGCTTTGGAGAATTCTTTCCAACAATGAAGATTCATACTTATTTTTCAAATGCAAACGCTTCTAACACTTCTTATTTCATGAATCAGTTGTCGAAGTTAAGGGACCTCCTTTATACCATAATCCAGTGAAAAATTGGCAAGGGTAACTTAACTTCTCTGTGGTTTGATAACTAGTGTTTTATCAGTCACTTAGCAAACTACAACTAGTTGTAGCATTTAAGTCACTAATTTTCTTTACTTGCGAAGGTGAATTCGTTTTTAATTAATGATGAATGGCAGCCTAACTTCTTAAGAAGCTTTGAGAACCCTACACCGTCTAGAATGAGAGAAACTCTAGGATCTTTAAGAGCATAAAGAAGATAAGTATTGAAGTTATATATGACTGAACTGTTAGCTTGGATAAGAGAACAATTGATAATTCATATCCTCACCTCCTAATGCATTACAATTTGTTGAGTAGAGATGAAACCTGAGTTTATAGTCAAAACTAATCGAGAAGATTAATCATTCATCAATTTTTTACTGCCCAATAGCTTATGGATTATGTCAAGTACTTGGTTACTCTAGAACCACAATTATACCGCATAGAATTTAATATTACTTCGAATGGTTGGAGTATGTGCTACTTTTTTGTTGAAAGAGTTGTATAGCTATATTGTATTTACTTATCCATTTTCTTAATTCAATATTTTTATTTTCTTAAAAAATATTTTATTTTAAACCTATATAAAATCACAAACTCTTTACATTTATTCATACTTTTTAAATGTCATTTCGTGTTTTAAATATTAATTTAAGTATTTTATTGTAAGTTTTATGTTATATCACAAACTCTTAAAATTTTAACTATACGTTTTAATTTCGTTATTCAGCCTATTTTTATTCAGTTCACATTTAAATTCATTTTGCTTTCAAAATTTTCCAAATTTATAAATCTTTTTTCAGATCTAGGCAGATAAATAAGACAACTAACAAAAACAATTTAATCTCGAACTCAATTTTTAGTTCCTTTCATTTGGGTTTTTTTATTTTTCCTTAACAAGGTAAAGCAATGACTCCATTCAACTTTTATTTGGTGTCTTGTCCTATTCATGTTTTACGGATTCTCTCTTTCCTACTCTCTTTACTTTATTGGCTTGTGTAATTATTACATATTTGCTTAAGTTTTAAATTACTTTTTTAGGGACAAATATTTTATTAAACTCAATTTATTCCTCTTTTAGGTGCCATGTAAACCAATATAAACATTTATAAACAGTCAATTGAACATAATAATAAAAAAGCCTCCGAATAATTGACTAAAAGGGTGTGGTATACTAAATAAAGTGCTAATCCTCTCTAAACGATCAAACTAACATGATTGGGTATCAAAGTTACGAATCCCCCTATGATATTTCTATACAAAATTTAAATAAGTTTACAATGTTTTAATGCTGATAAATTAATCTTTAATGTGTTAATATATTTCCATGAAACAACTCTTATTTTGATAGAACTTATAGTATATTATAGTCAACGAATTTTCATATGGAAATAAAATTTTATTTATATATATTGTAAAAAATATAGAGATGCACTCCAAGTTTTAATAAATTTAGGAGGTGTATTACTAAATTTTAATATGATAAGGACTTATTTTTGAGTAAATAAAAAATGTTTAGAACTTATATGTTAAAAATAAGAAAATTATCAAAGACTTACTGAGGCTTTTTTCCAATGTTCAGGTCGATTTAAAGCTTGTGAGTACCGTTTCCCTTCATTTGATAGTTGGTTTATTTCCAGCGACATGTGTAGGCCAACTCTTCTCAACCTTCAAGACCTCGCTTACTCACACTCAGTTAGTCTTATTCATTTAATGCAAAACAATACTCTCTCCTGTTAAAATAAAAGTCGTTTTAAGGGATCTACACTTATTAAGAAAGTTAATGAAATGTTTGATATACTTTTATTAATTACATGTTGAAGTGTCTTGAAAATATAACCTGTGTAATTAAGATGTGAGATAAATTAAAGGGTAATTTTGGAAGTAAAATTATAAATATGCATAGAAAGTCACAAACGACACTTATTTTGAATAATTAAAATCTTTATAAAACGACTTTCAAATTAAAATATTTATAAAACGACTTTTATTTTAAATAAGAGGATTGCTGTAAGAGAATGTAAACAGAAAGTGGAAGTCAAAGAGAGAGAGCTCACGGTCACCGGAGAACTAAGAGGAAAACTTGAGGTTTTAGTGACTTTGAATTAATGACTTTGAAATTCGCTTGGAGACTTGCGAATTCGGAATTTAAAGACATCTTACATATTGATTGTTGATTTGCAAGTAGGAGCATACATAGATGTATATGTGTGGTACGTGCAAAGAATATATTGGTCCATGCACACTCTACGCACCAAAGACCAAACTGAGGGAGACAGCTAAGCTCTTCCAAACAATAGTTTTTGGCATTGCGGATGAAGTTATTTTCTATGTTGTTACGATGAAAAAAAAGAGCTAAAATGAGTTTCGGGTTGAATGAAATTATTTTTTATAAAATCAAGAAGCTAAAATGAGTTAAGACCAATATTTTTTGGCATTGGGGATGAAGTTATTTTCTATGTTGTTACCATGAAACTCGGTCCATATGACATGGAAGAGATAATTATTCGACTCGATTCATATGACGTGAAAGGACTAGTGCCAATTAAGGTAGGATCATTTAAGCGATGAGATAATTATTCGACTCGGTCCATATGACGTGGAGGGAGTAGCACCAATTATGGTAGGATAATTTAAGGGATGAGATAATTAGTCGAGTCCTCATTCATCCTCTTTTTTTTTTAATTTCATAAGGTGTTTTAGGAGGATTCTTAACACTAAAAAGGTACCTTTAAGTTATCCATACTTAAACTAATCTCCGCTCACATTAAATTAGCTCACAAAAAGTAAAGTGTTGACCAAACTTTTTAACCCCTTTAATAGGTCAGAAAGTACCTTTCAAGTATAAATTCTAATATACAAGTGCTTCTCTCAGTACAATAATTCAAATTATTATCAATTAATTTTGGTAAGCACAAGTTGCCATACACTTCTTTTATATATATATATATATATATATTTGCATGCATTTACTTCAATAGATTCATCACCACCCAACTGATGAATGTCAACAGGCAGCAAGCAAAAGGAAAAAGTAAGGAATATCACTGAATACGGATCAGCCATTTTAGGTATACATATTATATGGTAAGTGGTAACAGAAAGTAGAACGCAAGGGCAATATAAGTAGAACTAAACGAACAGAATATCACAGCTGATATGGCATAAAATCTATGCATATGTGTCTCATGCTATTTCTAGTTTCGAACCCAAACAACATGATCCTCTGGTAGGAAATGGCATATAGGGACAGTTCCTGGCTTCACTTTCAACAACTGGAAAGCCAAATGCTTGGGGTTCCACAAACTTGTATTCGTATGGCACACTGCTACTGCTTTGGTCTTAGTTCCATCAACACCAACTAACTGAACCATGTAAAGCCTTGTTCTTTCCGTTACATGACAGTAGAAGACAGCATATGGGTAGTTCTGCTTGTGACATGCTACAGCTTTCTTGCCATCTCCGATCTTCTTCACTCCGGTAATCGTGACCTTCTCCTTCTGATTCTCTTTCCCCACTTCCGTGGAGATTGCCTGAACGTTCTTCCCGAGCTTGGATGTGCTGAAGTCGATCATAGACTCCAAGGACGTAGCACAGAACTTCTCCTCTCCTTCAATCCCAGGATCTTCACATTCCTTCACTGTGTTCTTCATCAACTCAGCCTCCAGTGATCCGGGTTTCACTGAAAAATCATCAAACACCTCTGACAACTTGCTGGAAGAGAATGGTATAGAGTTAGCTTCATCGCGAGGCAAGAAAGTTGCAGCGTTCGTGCTTTTGGGGAAGTGCAAGTTCATGACATTGCCAGTGTGGATGTCTTTTTCCATGAAAAAGATAGCGCCTTTCCGGTGATTTTGAAGCTGGGTTTCTGTAGCAGCATATAGGTAAAGGAAGGGATTCGGTCCCGGAGTCACTCCGACATAAACGGGCTTGCCCTTGTGCCCGGTGCTGACGGAGACGCCACCTTTACCCACACCAACATGGGTGCCACCATGTGGCTGTCCTTTTCCGGCATGAACATTTACGCCGCCTTTCCCTACATTCACGGAAGTCCCTCCAGGATTCCCTTTTCCGGCATCGACATTTACACCACCCTTTCCTACGTCAACATACGTGCTCTTGTCTTCCATGAAACTGTCTGTAAATTGGCAACATTAGATCATAAGAGCTGATGAGTACTGCTGTTTATATCATTGTGATTTCGTTAATAAACACCACTCTTACATAGATATATGTCGCAATCTAACCTTCCGAAAATTAGATATTACGGAGAGAATACACAAGATAAGAAATTATGTGCATTTGAGACCATTAAGTTATAAAGGCTTCGAATCTACTCAACTGAAAAAATATATACTATTGTCATTATATATTGCTTTAAACTAAGGGAAGTAACAAATTCCAAAGTCTGTTGATCTTTACTCTGTAGTTTGGGACTTTTGCTCCTAGTTACCTGGTTTTAGAAGATGTTTGACGGCATTTGGCATTGGAGTGTTGGGCAGAACAGATTTCCAATAAAGCTCAGGGGACGAGGCAGCATCACTAGCCACAAGTGCAAGCTGCAAGAAACAAATCACCGATCTCTATTAAGACTCATAACACATGTCAAATTATGTCCATTCGTAGCAGTAGCGTCCTTCAAACCTAAAAAGCTTTCTGAAAGCAGAAAAAAGAATACCGAAAGTACGTAAATAATCTTGTCTACAGATGAAACTTACAAGTAGAAAAGTGAGGATCCGTTGAATTCCGAACTCCATAAGTACTCACAACTGATGGAACAAGAGAGCTAGATACACTAAGACTAGAATGGTTGCTTTGAGACGGAGCTAGTAGCCTGCAATCAACATTTATAGGGTCTGAACTCTGAAGCATGTCCTAAGGGTGCTTAGATTGAATGTCAGCTTATCAACCACAATATCGACCGGTTTAATTACTTCAACTGTCCCCGGCTTCCTGACTTCAATGCAATTTCTTTCAAGTGGGACAGGTGTACTACAAAACAAGTAAGTGATGATGTGAGCCAGAAACAAGAGTTAGGGGGTTTTTAGGTTACAAGTTTGCTTTTGGGGGCAACCTTGGTCTGCCACCTCGCGCAGATATATGGAACCAGAGTTGCTCTTCGTTATCTGTCTGGTGTGGAGTACTTGTCATTTTTGGACGTCCATTGAATTACGACGAAAATATAAGAAGTGGGGCGGTCTCGCTTTAATTGGTTAGACTTTTGGCTAGAGCTTAACAAACAACTACCACCATTTATGAAGTTTTTGTGATGGTTGATGAAATCTGTTTTCTTTATGATCTTGCGTTTCCTACAGTTAGAGCTTGGATTTTGATCTTTCCTGCCTCTTAATAGTTTCAGTCTTGTCATTATCCTCATTTTGACTTTTCAAGTTTGCATTTTTGATTGCTACGTTCAGCTAGCATTAACTCATTTGTCTCAATCTTCTCATCAAATTCAAAGGTAAGAGCGATGATGCTTTAGAATGTCCCTTTCATTTTGGAACATGAGATATGTATAACTTTCTTCTTCTTTTTGTGCTAATAATAAAATTGGATGCTTCAGTGGCAAACCAAACTATTGGACTCACATTATATTTTGGTACAACCACAGGAGGACAATTGTTTTGCTGCGACCATTCTAACTTGGAATTCAGCAGAGTAGATACGGCACCTTTATGATGATCAGTTGCGGTATGGTACCTTGCTTTTGTTTATCCTTTCTTCGGTGGTTCGCAAGTTAGTAGTTATTGCCATTGAATGTGTACCGTTTATTCATGTATTAGGACTCTCTGTAGTTTATCCCTTATGCTTAAGAACTTGAAGTCCCATTTAGTGCATAATTACATGTCTTGATAGACTGAAGTAAGTACAATAGACTATTCCCTGACCTATTAGTTCTAACTCTAAGGCACCTATACATACGAACGACAGGAAAAGCCGCCTGGATCTAATTAACCTTGCTTATCTCTTGTTCGTAATGAAAATAATTGCATTTTTTATATAGATTTGCAGCATTATTTCCTTCTCTTAATTGGCATGAGACTTTGCGTAAATAGTGATTTCGTTATCCTGAATGGCCCAGCCCAGCAAGGACAGAACTCCAAACGATCATTGCATTGTATCGACTGTGGGCTTCTGGAAAAAACTAAAGCTATTCCTTTCTCTTTCATTTCTACGTAACATAACTTCCTAATATATTGGAGGCCCAGTTTTAGTTTTGGGCTAGGTTTCATGCACATTATGGCTTTCTTATATATTTGAAGGGCTCCAATGGACCTAAGAACAATTATCATGCAGCTTAATAAAAGATTTACCGCACGTGCGTAGTTTCTTATCGTGCGGTCTTTTAATATTTTCAGGGTATTATTGCACGTGAGTAATTTCTTATTTTGTACTTTTATTGTCTAGTGGCTCATCAACTGTGTTTATGTAGATACGCTTTATGATTTTATAAGTTTACTTTTAATTGCTTTGTGTTTTATAAATGATTTTATGTATGAATCTTTTAATACTGTTGTTGCGATTGAATTGAGTGGACATTAAAGTCCTGAAGTTGTGGTTGGATGTGAATATAGAAGTGTGTTTAAAAATGTTTGTAAGACTTTGCTTTTCTTTTCAGTATCTAATAAATTTTAGTTTCCTTACTTACGCCTCAAACATAACATTTAACTTGTTCTAACCACAACACCACTAAAAGTTTCCTATATCTATCTATATTTATTGACTGCCCTTTAGATTACTTCTTAGAGATCTACAATGCAATTAATCTTTAGCGGGTATATTACGTTTGATCTTTTTTTTTGGTATGTCGAGTTTGACTTTAAAATTAATCTCATCACATGTGTAACGACTATATTGTATGAACATGAAACTTTTACCTAATTTGTTTTCACAAAACGAAAATTTTATATATAATACCACTTATAGGATCCATACGAATCCATAAGCAAATGCTTTTTCCTATCATAATAAAAGAAAAGTAGCATAGGTTGTAATGCTATGAATACCGTACCGGACTCGGTATCGGATTGAGTTATGGAACGGAACTGTACCGGTATCGGTCGGTACCGGGTACCGTTTCGGGATATTTTTTAAATTTATAAAATAGTCCCT
>JAOQMR010000004.1:7959227-7976215 GCA_027563865.1 Erythroxylum pelleterianum
ATCTAAATCAACATAAAATAAAATCTGAACTTAAAGATAATATTTTGATAATATCTTTGACTGTTTCAAAGTCACATGTTCAACACTCCTCGTTGACTTTGATACTGCAAACTCGAATCATCTTTTTTTTTCTTTTTCGTTTGTGCTCCCATAATTTCGCTGTTAGGCTAGGCATGATGCTGCAAATAATTCCTCCTCCTCAAGTTGATCGTTTACAACTTGTTTGGCGCCTCTCACTTTTTGTTGTGGGTGATTTTTTTCATCAATGTAAGCATGGTGGATATGAATCATCTTTGTTTCTGTTGTTGTTGTTTTCGATCTTGTTGAAACTCTTGTTTTTGTCTCCTCTTGAATTTTTTTCTTTTCTTTGTGCATCATGATTTGAGTCATTGTAGGATTTGTTGGCAAATCCGAAACGTCGTAGTCTTCATCTACAGCTTCCCACAAGTCATTTGCTTCAAGAAAGGCCTTCATTCGAACAGCCCAACTTAGATAATTTCTTCCATCAAACAATGGCAGAGTAATGATAGTGAACAATGATTCTGAATCCCGTGTGGTTTTTGATTTGTGGTGTAAGAAAGCATAGAATGAGTTATGGGTTATAGGTTTGTAGGTTTAAAGGTCCCTTAAGATCAAGAAAGCTCTAATACCAATTGTTAATTTTTTTATGTAGAGAAGACTCTCAAATTTTATTAAACTGAAGTTTGTCAATTTATACAGTTTTTCTCTAACCAAAATTTAAAAAACAGATAACATCTAATCTAAATCAGCATAAAATAAAATCTGAACTTTAAAAAAATATTCTGATAATATTTTTGACTATTTTAAAATCACAATTTCAACACTAACATATAGATACTCATGTGATTTTTGATAGATATGCCGCATCAATCAATATTTAAAGAAGATAACATATTGACTTGAATTCTACAATTTTTTAAAAAATAATTATTATATTAAAAATTTTAATACTAAATTTAAAAAATCTTAAAATATTAATTACTTTAAACTTGTCATATGAAACGCTACTACAAATCAGAAATCACCTACATGGCTAAGTCATTTCCCAACAAGCTTTACTGGTTGAGGGGATATGACATTGGATGACATCCACAGTAAATGAAACCTGCTTTTCATGAGAAAGGTGCTCGTATGTCTTATTAAGCACATTTTTTCCCCTCACTTCACTGTGCTCAGAAGATTGTCTCCATTATACTGCTGATTCCAAGAAAGAAATGCTCAACCAGTCATTTTGCAGGAAGCATTTGTCCTTGTTCCTGCTTTTGTCCTAGTGTTGTCCCTAGCTAGCTGTCAGTGTAGCAATGCTTACATCAGATAAAAGTATGAGCTCCTTTGAGAATAGTTGGGTTTGTGATCATATTAGTAATAAAGTATATTCGATACAAGTGCTCAGCCGAAATTCAATGTGTGGTAGTTGTAGGTTGGTTAAAGAGTGCAATCCTACTACTGCTATAAAATGCATTAGATTCATTAAAATCCAAATTTTACCTGTGCTTGGGCGACCTTAAATGCATTCAGCTGAAACAAATGTATTGCTAAACTAAAATTGGTTCAAGGGCTTTGAGCACACCAAGTTCATGTACACATTCGATATGATTATGTGTGGATGTCAACTATAGATAAAATTGCTGCACATGTTGAAGTACAAAAGTGTAATGATGAAACTACGGTTTTTCACTCCATTTATGACGCATCACCGATATGTACGGATAGTGCATCCAACCACGTATAGTATTAATGGAGGACATCATAATTTCATAGTTGGCACGCCATGTGCTCCACGATCTAGTCATTTGGAACAAGCCACTGTGAAGTTCACCTTTTCCCTGACTTGTCAAAGGCACCTTTTTCCGGGTATAGGAAACTACTAATACATACTGCACTACTGCACTACTGACTCCTGCCTTGTGATCAAGATATTGTCGAAAGAAAGAAATTAAAGGAGAGAAGAGATATAATCATAGCTGAGCAGAGCTTCTCCACAGAGTCTTTTGATTAGTTAAATTGAGAAAGAAATGGAAAAGAAAAGCAAAGAAAAGAAAGATCATATAAACAGATGCGGCAAGCACCAGCCAAATCTTGTCAAATCATGCAATGTATATGTGCTACAGCTGAAGATTACGATCATGACGCTGATGCTGCTTGATCTTTATTTGGATAAGGATATTTGCTGACATGCAGACCTATGGATCAAGCATATTAAACCTATTCGATGGTCCAGATAATTTCTTGCTTTTTTTGTTTTACCTCCTCTCTTTTTATGCTTAAAGACCGTTTTAGACACATTAACTCCTTTTGGCTGAGTCCTAAATAATAAAATATCTTCACGTGCTACGAAAAAGGAAGAAAAAATGATCTCTTGAATAGAGGCCACAGCTTCAAATTTTTTCTGGTGCTAAGAAGAATAACTTTTACATAGTGACAATGATATCATGGTACCTACAACTTGAAGAATATCTGTTACATTTATGTAAATGGTGCGCTTTCGTTGATTCGCGGAGGAATGAAGTAGTTTCGTATTCTGATTTGGATAGTAAGGAACAGATCCTCTAAAGAAAAATGGTTGATTTGTTTAGCCCTTTTCTTAACATGTTATATGCTGACTACATGTGATGTAGAACCAGATACTGATAGCCTCTATTCTCTCTACAATGCTCATAATGAATCTTTGTAAAGGAAAAGTGAACCAAATGGGAGGTACTAACTAACTAAATTTTTAATTACTATTTAAATCCTTTTTATCCGTAAAGAAACTGAAGGCTTTACAGACAACTTATCAAAAATTTAAAACATAGTGTATATTCTGCTGTAAAGAAAGGCATACAATAAAAGAAACAGATAGGATGACTTGACATCGCTACAAGATTAATTAATTAGAAACTAAACAAAAATGTGACGTTTGTAATATGCTATGTAGGGTACTATTACTATGTACATGTATATATGCACAAGTAAGCATTTTTGGCTCGATTTTCATTTGACATGACTAAACGGTGGTATGAAAAAAAGTTGTACCAACCTGATATTCGTAAATAAAGAAATGACATAGTACATCCCCAGAAAAGCTATGAGCTGCCACATTAGAAGTGGAATAAGTACTCACCCCACCGAGTTGTGTACAGTCTTCCTGTCATAATAATAGGTGAACCATCCACGTAGCTTGTCGTGTTATATATAGAACCATTGATTTCAACATCGATCTAATAACAACTGTTTTCACCCCTTTGCTTAGTACTTGATAAGTGAAAATATGGATGGAAAGAAACTGGAGTACAAAGGTGAGGAGGCACTAAAGGAGATTGAGAATATTACTAAGAAAGCTGATGAAGTACAACAAAACTTGTTGAAACAGATCCTGGAGCAGAATGGAGAAACTGAGTACTTGAGCAAGTACTTGAAGGGATTGAAAAACATTGCAGAGTTTAAGCGTACTGTCCCTGTCACTACTTACAAGGATGTATACCCTTATATCCAAAGGATTGCTAATGGAGAAGACTCTTCTCTTATCACCGGTCGTCCCATAACCGAGATGCTATGCAGGTCTGTATCTCTAACTCAAATCTAAAAGCACACAGACACCACCTGGGATTTTAAATTGGGAGCTAATTACTTGTATTTATGCATTTTCAGTTCTGGGACTTCTGCAGGAGAGCCAAAGCTGATGCCGTCTATAGCAGAAGACTTAGACCGGCGAACTTTTTTCTACAATCTCATCACGCCTATCATTAACCAGTTAGTTACACCTTCAAAATCAATTATTGCATCTGCATGCTATTACATAATTACCAAGTTTATGTGATTGACATGAGGTCTTGTCGTCTTGACGTGTATACTTGCACCTACTGCATATACGACGTGTTTCTAAAGTTGAAGGATAGTTTAAAAACCCGCTTGATCCTTTATCTCTTAGTGTTATTAGGTTGGAAAATATGATTTCTTTCTTAATGTGTTCACCGGCCAACTTGAAAATGTCAAGGTGTGGTTCGTGTTTCTAAGTTTGAGGAAACGGAAGGGACCTAATGCCATGCATGCATTAATATGGAAGTAGAGACAAACTTTTTCCTTTATTGTTTGGAGAAACATTTCCATACTTCTCTTACCTTGGTGTCACTAATTTCCATATTTTACTAAACTACTACTTCAACTGTGGAAATCACCAAACCTAAACTCCATAGTAAATGAAAGGAATAGCAATAATTTGACATCTTTCTTGGCAAGAGTGAGTGATTTGCTATTATATGATCAAGCTTTTAGATAAGAGTTTTTAGATCCTTTATTGAACATATATATGTTGGTGCTGGTACGGCTAAATGAGAAGTTGACGGTATTATATTCGAGTACAATTTATGATTTCAGGTATGTTCCTGGTCTCGATGACGGGAAGGCCATGTTCCTGAACTTTGTGAAAGCAGAGATGTCTACACCTTGTGGCCTACCAGCAAGAACTGTGTTAACCAGTTACTACAAGAGCAAACACTTCAAGTGTCGAACTAGAGATTCATTTCATGACTTCACTAGCCCTGACCAAGCCATCTTGTGCAAAGACAGCAACCAGAGCATGTATTGCCAGTTGCTAGCTGGCTTAATCTACCGTCACCAAGTTCTAAGGTTAGGAGCGGTGTTCGCATCAGCTCTACTCCGAGCCATTTCATTCCTGGAACGCAACTGGGTTCACCTCTGCAATGACATTCGCAGAGGCGAACTGGATCCTTTGGTCACAGATCCCGAATGTCGTTTGTGCATGTCTAGGATGTTATCATCACCAAACCCTGATCTTGCAGACGAAATTGAGGAGATATGTAACAGCTCTTCATGGAAGGGTATTTTATGCCACCTTTGGCCTAGGGCTAAGTACATTGAGGCCGTGGTGACTGGTTCTATGGCACAATATATACCATCTCTTCAGTACTATAGTGAAGGCAAGCTGCCGCTAGTTTGCTGCATGTATGCTTCCTCCGAGTGTTACTTTGGTGTCAACTTGAACCCTCTGTGTGATCCTGCAGATGTGTCGTTTACCATCTTGCCTAATATGTGTTATTTTGAGTTTATACCTCTGGGAGAGAATGGAAGTTGGTTAATGTGTGACGAAGAAGAAGAGGTGGCTAATGATAAGCTTGTTGACTTGGTGCATGTCAGACTCGGCTGTTACTATGAGTTGGTTGTCACTACCTTTGCTGGTAAATAAGCTTTACCTTTTCATCTGATAACACCCCCTTGTTCATTTTAGCAGTTGTTGATTAGTTAAAAATTGTTTAAGAAAAAATTATTGTGGTACTCTTACTAATTACTCACTATATAGATACTGAATTTCTGTGATCCATATGGGATTATGATTCTTCTTCTGAGTCTTTCCCTTGTCCATAAGAAATTGCCAAAGATGCTGAATCTTTTGGTTTATGTTGATCCAGGGCTGTATCGCTATCGCATAGGTGATGTCCTTCAAGTGACAGGATTTCACAATCAAGCCCCCAACTTCCGATTCATTTGCAGGAGAAATGTGGTCCTCAGCATTGACAATGACAAAACGAACGAGGAAGATCTACACAAGAGCATCACAGCTGCGAAGAAGTTGCTGGAGCCCTACAATGCTTTACTAGTGGAATACACTAGTCATGCCGACACATCATCTCTCCCTGGCCACTACGTATTGTATTGGGAAATCGTTCAGCATGATTCAGGCACAAAGGCGCCGACCCCACTAAACACTAAGGTCCTCCAAGAATGTTGCATTGCTGTGGAAGAAGAGCTTGACTATGTTTACAGGCGATGCCGTGCCTTTGACAAATGCATCGGACCACTGGAGATACGTGTAGTGGAGGCTGGTACGTTTGAGGCACTCATGGATTTGCTCATCAGCCAGGGAGGATCAATCAATCAGTATAAAACTCCAAGGTGCATCAAATCTAATACTGCGCTTAAGTTGCTTAATACCTGCGTCAAGGCCTCATTCTTTAGCCCTAGAGATCCTACTTGGATCCCTTGAAAGCGTCTTAAATCTCTGGACCTGTTTCTATTTCCATGGTTTATCTTAATTTGTAGGTCCTTATACTATTATTAGTTACTAATGGAGATAAAATTGTAACCATTATCCAATAAGGAAAATCGTGTATCCTTTTCCATGCTTATGCAATCCAAACTCTCTTCTTGGTTCCTTGCCAAGAAAAAAAGATATTAAATGAAACAAATTGAAAAAGAGGATCAGAAAGAATTTATGAACCTGATTGGTTGATCAATTTGGGTCGGATTGATAATTATTTACGGAGAGAAAATCAATTGAAAGGGATTTTAAGCTGTTCTAACTACCGAAAGAAAAACAAAGGTTTGTCTGTGTGCGCCAATGCAGGCTAAGATAGTGACTGAGAGGGGAGTAGAGACAGAATAATTCACATTAATCATATTTTTAAGGGCTTTATTATATGCCATGAAAAGACAACTAAATAATCTAAAAAATTTGTTGCACGTTTTCGTCCATTAATTGGTCATTCCGCTATATTGTTATGTGATTTTCTAGACACTCATGTCAATTTTGAGACAGGAAAGCGATCGAAGACAAAAGTACTAAAGCAATTGCATATTGAAGATAATCTCACATAACATCCTCCAACTGTTGTTGAACCGGACATATTTCTACGGAGTTTGTAAAATAGCATATATCTCAGTTCCTTAGTCTCCAACTCTCCTAGCCATTGGAACATAAGAAAATCATGTGAATATGCGGGGATCAGTAAGTAGTAAAGGTGTTGTCCACAACTTGCTATTTGAAACTTTTTCTCAAGTTATGCGGCACAGCCAGGACTTGCCCTGCGAATACACGTAGCAAACGAACAACATTCTCGGTCATTAATTACAAGAGATATGCGGTAGGAACGTGTTATCAGGATGATAATGTAAATTGGTACTGAATAATGCGATGATTGTCACTTCTTTTGGGACAGTCAAATCTACTGATGCTGCTTTTTAGAGTGATGTTTGTGCAATGCTTAATATCTTCTCAAGTCTCTTTCCAATTGCCCCACCTACTTGAAAATTTATATCGGTGCATAGCAGTCATCAAACCTAATCATAGTCTTAAAAATGGGATTCGTTTTGGCATCATATGCTCAAGCGTGCCCTTAGATGCGCATGCATTCTTTTCGCGCACATCGACTAACCAGAGGATTCGAGATCAGAGTTCTACTGTTTTATGAACGCAAGAAGAGATTCGCAGTGTGAACAAACGAATCACTTTATTACGCAGAAAATATTCAGGATTGTATTGTCCTGAATGCTCAAGTTGCCCACTTCTGTAGCACCTTATATATCTCACATCTTCAGCTTAAAAATTAGTACAATTCCATTTATCTCAGTAGGTTTTAGATATTAAGGAAGATCTGTAATATCTGTAATCTGCTTCTGTATCTTATCTGCAAATATTTTCTGATTGTATAATCCTTTTGTAATTTGGATTTGATTGCATCAATCCCTCATCTACGAGGATTTGATCTTCACTCAGTATCCTATAAATAGTTCAAAAATTAATACAAAAGTGTGCAAACCTTTATCTCATCTTCTGCACTTAATCTTCATTAGATACATGTTTATGACATGAACTGATCACATATTCACTGCAAAAAAGAGTGAACTAGTTATTTGCCAAAGTGTGTAGGGGTAAAAACTGTGATGAATCAACACTTGCTCGAGTTTGTACTTGAAAGTCGAAACTAATCAATTAAGACATATGACCTTATATCCAACCTGATGGAGGGAGGAGAATCGATGAAATTGGAGAGTAGTGGATAAAAATCTCCCAAGGACATGGGGCCTCTTCTGTCATGCAGTGGATTGGATTAAAAAAATCTTCGATCACTTATGTCTCTTATAATTTGCAACTCCTTTATCCACTCCCCATCACTTAGAGTGCTTTGTAGCGCAATAAGAGGAAAAAGGACAGTAACTGCTCCATCGAGTCATAAGTTTGTATTTATATCTCTCCTAGGAAACATGAAGTAAATAATGGGATTATGATTCCTCATTTGTCAAAACTAAGATGTGTCGTTGTAAAGCATTTCTTCCTTACGGACCCTCATGCCTTAGGAGTTTCAGTGATTCAATTACTTACCAACATAACCTTTAACTGCATTCCATTATGAAATTTGGTCATATAATTCTTTATAATAATGAAGCTGTTGGACGCAATTTTTTGAATATATATTAATCAATTCTTTTGAATATATGTACAAAGTAATTCACTATATATATATTCCAAATAACTCGTTTAGATAATTAAACTTCCAATTTGAAGCAATACAATGAGATTAATTCAATTTTTATATATTTTTTGTCCAGTGCTAACCTAGCCTTCTAATATTTGGTGATATATGAAGAGTTTTCGTAGTAATTCAAAATCAAAATGGAAATTAGATAATTCTCTTATATCACTTAAACCATCCACACCATGTCACATATTAAATTACATACTGCTAAGCATCCTCATTTGTTGCTTTATAAAGATGCATTGCATCTACAATCAATTGCCATTAATTTTCAAACCCACGAAATTAATGACTCCAACGACTGAAATGCACAGAGAATGCCGTCATCAAAAGTAGTGTCCCATGAGAAAATTGGAACTCATTTCAATGAGAAGGCTACAAAGTCGCTGTGTGAATGATGAAAGCAAAAAAGGGAAAGTGGTGTTTGCGGACACTTTGGTATTTAGAATTTTAGATAAGGTTGATGATCAAGTTGGGCATCGAGACAGGACAGCATCGACTACTAGCCACTATCGATAAAGCCTATATTTAAGAGTTTGACTTGTTCATGTCTATATGCAACCAGGACTAGGCTATGTGTCGGTAGATTCGCAATATATATTGTTATTCTTATTGGCCAAACAAGAAAACATTAAAGTGTTTATTATTATTTTTTTTTTTTGGTAAACAAGAGAGCTAACAACTAGCTAGAGCTAATAACAGGATTAATGTGCCGAATGCGATTAACACCCAGGCGATCATCATTAAGAGTTTGCACTATAACATCCGGGGCTGTTGAAAAACCACCATACCCAAAGACACCTCAGGTCTGATCCGAGCCATAGCATCAACTGTAGCGTGTTTCTCTTGAAAAACGTGATGAATCGTGACTTGCCAACTGCGTAACATCAACTCCCGAATGCTACAGATGAGTGCATTGTTCGTACTCTCCTGAGCAGGGTTATGGAGCTATCTTTTAAGTAGTTAGTTTTAGCCATTTTGATAATAATTAACTTAAGCTCAATTCTTATTAATGAGTTCTACAATTTACCCATATTAAAAATTTTAATATGGTATCAGAGTAAGTTCAATCCAGATTATTAATTTTTCAGTTGTCCGTCTAGATGTCCAGTCCTAACAGCTCAGTCCTGTTTTTGCTGTGTTTATTTGAAGTAGCAATTAGATGTCCATTCTCAGTTGTACTTGAGAGGAAGTGCTAGAGTATCTCATATTGGTCAAACATAAAAATATTAAAGAGTTTATAAATGATAAAGGCCAACTATCTAAATGACTAGTTCTAGTCATTTTAGCAATAGTTGACTTAAGCTCAATTCTTATTAATGAGTTATACACTCTACTCATATTAAAAATTCTAATATATATAATTGTATCTGTCAAACATTCCTTTATTGAATTTAGCGATTAATTTGTAAGTTTATAACAAAAAAATTCATAATAACGAGCAATGCAGTGCATAGATGTTCACATGGTTAAAAAACGAAATGCAACGTGGAAAATGTTTAACAAATTCTTTTTAACCTTACATTAAGAGGTGATGCCGTTACATTTCCAGTCCAATTTTGAAAATATTTTATATGAATTAATAATTAATTTAATAAAGCATTATGTTACTATTTTTGAATTTTATTTTATGAATCTTTATTTTTATATTAATTCAATGTTTAAGAACTTAATCAGATTAAGAGAGAGATTAGATGAAAGATTTACGAGATGTATGGGTAATTTAGTCAACTACAAAAGAGTTACACGAGAAAAGGTACAAAAAAGATATAAAAAAATTTGTTATGAATATGTATGTGTATAGGAGTGATTTGGGTGAAATTTATTATTTAAAATAGTTTGAAATTTTAATTTTGAAGCTAGAAAACTTAAATATTGGTATATAATTGATTAGAATATCTATTGAAAGTTAGAAAATGTCATGGGACAAATCCCTATAGCTCCTCTCTTAAATAAGAAGTTACTTTCTTATAGCATTTAATTTAACATTATATTCACAATAATTTTTTAAATTAAACTCTAAATTGATGCACTTTCCTTTGCTATAATTTAGACTCAAAGGGGTGTTAATATATATATGATTAAAGAAAAGACAACATAATTCATCTTTTACAAAATCTACAACTATATATATATATATAATTCAAAAGCAATTTTATATCGTCAACTATATTCTTTATTTTTTTCATATTTCTTACTTGTGAGACTTTAATTTTGTATATCACTTTTATTCATATCATCATATATGCTAGTTGTTAGACTTTAGTCCTAATTGCTAAATCGTGCAAGCATTAGGGAGCCTTGATTAATGTTTGACACTCAAAAGGACAAAACAAGGTAAAGAATTGTGAGTAGGCAAGAAAATAGGCATTGTCAATAAGGTGGCATGTATTGATGCACATTGGTGGAAATCTTCGACGAGATGTAAGATTCGGATATGAGAACTAAAGATATATTAAGATGGACCTTAGGTTGAAGATTAGTTAGATCAATGAATAAGGGAGACATATGAGAGCTCTAAAAATTTAATGTGGGCTCAACTAGACAGACTATAATTAATGGACTTGACATAGGGAAGTATTAGACTAGACCAGTGTGCTATTATTTGGCAAATAAGATCACAGTAGATATACATTAGCCAAAAGGATAAAGACCATATGGTAGGATCATTTAGAGATAGTAAAGTTTCTTTATGGATATCGATGTGTCATACCTAGTTAAATGTAATATCTTATCTTGTTAGTTATGATGTAGCTAAATTCTATTAGGTAGAAACCTATTTGGATTAAGGTATCATCTAACTGGTTAGTGTGATGTAATTTGATAAGGATAGAGGTGGTCAGTTAGTTCATTGCAATTAGGAAGATTTTGAATTATAACGCCAAAGATGACTATAAATAGCTTATTTGAGCATTACTCCTGGAGAAAAGAGATAAGGAGGAAGGGAACCCATTGAGAGAGAGCATTCCTTTGTATATGTCTGTGGAAGTAATAAAGGTTAATTTTTATCATAACTTTTGTATATTTATTATTGTCTATAATTATTTAATACTTTCGTAATGTTCTTACTCGAGTGTAAGAATTAAACACTTTGAGGGTTGTGCGGTGTTCGAGAATAAGGTTTTGTTGGTCAACGATTACATGAGAAGATTGAGTCTTGCTTAAACGGACCTTACTGAGATTGTCGTACAAAGGAGTAGACGCCATTTTAGTATAGGTTTGGCGTCTGAGAAAACCTTTGTTACAACTAGCATTAGAACCATATTTCGATATGGCGGGAGACAACAATTTGACAGAGCGTGTTAATAGAGTGGAGGCACTCATAGGAGAACTTCTCAAAGGGAGGAAGAGGTCACTTCTTACTCATCTCAGTTCGAGATTTTAGAGGCGCATATTCAACATTTTCAAAATCAAATAACAGCCTTGATAAAGACATAACAGGATTCTAGATTGGAAATCATGATCCTAAGGTGTGTCGTTGCAAGACAAGATGTTTGGCATGACAAAATCACTTTGGTGAGAGTGCGAGAGCCCCAAGTTTTCGAAGACAACCGAAGTGCCAAGAAGCTAGAAAATTTCTTGTAGGACATGGAGCAATACTTTGTAGCAAAAGAGTTGTCTAATTTGGAGAAGGTGTTAATCATGACTATGTATGTGGTGAAGGATGACTATGATTGTGACTGAGCAAAGCCTGTAGAAAGGAGAGCAGATGTTAATTTGGAGTGCCATTGGCGGCTTGCTTATTTCAGACCATAGATTCTTTTTTTGAGATGAAAAATAAGATCTCTCTTCAGTCCAAATCTACTATTATTTTTATCCACTCTTTTTTATTTTTTCTTTTCAGATATTTCCGAATCTTTTCTATTATAGCTCACTTGTTCTGTTACAACAAACTACTCTATATATAGAGTAGGAATTCATAAAATAAAATTTTGAGCCAGTTTTATCTTATTACATCTTTTGTCATGGTATTAGAGCATTGAGAAGCTCGACACCTTTCTCCCTCTGCTGGCTCCATTGTTTCTCCTCTCCACTGCCTTTTTTTGTTCTCTTCATCTTCCTTATGTCAGGATCTCCTGGTCCCTCTTATGCCAGCGTTACCACCAACCAAACACATCATCATTCACACCCACCAAATGTCATTCGACTAGAAGATCATCCAGCCAGCCCCTTTTATCTTTATCCCAATGAAAATCTATCCTTAGTCCTTGTTTCCTCACCTTTGACAGGCACTAACTATCACTCATGGGCAAGATCCATTCGGATGGCCCTGTTATCAAAAAACAAACACAAATTTATAGATGGATTTATTGCAATGCCATAGAGAGAAGATCCCTTGTTCATGTACTGGGAAAGATGCAACAAAATGGTTTTATAATGGTTATTAAGGTTAGCGACAGATTCAATTGCACAAAGTGTTATTTGGTTTGACTCTGCAGTTGAAGTTTGGAAATATTTGTAAGGAAGATTCTCACAAACTGATTCCTTTAGAATTTCTAATCTCCAAAAAGAAATATATAGTCACAAACAAGGTAATCTTTCAGTTTCTGACTATTACACACACCTTAAAATGCTATGAGATGAATTATTCAACTTAAGACCTTTACCTAAATGCAAGTGTAAGCCTCAGTGTACCTGTGATGTTTTAACTACATTCAAAAATTATCATGAAGGAGATTGTGTTATCAGATTTTTAAAGGGGTTAAATGACTCTTACTCTACTGTCAAGTCACATATTATGCTTATGGATCCTTTGCCTGACATCAAACGTGTTTTTGCTATGGTGGCACAACATGAAAGACAATTAAGTACCCAACAGACACTATCTTCATCCATCATTAAACCAAAAGCCTTTTTTAGCAAAGCTGACAGCAAGAGAAATTATCGACAGAACAGAAAACCTATTTGTACCTTCTGTGGGAACATCGGACATGTTGAAAATAAATGTTACAAGAAATATGGTTTTCCCCTAAAATTTTCAGATGTCAGAACATTTCATCCAAACCGTGACACCAATCAAAACAAATTCAAGACAATCAACCAAGTTAAAACTTACCAAGACTACCTCTCCTCAGACATGGAAAGTTCTTCATTTTCAAAAGAAACAGGGCAAAACAATGCCACCTTCAACCTCGCCTTATAGCAGTACTCATAGCTGATGGAAATTCTGCACAAAGAAGGAGACACAAAAGGAAAAACATTAGTAAGCACACCCCAGATCAATACACTTTCAATTGACCAAAAAGGTACATCCAAACCTCACAAACTTTCTGGTTTATGGTCATCCACATGGATCTTTGATTCTGATGCCACTGACCATATTGTTTGCTCTTTAGGTTTTTTCTCAGCCTGTAAAGCAATAGATTCCTTAACTGTCCGATTGCCAAATGGCAATCTTGTTCCTGTCACACATATTGAGACAGTCAATATTTATTTAATCACTCTTACCAATGTGCTTTTTGTGCCTATTTTTTCTTTCAACTTAATCTCTATTAGCAAGCTTACTAGTTCTTATCCATGTCAACTAATTTTTACACCTTATTCATGTGAAATTCAGGACATCAAAACCCTTTGACCCATCGTATTTGTCTGTCTAGGTTTTATATCACTCTTTAGTTCTCTTCACATAAACTAATATATCTGGCTGATATAAATAGAAAGGGGGAACCTTCTTGACAATTGGAGTTAGCTCACAGATACATCAACAATGTAATTGATAAATCAATTTATATCCAACATCAAGCTTCTCATATTGTTACTAAAGTCAAGAGCTTTATGTAAGGCTCCAAGAACCCAACAACAGGAGAGTTCTAATAGTGTCCTCTGTGCAACTGTTCCAACTTTGTCTTTCGATTTCTATGGAAAAAGCTAGATCCTTTCTCTTTCCAGCCATAGTTACTGTTCTGTATTTTCATATGTCTGCTTCAGCTTCTCTCCAAGAGTTCTCTTCGATTCGTGGGTGAGAGAAGTGTCACTGCAGTCTATGATGCTTCATGCTGATGGTGATAAGGTGTTTCAGCTCTACCAAAGGTAAGATAATAGAACTAAGGCTGTAAAGAGCCTACATTAATGGTATCTTATCATTGAATGATGTCATATCATGTCCGCAGCGGATAGGCTAGATTACATAAATGTTTGTTGATGACAAATCACTTTTATCAATCGAATGTTGATTGATATTGTGACAACAACAATAATTCAAAAGTCTCAGTTAATATGTGGGTCAGAAGAGATTTAATAGCATGCAGTTTTACTTTTAACTTATAGAGAGGTTGTTTATGATAAACATATAAAAAATACATATTAAAGCAATTAATAATAAAATAAATATAAATATAATATAAAATAAAATAAAATAAAATTGTATAAATAAAAATAAAAATAAGTAATAAAATAAATATTATAATAAATATAAAACAAGGTAAAAAGTAAAAATAAAAGATAAAATAAGTAAATAAATACAAAAATAAGAAAGAAGGCTAGTAAATAAATAAATCAAACAAGTCATTATAAGAAAATATTTAGGTTAAATAAGAAAATATTTAGGTTAAATAACTAAGAGAAGTACTACATATTAAATGCTTAGTTAATTATAAGACATAAGACATGAAGTAAAAGTTTTTAAAAGACCTATAAGAGCGAGAAGGATCTCTCTATGTAAGATTTTTTATTTGTATCTTAGTATATCAAAGTTTTATATTAAGGGTTATATCCTTAACAAGTTTCAACATTATCATATTATTCTTTATCACTACCCTCAATAGTTCTTAGGCCTTCTTTTTCTTCTTACATACTGCAAATACAATATTCTCGTATCATCTTGTTAGAGGTTAAGGTGATTTATCTTAACATATACAAATCACCTAACTCTTGTCTTTTTTAATTTTCTATTAACATTAGTCAACTTTAATTTTTCTTTCACCGTACATTCATGTTTTCTCTTAATACGAGTCACCTTTAATTTTTCTCCTAACATACATTCATGACAAGTAGCTTCAATTATAGTCATGTTTTATATTTACATCATTGGGATTGTAATATGTGCTATTATCTTTTCGTCTTTTCTTTCTCATTGGAGTTCTCTTTTTGAAAAGTTAAATTTGTACTAGAGAAGGATGTTTTTACATGCGCAATTGGTGACCAATCCAAAAGGTTTCAAATAAGTCTGATACAAGGAAGGTTACTTCGGCCCAAAATTGAAGCTGTTGGACTGTGCGTTGCTTCTGCTTAAATCCATTAGAGGGCCCATTCTTTGAGCCTTCTTCAATATATCTTTCCTAACTTTTTTCCAGATGCTCATAATCCTTCTACTAGGGGGTGAGTTTGTGTTGCAAGTTGCTCGAGTTGGATCCTCCAAACTTCAACTTCTTTTGCATATGTTTCCAGGTAATTCTGCTAAGTCAAAACTTCTGATTTTTGTTGTGTTATTTTCTCTCTGTTTAGCTGTGTTGATAGGACAGTACTCTCTAATTTTTTGTGGTGTTTGGATCGTATTCTGCATGTAGATTGCAAGTCATAATATGTTCTATGATAACATTGATTGTTTTAATTGCCACTATGTTGTCATTATTTTCACACTTTCTTAAGATTCTTCTGTTGTTTTCTTAATGACGTGTGTTCTGTTATCACATGTCATTAACTTTATTTGTCAATCTTAAATGCTGAATCTACTCTTTCCGCGGAGTTGAAAAGTGATTATCGTATTCCTACCGCGACTTGACCCTTTCTTCATCTATTAGTGTGCCCGGTAGAAGTGTGAGAATCTAACATGGCCAGTAATATTATTCATCGGCCACCTGTAAGTTCTCTAAGTTTGTTAGACTACAGGCTGAAATCCAGACATATGCTGGCAAATTTGAGAAGCCCACGTTTTTGTCTCAACTACGTTGCAATTTTTATTTTCTGTTTGACCAAGAAAATTTGGAATTACAATTATAATTCTAATTCTAATTTAAAATTTTGACTTTCAATAACCTTATATTAATAAATAGTGAAAAATATGGATTTCTTAATCTGAAAATCACGTGGGGACTTGTATTTGTAAAGTTATTCAACCCAATATGACAAACGGTAGAATGTGAATGGAGAATTCCAATCTTAATTCTAAATTTCAATTTTCAAGAATATGCTAATCGACGGAAATCACAGATTGCAAGTACTTAAATAAATATTTGTTTTTTAGATGGTAAAAGCATCCATTTAATTAGAATCAGTGTTATGTACATTTTTGAGGTTCTAATTAAATAATAGTTTTGAACATAAACTTAGTACGAGCTCTTTTGTATTCCAGTGTATGAATGCTAGCTTTACTTGGAACTCAACTTCTAAAAATAATAATAATAAACTTGGAACTCTTCAAAGAGAGAACCATCAAAGTCCGCCAGATTCCACTTTCTGTTGTAATTGGAGTTTATTCCAATCGTTTAGATAAACATTGGACCAAGGAAAACAGACGCTAAGGATGGTGTGCTTCGGTCAGAGTATCAACATCAACACAAGTTCAATGGTAAAATAGCACGAACTACTTGAAGTAGCATAAACTACTTGATAGAGTTAGAAAAGCAATTCTAAATGAATTACGGATACAGTAAAGAAATTTATTTTAAAATTTTTTATTCAGATCCCATATATTGAATAACACTACAAGAAAAATTAGTTTCAGCAACTATTATTAATGGTTGCTAAAAGTAAGAAAATGGTCGTTAAAAGTTATAG
>JAOQMR010000004.1:7976315-7986982 GCA_027563865.1 Erythroxylum pelleterianum
ATAGAATCAGCTATCAGCTAACAGCTGATAGAATCAGCTATCAGCTATCAGCTATCAGCTGATTGCCAAACAGGGCCTTAACCTATCTAATCGTAAAAATCTTAAACCCTACAAATTTTTAATTCGGTTTTTAAATTTGAATTCAATTTATTATAATAACTCTTATTGTTAAAAAATCGAACAGTTTATTAATTAATTAGTCAATTTTTATAAATTAATAAGTTCTTATAAACTAAATTATATATTATAGTTTTCATTTAACCATTTTTAATTAAAATTTAATTTCTTTGATAAGTCTGGAAAATGTTTTAATTATATTTTTAATTTTTAATTTTTATATTAATTTAATTATTAACATAAATTATGCTTGTTTATGTTAATATTGGAATTTCAATGTTGTAGTGTCAAATAAAAATAAGAGGGTGTCTTTTCCTTCGAAAAAAACCTTTAGCAATATAAACATTTCAAGTTCGGGAACTAGACAGACAATGATACATAATAATACTAGAGATCAAGGTAATTTATCTTCCTTTTTTAAATATTTTAAAGTTAAATTTTTTTTACAAGTAAAACTTTATTGATATTTTTGCCGTTATAGTGCCAATGGAAGAGTGCGAATAGAAGTTTGGCGTATTTATTAACTATTTTTCTTTTATTATGTTAACTTTTTCTTCTATATTTTAGGAAGATAGAAGTTAGTTGATTATATAAATTAATTATTTTGGTTATAATTTATGCTTTTTTTAATGCAGATGTAATGTGAAGTTGGGACTTGGGAGCCGTTTAATAGACTACAACTTTATTTTTTTTTTATTATTTTTAGTTTGTTTATTGGATCAACAACAATAGCAACCAGCAAGTATTGCTTCAACAGACAATTAAGAAGAAAGAAGCTTGTTGCACTCAAATTTGAGCTCATGTATGAATAGGAACACATCAGACCTCATCCACCTTTTGTAATCCAATGCTTCCTATCTTCTTCTGCTGTGCTTACTCGTTTTTTATTAGTGGGATCTGATGCTTGTATGCGTTAATTAATATCAGATTGCAAGGTGGTGATTAAATTCAATTAAGTACATATTTGGTGCAAATTTGGTGAAACATGGGACCAAGCTTCTTCTGTTTAAATTGTTTCAAATTAAAGAAAGGAAGCTTTAGATGATGATTTTCATGACAGATGCCAAATCAGAACAGAACTGTCAAACCAGTTCAAAAGCTAGAACAAAAAAAATTGAATATCATATAATATCATAATATTGACTACTTTCAAAATTTAATTTGATTTAATTTCTCTTCTTTAGTTTTTATTTTTCATATAATATCATAATATTGACTACTTTCAAAATCTTCCTTAATTTGTTAATTATATATTTTTTTGTGTTTTTTGTTAAACATCATAAAATATCTATACACTTCAATTACTTACAATTCATTTTAATCTAATTTTGAGCTTGCTAGATTTAACTTTTCAAGTTAGATTTTAAACTAAAAATTAATGCTTAATTTTTGATTTTTTAATGAAAAGATATTGAAAGTAATATGTGTATATTTTTGTACTAAATAAAAGTTCACTAATTTAATTAACTAAAGGTAAATGAAATATGAAATTACCAAACAAGAAATTTTTATTAGATAACTTATTTCCTCAAATGAAAATATATTCTAAATTATAAAAATTAATATAAATTAAATTATAATAATTAATTATGATAAGAACGAACCTTTAGTTCAATTTAGGATACATCTGTATTTTTAGACGTAAATATGGTTCAGGTCAAGGAGTTGTATCCTGTTGCATACCTTGAAGTTTTTTATTTTTGCTTTTGAAATTTATTTTCTTCTATTATGGGCCCATGTAAATTAATTATCTTTGTTAATTTCCTGAATTTTTCACTCAAGAGTTATTTCAACTCTCTTTGTTAATTTCTTGAATTTTCATCTTTTCTAAAATACTTAGCAACAACTTTTTTGTTGTTATAAATACTTTTTTAACAATCATATAATGTGGTTGTTGTAAAGAAGTCATGTAAATTTAGCAACCAAATTTATTGGTTGCTAATGGAAAATTTGAAATACTTGGAGTGACCACTCAATAGTTGGTTATTAATAATAATTTTCTATAGCGACCATTAAAGTTGTCACTAAAATTGTTAAGTTTGGTCATTATATTATTATCCATGAATTGTAAGTTTTAGTGACCATCTATAGCCACTAAGTATTGATTGGTCGGTAAAAAATATACGTAACTTATATATTGCAACCAAGTAATTTTTGGTTGCAAAATATATATAATTAGCAACCATTTTACTATGGTTGCTGAGAATTTGGTCATGTAAATTTAGCAACCAAATTTATTGGTTGCTAATGGAAAATTTGAAATACTTGTAGTGACCACTCAATAGTTGGTTGTTAATTTGGTTGTTATTAATAATTTTCTATAGCGACCATTAAAGTTGTCGTTAAAATTGTTAAGTTTGGTCGTTATATTATTATCCATAAATTGTAAATTGTAGCGACCATCTATAGCCACCAAGTATTGATTGATCGGTAAAAAATATACGTCACTTATATATTGCAACCAAATAATTTTTGGTTGCAAAATGTATATACTTAGCAACCATTTTACTATGGTTGCTGAGAATTTGGTTGCTGAAACCACATTTTCTTGTAGTGTAACTTAAAAAATACAAATTATAAATAAAAGTTAATCATAATTATTGTAAAAACAATTTCGTGAACTGATTACCATAAGTTGCTGGTGCATGTCGCATCTAATGATATCCATTAAATAAAGAAAAAGAACTCAAAACAATTTTAAGAGGAAAAGACAAAACCGATAATATGATATTTTTTCCATTTTATAGAAAAAAGATACTGGAGTTTTTTTAATTAAAATTAAAACTAAAATTTACTCTAATTCTATCTTTATTTATAATTATAAGTTAATTTTAATAAAATCAAATATCTCTTTTATAAATAAATAAATATATTATTAATCAAGCCAAATCTTTACAAAGTTATAATATCCCACAAACTGAACCAATAAAGGAATCACGAACAAGAGTAGGAGAATACATGGAACAAGATAAACAACATAAATAGCTATAAATCATCTCCCCAATCGAGACTTTACAAAACGTTTAAGACTTGTAGCAATAACCTAATGAAATGTACACCTGAAACATGTGAATAACTTTTAGTAGGCTCTTAGGAAAGCAAGTATAAGGGCAAAAGAAAAACAAAGTAAGATGATTCTCTCTTAGCCCTCCTTTTCCTTCTCTCTTCTTGAAGCCTAGGGTTACTATTGTCTTCATACTCTCTTTCTTTTTATCGTCTATTCACCCTTTCCCACTTTGACATTTTGCACATAAGCTTTTCTGCCTATTCTATCTGGCTTTTTCCTTTTCAGTCTTTGCTTGGTAACGATGCAGAATTTAACTACCCAAGGCCGAGAGGATTTCCCACCTTTGGCCTCCCGGACTTCACCTGCTCCATCTCAACACCACTCTTCACACCTCTCCCTATTAGCCCCTATTTCCACCACTCCCTCCTAGCCATAGTCGCCTCCACCAGCCCCTGTTTATACTACTCCACCCCATTCACCTACTGCTTTTATTCCCCAGAAGAGTTAGAAACAGGTAGTTAGGGATCCATTTTCCTCGAGATCGACAGTAAAGACGTTGTCTATCTAGAAATAAATATTTTGGAAGTAGGAGTCTGTAGCTAGGAAGCCACATTGGTGGGGATCTTCTTTGATCATCATCTACCATTCACTGTCATTCAATAGTGGGCACAAAAGTTATGGGAGAATAAAGGACTAGTTGACGTCTTATTAACTGAAGAAAACCACATTTTGTTCACATTTACCTCAACTTCAATAGCCCAAAAGATCCTTGAGGAAGGTCCATGACACATTGGCAATTAACCCATCTTTCTTCAACTTTAGCAACCTGGTTTGTAGTTGGATAATATTATATTTAAGAATATCTAGGTATGGATTAATTTCCATAATGTGCCCCTCGAATATTGGACCACACAAGGTTTGAGCGCTCTTGCAAGCTTCATAGGGAAACCCCTTTGTTTTGATAAGAATACAACTATGAAGAAAAGGGTCGGGTATGCACAACTTTGTGATAATGTGGAGCTTTCCAAGGAGTTACCAACTGAAATAGCAATCATGAGATTCGGAGGACACACTTTTAGGGAGGATAGTATAGTAGTTTCCTATCAATGGAAACCACTGCCTAAGCACTAGGGAAAGTATGGAAGGAAATAGGTAAAAAGTTTAGACTAGGAGGTATTATGAATTAATGGGATTAATAGGAGGTAAAAAGTTCCTATCTGGACATGTCTCTATTGAAGAGTTATGCAAAATTGTTTCTATTGATACATCGAATCCTATTACTATTGACCCTGCAATGGCTTGAATGAGTAGATTGGAGAACCAAACTCTTATTACAACCGCTTATGTTGCAGAATAAAGTTATATTCGCATTGATTCCCTAGTAGCCATTCCTAAAGATATTACAATAATGAATTGTGTTTCTTCAAGTGAGCAACTCCTTAGCACCCCGACTTCCACCCACTCACCTTGCCATCTACCAATCACAGAAATTGCTTTAGAGCTTGAGGAGCTAAACCAAAATTTCCAACCAGTTGAAAGGTGTAGATCTTAACAGAGCAAGAATAAAGGCTCTAAAAACAATCATCTCTAATATGTCAATTATAGTTTGGAATGTTCGAGGTTTTTACAAAGCAAGATGCTTTACGGGAATGTAACATACCATACCCTTAGCACATATGCCCAAACATATCCACAGATAGTCAAGAATATACTCTATGGAAATGGTACGTTAGAACAATCACATTAATACAGTTTGAGGTATCAATATAACTTGAGCATTCCAAATACTTATTTTCTTCACAATCATAACAAGTCATATATGTCATTAACATTCCAAATTCAAGTAGACCATACACAATAGTTTTAAACTCAATCCCAGTACATCATACAGTACAAAAATTACACACTAGAGACAATGTGTGTCATAACATGGAATGCTAATACAAAAGACATCTATCTAGACTTTATAAGTATCAGCTGACCAGACTTTTGAGCCATTCTTATCTTAGAAATAACCATACTAGAATTCTATTAGATCACTTTAGAAGCTAGATCTCCCTTGAACCTGAAAATCAACGTTGCAATTTTGATGAGTTTGCGAACGCAATAAGTGAACCATCAGTGATGTGCTCACTCAAGTCAGAATATAAAGACAAGTATATAACCCAATTCACCAAGTATAACACATTATCCAGCCTTGAATATCACATCACATTTTATCGTATGTCAACAAGTACAACATGTATTCAATTATTTCATATCACTACTTCAAAACAATCCAATAAATCATCTCAATCATTCATATAATACATTTAAATTTGTATATGCAAATGCACATGTGACTCTATTCTTATTTTTCTTTGTTGTGACCGAGCACCTATCAACCTAATTTACTATCCCGTATCTGTTGTGGATACTGGGCTTATTGTTATCTGAGCCTGTGGCTCTTTATGCACAGTCTTGAGCTTAAAGCTCTTTTTCACACATTGGCTACTATGGTCACAGCTCCTTTATCTGATCATACATTTCAATGTAATGAGATCCATCAATTCACATATCATGCTTTCAGTACTTTTCATTCAATGTGCTATATATCAAATTCTTCGAATCTAAATCTGACATTCATCATTCTATTGTTCATACATTCCACATTACATATACAATTCAACAGAAGCACATATAATTGAGTTTACATATCTAGGTTAACTCACAGTTCACTCTAGAATAACTATTGTCTTGATGATCTGGTAATGTCTGGATGTTGGTGATCAACTTGTGCGTCTATAGTCAAGCAATACACATATAGTTCACAATCACTAATTTGTTCAATCATATGAATATGCAATCATGCTCATGTATATTCATATGCATGCTCAATTGACCTTTCCGAGAATGTATTCTTAATCACAAATCTTGATCGTTCAATTATTATAGCTTGTATATTACCACATTGGATTCAGGTTTATAACTTGAGTAAGTTTGATTACTCTAAATTCACCAATCATACATTCATCAACCTGTTCTAGCAATATACATTCACACAATTTTCCAATTCTCATTCATTCATACCTAGTACACCTTACTTATATCCTTTGGATCATATTTGCATTCGTAAGAACACCTTTTTTCCTTTAACAACTCAAAATTTCCAAATTTAAATACATTGATATCAAGACAATCCATTCATTAAGTAATGACATCAATTAACAACCTAAACTTATTGAACCCTTAACCAATTAATCAAGCAGTAATTTAGGTTCATTTTAAGCTTTAGTCCAAATACATCAATGTAGAGTGACTTATCCTCATTTGGTTCAACAAATTCACAAAACCAAAATTATCATTTAAAAGCTTTGGCCACGATCCTGGGGGACCTTACCACGATCGTGGGATGAGTTCCCCTATTGTGCACTATTTCATCTACTTAGGATCATTATTAACACTTCAATTCTTCCATAATTCATACTCTCAAAAGCAACTTCAATTTATGTTAATATGGCTTCCATCTTAGTTACACTAACGCTCTCTAAATTCTATTCATTTATGTCACTAGCAATCATTCTTACACAAACACTAACATCCCCATTTTTTCTAAATTCAAAAGAAAACTCTTTCATATCAAATCTACAACACCTCTATAATAGTCCATTAATTATACCTAAATTTCTCATCAATTTCATCTCAATTTCTAGCTCAAAATCATTCATTTAACAACTCATAAACTATTGTTTTTCATGTATGCTAAATAGAATAGAAACTACCATTCATGCATCATTTTTCCAACACACATTTAACACTAATACTTCAATCAATCAATCCCCAATTCAGTCATCATCAAGTTCTATTATTTTATGTCACCAATATCTTAGGCCATTTGTCTCTCAATCACTACTTCCATTTGCTACTTAATTTTCTATGCCAAATGTCACTCATTTTATAGGCTTAGTCATCTTAATTTTCCATATGTTAACTTGTTTTACCATTTGATATTTTTCCTAGACTAAATGTACATTTTAATTCATCAATTTTCCAATTGTAACAATTAACTCCAAATTACTAATTATAATAAATCAAAACAAAATCATATCATAACCATTTTAAACTTTTCATACCCCGGAACATGTCAATTGAGTGTATATACTATCTTTGCAATGTTTTCTAAATCAACATTCCTGTGTCCATATGCTCATGTTATGTATGTGAATGAAACGCACCTCATAAATTCTAAAATGATATGACTTAAAAGTCTAACATTCTAATCCTCAATAAGTTTTGGAAACCGGCTATTACAGGGATTTTATCAGGAGGGAAAGGCCTCTATGAGTAGGATTAATCAAAACTAAAATAAAGTTGGAGAATTTTGTTAATTTTTCATTGAGATCAGGTTGGCAAACGATTACTAACGATATACATCATTTTGTTCATATAATCTTTATTTTTTATAAGTCTGATGAGGTCTATATGGAGCTCCTCTATTCCACAGACCAATTGATCCATATAAAACTCTCCTTCCTGAGTAAGAATTCTATCATTATTGCCTCTATTCTTTATGCTAGCAATTTTGGATTCCAACGAGCTGCATTGTGGACTGATTTACAAAATGTTAGTAGGGGTATTCGATTGCTTTGGCTAATATACGGGGACTTTAACTCTATTTTGTATCGATATGAAGCTAATGGAAGTTGTAATATTAGAAATTATACTGAATAACTCAAAATTTATGTGGATCAGTTGGGGGTGATAGACTTGAGGTTGGTTGGTAACAAGTATACTTGGTCCAACAAACAAAGTTCAAATTGGTTCATCCAAAATAAACTTGATCGAGCTTTAGTGAATGGCAGATAGCTTACACAATTTCCCAATAATAATGCAAACTTCCTTGACCTTTAATCTCAGATCATACCCGATTCGGATAGAAAACCTATTTCATTCCACAATTCAAAAATTCCTGTTTAGATTCGACAATTATTTGACCAATGTACCAGGTTTCTTTAATGTTTGCAGAAGAGGTTCATATTGCTTTTTAAATGGCACCAAGTAGTACATCTGCATCCAGAAATTGCAAGCTATTAAATAGGAATTGAAGTGGTTACAATCTTTAAGGGGCTCAGTTTGTCAAACATTGTCCAAAGCTCAAGATGACCTTACTGAAGTTCAATAAAAACTTGCTCTATCCCTTTACGATCCATAACTCCTAGCAATTGAAAAATAAGCATTATCTCTCTATATGCTCTCCATCCAAAACCATCACTCATTGCTTCAACAAAGAGCAAGAATGAATTAGCTTAAAGATGGGGACAAGTGCACCAAAATTTTCTTTAATTCTATACTGGCTCTTAGGAATAGAAATCACATCAATTCAATTACTACAAATGAAGGCCTTAAATCCATTAAGAAATTTAGGAAAAGGACCTTATTTATTTTAAAATTTTGCTTGGTTCTTCCACATTTACTCATGTCCTCCAGGCCAACCTCTCGGACATCTGTTCAGAGAAAATAAATCAGGAAGACATAGACTTGTTAACTAAAGTAGTCGATGATCAGGAGATTGAGGAAGCTTTGTATAAATTGCATAGTATGAAAACACCAAGTCTAGATGACCTTAACGATTTCTTCTATCAAAATACATGGAATATTATGGGTTCCTTTGTTAAGCAAGCAATGAAGGATTTTTTTCACTAGGGGCATGCTACTTTGGGAAGGTAATCAAACTTTCCTTTGTCTGATTCTGAAAACCTCTTCTCCCACTTCCTTTAGTGAATTTAGACCAATATCTTGTACAAATTTCCTATATAAATTAATTTCAAAGATCCTTGCATCTAGGTTGAAACATGCTTTCATCCCACTAATCAGGTGATAACTAAGGAGCTTTTATTAGTAAACGACAAATTGGTGATAATATACTAATTGTTCAGGAATTACTTCATAGATATTTCCAAACCAATGCACCTCCTAACTGCACTATCAGAGTTGATTTTCATAAAGTGTTTGAAAATGTGCGGTGGAGCTTCTTATGGTAGACGATGGAAGTTTTTGGTTTCCCAACTATATTCATTAATTGGATCAAGGAATGTGTCTCCAAAGTCTCCTACTCAGTCTTGATCAATGGCAATCCTTTAACCTATTTCCAGGCTGGGAAAGGATTGCAAAAGGGGGATTCTATCTCCCCTACCTCTTCATCATGTGCATGGAGATGCTCAACACAATCATTCTGCATAAAGTGTCAAGGAACTCAACTTTCAAATATCATTCGAAATGTAAGAAGCTTGAATTAACTAACCTCTCTTTTTTAAACGATTTATTACTGTTCTGCAGAGCCACCCCTGATTTAGTTTGTAGCTTCATGAAAGCTCTAACTAGGTTCAAGGAAATCTTGGGGTTGAGCATTGATCTCAACAAGAGTCACCTTATATTTTCTAAAGGCACTGCTCCAATGGTCTCAAGCATAATCTCGCTTACTGAAATGGAAGTGAAGCCTCCACCTCTACTTGATATGGGGCTCCCAGTTTTGACTAGGAGATTAACAATCCTTAAATGTTATCCTTTTGTTGAGAAAATTTAGATGAGAATAGGATCTTGGGTGAACCACTTCCTCTCATTTGCGGCAAAAATTCATCTTATCCAATCAGTTTTTAGCTCTTTGCACATTTATTAGAGCTCACATATTTTTCTTGCCAAAGGGGTCATCACGTCTGTTGAAAGATTACTTAAGGATTTCTTATGGAATCATAGGACGGGAATCAAACGTTGTGCTAAAGATAAATGGTCAGACATTTTCTTTCCAAAGGCTGAAGGAGGATTAAACATTCCTTCCATGAAACTCACTAATCATATCCTCATATTGAAATGAAAACGTGAGGGAGAAGAGAAGAAGAAGAAAATTGAAAAAGCTAGGGGAAAAGGAAGGAAAAATCGAGGGAAGAAGAAGAAATTAAGGCTTTCAAGGTAAGTTCATCATCTTCTTCATGCTTTAGTAAAGAAATAGGTTGTGGTATTGTGAATGAGAAGTTGTAGAGAGAGAAAGGGGTTTTGTGTTGGGAATGCTTGGGGGATGAAGAAGATGGAGAGATCAATTGGGTTTTTGGGTTTCTAAGCTAGGTTTTGAGTTTTCTAACGTAGATGGACTATGAGTAGGTTAAGTATTAGCTTGATTAGGGTTAATTTCTTTTGTTGTGATTTTGGGAATTTTGGGAGATTTCTAATTGAATTGGAATTGAATGAGAATGTTGGTTGTGTTAGGGAATCAAGGACAACCAATCCAAGAACAAGAGGAAGGAAACAATTGAATTTGGATTTCAAGAGTCATAAGGTGGGTAATTTATTTATAGTTATTGTGTAATGGGCAAAATGCCTTGTGTGTGTGTGCGCTTGAATTTTCAAATTGTGAATTGCTATGATGTGGAAAATGTATTATTGTCAGACCCCAATACCGGAACCCAAGTCCTAACCTACTCTGGGACCGTAATTGTTGAGTCCCGAAACCGATGCCCGACGTTTACTTGACATAATCATAATATTCTACTTGACTTAAACATAATATCCT
>JAOQMR010000004.1:7991739-8016179 GCA_027563865.1 Erythroxylum pelleterianum
TTAACGAAAAAGATAACACAATTCAACCCCCCTTCTTGTGTGTTGATTATCATCTTACTAACGTGTGATTCACTTCATGCTCCCCTATGTCTCTATTTTTCATAGCATCAAAACTTTGGCTATTTATACTTCTAAATCATGAAATATGCACAAAAAATCACAAACTGCTCCAATTTAGGGGCAGCATCAGGTTACCATTTTGAATCTCAATTTCCATTATCATTAAGCCAGAATTAGGTCAAGGTATCTTCTACAGATTTTTAGTGCTATATTTTAAGTTTCATCTTCAATTAGAATCAAATAATTTGGAGGTCTCTAGGCTAAGTTATGACCAAAACAATAGGACTAGTTAAAAAAAACTAAGAAAGAATTCCACTACACATTCCTCTCTTGTCATAATCAACCAATTCTATGCAAAGAAACACCAAAGTAACACCAAGACACCATTGATCTTAAGCACATCCATATCACTCATAAAACCCATAAAAATTAGAAATTTAAGCTAGGAAAACTTATCACTTTTTCCTCCAATATTTTGGGTATTTGATGAATACTTCAAGATTCCTCCAAATCACCATCAAATTCTACTAAAAAATGACTATACTCTTCTTCTTCTCTCCTTGGCCGACATTCACCCTTGGATTTTCTTTTACTTTTCTTTTTTGGTCTCTCGCATTACTCTGTCATCACTCTCATAATTAACACTCGAAAATGAAACAACATGAAAATGAAGCAATACTCATTTAATGGATTCCACATGTCACCTTCTTATTAGTTCTCTTCTAATGACTCATCAATGCACTAACTTCTTGTTACAAGACCAGATTGCCCACTAATGAATACAAAAAGATCAAATTGCCCTTTAATGCATATAATTCACCAACTAACCGAATTAAATCTCAAAAATATTCCACAACTATCTTTTCATCAAATTGACCGTGAAATATTGGTCAATGCTTATTGATTAGTTGCTTTAAAAATTTTCGAATGAGTTTAAAAACATTAATACCTATTATTTTTCAAAAAGGGCATTTTAGTCCTACATTTTTGGAACTCTTAAATCCGTCTTATCGGACTTATTTTCTATCCATTATTAGAGGTTGGGTCTCCCAAAAATAACTATTTATCCAAAAATACTATTCACCTAACATAAAAATTTAAATTTAATGAAAGGAAAGGATTGGGGTTTTACACCTTAGGTTTAATTTCTTCTTTTATGGATTATAAATTCTTATTTTAAACAAATATCCCTAAACATGTATCTATCACAAACTCAGTTTTTAACCTTTAAATAACTCAAATGATGTCTTTGGAATAGCCTTGGTTGGTCCTCGATTTAATATATGCATTTCCTTCCTAAGAGCTTTAATCCATAAGGACTTAGGAAGTTTAGAGTTAATCAGCATGCTTCGTACCATGTCCAATAATATTTGGTTTTTCCTTTCTACCATACCATTCTAGTCTGAATATCCAAGCATAGTATATTGGGTTATTATCCCATTCTCTTGAAGATACCTCACAAATGGACCAAGTGCTTGCCCACTTTCAGTATATCTACCATAATATTCTCCACCTCTATTAAATCTCACGATCTTAATTTGCTTACTCCATTTTTTCTCTACTTTAACTTGGAATATTTTGAAAGCATCTAGTACTTCATTCTTATTATGAAACAAGTAGAGATACATATATTGTGAGTAATCATCTATAAATGAGATGAAGTATTTCTGACCATACGAGTCCATATATAGACCACAAATATTTATATGTATGATCTCTAGTACGTCTGAACTTCTCTTGGCACCTTTCTTTGATTTGTTAGTCTGCTTTTCCTTTATGCATTTCATACAAGTTTCAAAATCAGTAAAATCCAAAGTACTTAATACCCCATCGTTCACCATTTATTTAATACTTTCTATGGAGATATGCCTTAATCTCCGGTGCTACAACATAGAGGAATTTTCATTCATAATATAATGTCTTTGTTCCAGCATGAACATATGTTACATTATAACAAATATTATCTTATAAATTAAAGTGAAAAATACCATCAAATAATGTATCGTTCCCAATAAATTCAGATTTATAATTTAACTTTAAAGATTCGTCTGCAAAATGAAAGGAATATCCAAAAGATCTTGAAACTGAAATTAACTTCCTTGAGAAATGGGGGATATAAAATGTCTTGTCTAATTTTAAAACAAAAATAGTACATAAAAGTAAATTGCAATCCCTAACAACTTCCACACGTGAATGTATCTTATTTTCGGGTAAGATATACTGCTCATGTCCCATTGGTTTCTTTAGGTTTTGCAAATTCTGCAACTTATTTGTAATATCGATTGTAAAACCAGATTCAATCCACTATGTGTTATGATGAACTTCCACCATATTACACTCAAAGCAAACTAATGAGATTAGATTACCTTTCTTTTCAAGCCATTCTTTATGTTTGACATAAACCTTCTTCATGTGTCCTTTTTAATTGCAAAAGAAGTAATTAGATTCCTTCTAAATGCCATCTTAGGTAAGTACTTAACTTTTTCCCCTTATGTTGGCTTGAGTTTCTTTCTTTCCTTGAACAATCATATGTGCACTCTATGAACTCTCTCTCTGTTCCATCGACAATCTCCCTTACTTTTGAGCACACGTGGTCATTAATTCATTTATTGACCACATATTTTTATGTGTATTATAAGATATTTTAAAGGGTTCGTATGATGGTGGAAGGGTGTTTAAAATGTAATACACGAGGAAAGAATCAGATATCTCAACCTCGAATTTCTTTAACTGAACTGCTACGTCCCTCATCTTCATGATGTACTTACGCACACCTCTGACGCCAATGAGCCTTGTAGATGAAAATTTCATAATCATGGTGCTTGCAAGAGCTTTTTTTGAAGTTTCGAATTGCTTATTAATAGCCTTTAGTAGAGCATGAACATTGTTATGCCATTCTATAGAACCACAAATGCGAGTAGAAATTTTGGTTTTTATGAGCATCACACTTAGGCAATTAGATCGCTCCCAACATTTATAAGGAGCAATTTCAATTGTAGTGCTAGCCTTAGTTACCTTAGATGGTTCATTCTTCCAGATAACATAATCAATGTTCATCCACCCTAGATAATGAAGAATTCTCTCCCAAAACTTATAGTTTTCACCCCTCAATTCAGGAATTTCACAACTTGTATTCAAGAAACTAACAGTTTGAATAAATGCATAAATTAAACATACATGCTACTTATTAATAAATTGAGGCGAATAAGTTGTTTATATACTAATGTAAACATATCTTAAAAGACATAAATCAAATGATATAAAAATTACTTGTGGGATAAATTTTTAATTTAAAAATTTTTGTGCTAAACTTTATGATAAAACTATCAAATTATATTCAATTTCTAATACCTGTGGGACAATTAGAAAAAAAATAATTTGATATTTCATTCTAATCAATTATTCAAATATAATAAAATTCCCGTGGGATAAAATTTATTATACTAAAATAATTAATTACAATTAATTGTGTCAATTACAACTGTTATGATTTTATATTAAGCCCTAATAATTAAGCAATAAAATATTTTATCCAAAATTCTATTCACAATGTAAAATAAAGACATAACAAGCTTCAGTTATGCTCCCTACACTGCATTGGAATTTTGTTTTTAATTAACAAACAAAATCAACATCATTTGATTAAATGAGTTTTCTTTAACCTCCAATAGGGTCATTACGACCCGATTCGTGACTCGTTGAATACCAAACAAAACCAGATTAGAAAAACATCACAAAAACTTATTTTTCTAAGTGTAGAAACACTTCCAAAATACTTAATTGAAGATTTCTACCTTTAATTAAAAGAAAAACTTCCAAAAACAGCCCTGAAATAAAAAATTTTAATATGAAATTTTTTCCATAATTCGAAATTCTCCAAAAGCTAACATAAGGCAAAGCTAATCTTGCCTTGATACCGAATGTAGCTAACTACTAATATATGTTTTGTTTTAAACAAATAAGTCGAATGCAGAAGAAATTGAAATACCTACTACCATTTGATGTTTTTTTTTTTGAAAAGTTTGCATTTTGAAAGTCCTTTAAGATCTCAGTTTCTAATTCGATGGTGTATATTTTCATAAGAGAAAAGAGGCTTAGCGACCCAAAAGTCTGAATGGAAAAACATATACCAATGTGCTTTCATCAAGCACATTGTTAATTACGATAAAAACAAGTCATTCATACCCATTAACTACATAACATTGGTATTCAAATACTCAACCATAATTAAATGTATCATCTACCTTTTCATGATGAACAACCTCGTCGACCCATTTTATTATTCCTATTGTGTAGGAAATAAAAAAATCATCTCATTAACTTTAATTGTTACTTCAATGTTTTATTTAATTATAATATTTAAGCTTTTCATGAATTATAACCTTTTAATATGATTTATGGTAGGTAATATGAGATATATTTAATATAAATAATAAAATAAAATAATTTGATTAGTAAACCAATTTTAGAAGAAAGTAGCCAATTATAAAGGATAACTTTTTTTCCCTATATTAAGAGGTTATAATAAATCTAAGTGCCTGATTAAATTCAGTATATATTTGTGTATAATTATAGTAATATGAGTATTGGAAGTTAACTTAAGTTATCATATAAAATTTTAGGTGATAATTATATATTTTATTAATTCTTAATGATCCTAGTAATTTACCATAAATCTTATTAATAAACTAATTCCAATTCAATTTGATTTTCCATATATATTATTTTCATAGAATCGAACCAATTCCACATTTTTTTTCCGTAACAAAGGTATTGGAAAATTAATTCGGCTAATTTGTTGGTACTTTCTTTAAAGTTAATTTGTTGGTGCATTTTAGGTGCTTATAAAAAAAGAAAAGGACATAATATATAAACTAATCGTTGAAGTTTTTATAAAAATTTAAATAAAAACATTTTTCAGTTTTAAATTTTAAATTCTTGTTTTTTTAATGCTAATATTGACTTACACAATAACTATTGTTAACGTAAATATTAATAATAAATACTTCAAAATATTTTCTACTATTAAGATATGTGTTAAGCTATCTTGTTAATTAATTTTGGAAATTATTTGTAATTGGACAAAGATGTACATTTTCAAAATTTTACTATGCTAAGTTATCTATCTTTTGAGGGACTCTTATGTGAAGATTAATTGGAATCAAATCGCCATATCTTGACTAATATAATATGTAGCTGTTTGGTGATTTTTGAACTCTTATTTGATACCCTATTTTGAGGATAATAACTATCTAAGGTAGCTGATTTTTGGAGATTCCATTGACTATTTTGCAGCTGCTTTTTTGCTATGTTTTAGGTGATTTTTGGGGTTATATTGTTGTCATTTTTGGGTTGAAAAATGACAGGCATATTGTGACTTAGTAGCTAAAATTTTTGGGGTGTCTTGGACTATCTTTTGCAGTTGATTTCAAGGAACATCTACATCTAGTAGCTGCATTTTTCCTCTGGGTTGAGTTATTTTTTGGGTTATCTTTGTTGTTGTTTTTGTGGCGAAAATCTCCAACAGTTTTTCATGTATTTTGCTGCTTCATTGTTTGTAACGTTTCCGTAAAGAAATGTTTAGTTTATTGGTGATTTTTCTACTGTACGTGGGATGTTTCAATGATTATATCGAAAGTTTACAGCAACTTTCTTGGTAGACAATTTCCTAATCTTTCGTTGACGAAGTCATCACTTTGTTAGGGGAGTTGTTTTCTTATCTCAAGTGTTTTTTTTTAATCTATGTCCTTAAAGTTTAATATACTTGAGTTGTTTGATTCTTATTTTCATTATCAAATATTATTGAGAAAATCCTTTGTTAAAGTTAGCAAGAGGCAGTCGTGTTATTAGACATGATTTACTTTTACAGGGTGTGAGGTATAAGGATAGTGTTAAAAGTTGGGTAAGTTGATCGACTCAGTAAAATCTTATATAAAACTATTATTGCACTTCGGTAAAAGTGATTAAACTGGATAAAAACTCCGTAAACGTAGGCAAGATATGCGTTAACAAATTTCAGATGTTAATTTGTTTATTTTACTTTAATTTTTTGTTTTCGTTTGTGTCAGAAAATTTACAACTGTTGACTTAGTTGCGTTACATCAAACAATCACAGATGCAGTTCAAAGCAATTGCGAGTGAACTAAGATCTTTTGCGAAACATCTTTTCGGATACTCATCTACAATAAGAATAAACTCTTATTATTATTGTACATTAACTCTAACATTATTCATAACTATTTTTTATATAATTTATTATACAATAAATGTTAATATCAAAATCAATTTGTAAATATGGTAACCTTAAAAACTTATTTACATTTTTGAAAAATTTTCGATGATGGATTTTTAGAAAGAAAAAAAATCATGTTAATGTGTCACGGGCTGACCAGCTTTTGGACTACAAGATTCTACTTTAGATATTTTCCCATCTCTATCTATGAATAGTGAAGCATATGTCGTCCCCGTTCATTGCATTTGTGCAATATCACAAATCTCAAACGACATCTTATTTTGTCCGCCGTGGCTTGATCAGAATCCTTTCAGAACCATTTAATGATAAGGTTATGTATATATTTTTAAGTTCCAATCTTGTGTGTAAAAATGAGAAACAGTAATGTTCTTAATCTTCACAAGTGATGTAAGGAGATCTATTTACATTGCAACTACTGATGAGAATATCAGGAAGCTGCATGCACGGAAATTCCTGAAAACGGAATGCGAAATTAGATGATTTCTTTTCAGTTACTGTCGACACAAAAAGATTAGCTGCTAATTACAGACGGGGGAAGATCGATAAAGACAAAAGTAGATATTTAAATCTTGCAAGTGATTTTCTCCTGCCAGAGGGCCCAAATATCATTCCATCTTTACATCTCAAAAGAAGATGTGTGTTAGATCATAATTATTCCCTGCAATTATTGCAAGTAATCAACAGAAAGTTGTGCACCACCTCGTTCGATGGCAATAAAAACGATGTTACCCAACAATCTGCTGTTTGACTCGGGTATAAGAATAAAAATCCAGAGAGCTTTCTAGAATCTGGAAAAGGAAGACAAACGGGATAATGAAAACTAAAAGTACCGTCAAGAAAATAAGAAACCAAGCTAGAATTGGTTGTTTGTGCAGGATGGGATAGCTCTGTGAAGAATATCATGTGTGATAGATAAGTATATCCTTTCATTTTCATGAAATGCAATAGGTATAATCCAATGTGATATTCTACAATGGGGATAAAAAGGAAAAAGTCTATGGGCAAAGTAGAGAATGGGAAGATCTTTTAACCTTCAGAAAGTGATGATTGGGATTCAAGGTTCTGCCATGCATTATTGTTGAAGCATCCTCAGGTTCAAGTTGTTAGAGAAAGTTGCAGCCTAACCTCTGCTTGTACGTCAAACCACGTTTAGTGGCTTAGTTTATCTACTTCATGTATATACAGAAGAAAGGGACACTCAGAAAAAGTTACAGGGTATCATTTAAAGCTTGACTTTACTGTAGTAATTATCGAACAAGATCATCTGTTCAATTTTATGGTGTCTTATTATGTCCGGTGAATCTCAGTCATTTATTTATGCGGATCTCGCGTGCTTGTAAATAAATGGCTGAGACCAGATACAATAAGATACTATAAAAACTGGACAGATAATTTAGACTTGTAATTATCAGGGTTCAATCTGAACAGGTGCTTTAAAAGAAGTGTTATATGCTTGTGACCATTTCGGGAGGCTTTTGAGGTGACTCTTTAAGTCATGATCGATGAACAGTTCATTTGAGTCTAGCATGCAGTTAACTACGTACTTTCACGTCTTTGGCTTTTGAAAGTTGAAACTGATGTCAAATGATCCAAGCCAGCACATAGAGTAGTCTCTTTGGGGTCTCAATTGCCAGCAAGGAGACTAAGAAAAGAGAGTGAAAAAAGCTATAAATCTACCACGAGCCAAGCATTTTCTTACTTTTTTTATTTTTTATTGTTAAAAGTAGGAGCCTACTGTGTATTCCTCCCATCGAACGCAAAAGATATGCACAGTAATGGCTTAACCAAAGGAAATAAGTTGCTTTCTAAAAGATAGCTTTAAGCATTTCCTAAAGGTGAATTCCGATATCTATCTTTCTTTTGCTCAAACAGACTGGTTGAAGGAAACTTGTTATAATCACCTACGTCAACTTCCATTTACAATCTTATACATATCTTCTTCCTTTCCTTTTTTTGTTTTTGGTTGCACATATACTAATTATAGAACTAGCTACCTATTTAAATGTGTTTGAGATGTTTGCAAAAATTGATAGCCACGATAACAGTGGCATGTGGAACATAGTGACGACATTGATCTCATTTTTTCAAGTGTTGTATATAGCACTTCCCTTTCATCAAGCTAAGGTGATGACCACTTAGATCTATTGTCAAGGCATTGGCACCATTTCTTCAGAAAAGAAAGATCTTCTACTTTATGAAGGAGAGTGATAAAAACTAATAGTACCCCAAAATGAACAAGGGAGAGAAAGGATATTAAGAATGAACATCCTCTGCTCAGACATAGACGGAAAGGAGATCTGTAAGACCTAAAAGCAACCAAAAATTGACCGCTCTAAGCAAATCAAAAATAGCAATAAACCTAAATAAAGACAAAACTGTTAACTTCCAAATAGCACAAAACAATCCACTAATAATTTCTCATTTATATTTTACAAAATTCTTCAAGCAACAGATCACTTATTGATTATTTTTGTCGACTTCATGTTATCAACTTCGTTTACCAAGCCCTCATTAGCTACATGACTTGATCATGGCTTCTTCACATGATTGAGCAACCACTCTCATCATCGTCATTGTACATAATTATGGGATCAGACGGTGGAGGTGGCTGGTGATGGTAGTTAAGATGACTTTGAATGGGAGTGGCATAATAACAAGCACTAGAGCTAGGATACGCAGTGCTATAGCTGAGTCCATATGCTGGAGAAGCCGAATAATACATAGGAAGATAAGGGTTTGCATGCTGCCACGGAGGGCTGTGAGTCATTGACGGCCCAGGTGGCTCAGGGTCTGAAAGAGTCCTCGGAGAGACATTATCTGGTGGCTGGTTGCCTGAAGTATCACCTCCTGCAGCCACGGCACCATTGTTGGAATTACCATCTTGTGCATTCTTCTTCTTCTTCTTCTTTTTCTTCTTCTTGCTGCCATTTCCACCGACACCAGTTGCAGTAGCACTTGGTTCAGTAGCCTCCTCGCTGTCAAATTCAGCTTGTTGATCGTCTTCACCGTTGGTTTCCTCAGTTTTGGTAGCTTTGTCAAGATTTTCTGTGGAATTCAGTTGAGGAACATCACCAACTTCTGGGTTGTCGTTAGTATCCTTCTGCTTTCCGCTGTTATTAGATCTTGCAGACTTTTTCTCCTTCTTCTCAGGCTTTTCTGGCCATAATTCAGCATGCTTTCCTGATCTCTCCAGCTTCTTGATAAGGGTCTCTGAATCGACGTTGCCAGTTACAGTAACCTTATGTCGAGAATCAATCTCGGTCTTGTAAACACCTGGCCATCATAACAAATGACAAGCAGAGTTTGAAGAACTAACGATATAACTTGATGGAATACAACAGCAATAGAATGAAATAGTTGACATCGATCTACCTTCAATACCCTGAAGTACTTTCTTGACTTTCTTCTTGCAGCCTTCACAGTGAATTGAAACCTTCAAGTTCCATGTCTACAAGATATTGAAAACTAGAGTATATAAGCAAGCGAAAAGCACACAATATGCAGCTAAGAAAAGATTAACATGCAGGAGTAGCATTCTATACACGGAAAGCCTATTGTTCAACCTGGTATTTCAGTTGCTCTGGAGCATCTTCAGGTGGCTTAGTTCCCATTATCCTAGAGGGAGAGAGAGAGAGAGAGGAAGGCAGGGTCTGGGCTGTGAGTGATTGGGTAGGTTGAGGTTTAAGACTTAAGAGATGAGAATTGGAGTATGACAAAATAAAGCAAGAGAAAGAAAGAGCAAGGATTAAGTGGATGCCACGTCACTTGTACACAAGTTGAAGAGTTACAGCTATGATACAATCAACAACTCACGTGATCATATCACGTGACCAGTACTAGGCTGTACCGCTGTAGGCATCTACTGCGTTAAGCTTTACATGCAGAAGATGTAATTAGAGACTTTCTTTCAGCGCCTTGAAATGGAACTGTAGTACTAAGCAAATAACTGAACTCATAGTACCTGCTTTAGTGTATCAGTATCATCTCCTGAGGCTTTTGATGTTGTGAAAACGAGACCTGGGGTCGAAATTCAGTAATCGTTCATCAAATCGGACGGCTCTAGGTGACTAATTCAGGTAATTGCCCTCAGAAATATTGACACACGCTTACATTTGCCAGTTTCCAAGCAAAAAAGGATGGAATATATTATTTCCTTTTCTTCTTTTTGCTGTACCAGGGAAACCTTTAAAACTTCAAACATGTAAAACTTTAACTGTTGTGTAATTGAGTTCTCTCTTATTCAATTTAAGGAGGAATTTATGGCAATTTATATACCATATTTCTATGTAGACTATAAAAGATCAACATTAAGGCAAAGCAGACATTTTTATTTGGAACAACAACATTTAACTCTCCTCTAATATTTTTCTTTTCTTCACGTTATTTTTGTTTGTATAGTTCCAAAACTCGGAAAATCTTTCTTTCTTTCTTTGGTTTGCATCCCACATTGAAAGAGTAAGGAACTTTCATTTAGTTTATATACTATATTGTTTTGTGAGATTTTGAATCAAGTCTCTTAAAGAGAGTATGGATACCACACGCGTGTTTGACGTTATTACCATTATTATCCCAATAATGTTATTATGTTCGATAACGTTCCCTTTTGCTTTAATATGTTTTTATTTCATTGTCAATGTATGAATCTTTTTTGCTATATATAAGACGCATGCATCTGTTTTTTTATACTCTGCCATTGTCACACTTGTCATTTCCTCTAAACAAGATACGCATCTCCTTCCAAAAACAGACATATCTTCTTATCTTTTCTATTATGCCTTTTTCTGTTTTTATTAATTTTCAGAGACAGATCTTACTTTACCCTTTGCAGTGCACCGAAGCTGTTGGAGGAGGCATTAACCATGAGGTTGGATCTTATTGTCCTGTTGCACCGTAGAGGGGAAATTTTTGATTTACAGTAGTGATTTTCACGACGCCTTGCATTCTCAAATAAGTTGTTCCAATTTTTATTTGGTGTTATTTCATTATTTCGTTAACAATCTAATTCGGAAAATAAAAATTGTTTTGTTATTCCTGCTCTTTGTCAGGAAATTATTATGTTCTTGCTACTGTTTTCCGAAATTGTTTCATGTTTATTTAGATATAAGTCATAATACTGTGTTATTGCTTGTTTATTTAGGTGTATGTTGGAATATTGTTCTGCTCTTATTGCTGCATTAGTCGAAATATTGTTTGCTATTGTTGTTGTTTCTTTATTTCAACATTAGTCGAACAATTTGTCCTGTTCTTCGTGGTGGTGTACGTCATCTCTATTTTCAGGTTCATTATGTTGTCTGCGAATGAGACCAACATCGGTTCTGCTCTTTCTATTTCCAATTGAGGTTCTGCCTCTATCACCGTAGCCTAGAGAATTATACCTAATCTTACTAGATTAGAGCTTCTAGATGGGAGAAACTTCAAAAGATGGTTTAAGAAAGTTCTATTTTACTTCCAACAATACTAGATTGATTATATGTTGTTTCAAGATATTCCTAGTGACAATATCGACCCTAAGACATCTAAGGATAACCGTACTATTAGGGGGGTTTTGCTTAACTAGATGATAAACCTATTATGGACCAATTACATGAGTATGAAAACCTAGTTGCTGAAATCCTTACTAAGGGCATGAACATATGTGAGTTGTTTAAAGCTAATGCCCTTATTGAGAAATTGCCTGCCTCATAGAATGGGTATAAAAACCGATTGAGGCATAAGATGAAGGACTTGAAGCTACAAGAATTGATTGGGCATATAAAGATTGAGGATGCCAACCGTACACAAGATAAGCCCAAATCTCTCACCCTTGTCCCACCTATTAAGGCTAATATGATAGAACATAAAAATATAGGTAACTTCAATAAGAATGGTGGACAAAAACAGTCCTTCAACAACAACAAGCATAGTCAATTTAAGCGCAAAAGGATTGATAGTGATTGTTGGTGGTGCCAAAAACCATGTGGCCATCCTACTACTTTTTTCCAAGCTAGAATCATCAGTAAGAAGAAGGGCCTAGGACAGAAACCACGACATTTCGGGAAAGGAAACTAAAAGGGGTACCAGCGAGGTAACCAGAAAAATTTTGGTAAGCCTCAAGCTAATGTGGCTAAAGCTATTAGTGTTGATGACGAGGAGATTATAATTGCTATGGTATCCGAAGTCAACATTGCCGGAAACATGGTCGAATCAATCGTTGACACAAGAGCCATACACCACATCTGCACCAATAAGGACTTGTTCAAGGAGTTGAATGATGCTGCTGATGGTGAATTCATGTATATGGGCAACTCCAGGAAAGTTCCTATCCAAGGAGTTGAGAAGGTCACTCTCAAACTCTCTTCTGAAAAAGTTTTAGCTTTAGAAAAGTATTAGAAAAAAATACTCAATATACTACAAGTACATAGGTCGTTGGTGTAGTATGTGAGGTGTCGATGCCTCGTGGAGTTGTCGAACTTATTTAATTCTAAGTTATCTAAGGCCTAGATAATTATTAAAATGAAAAAAAAACTAAACCTAAAAGTAAACACGTGAAGATGATTGATAGGAAGTTAATTTGTAAAATTAAAACAAAAGAAATCAAATATTAAGGACCACTAAATTCACAAAGGAAAATCACACAAAAAAATTTACCAAATTATGAGAAAGAGATTTATCCTATCATCAATGCTAACTTAATCACTTTGTGTTGACGTGGTGTCAGTTTTAGACTATCGAAGGGTGAATTACTCTCTCTTGAGTTATAATCCATAAGCCTTAATTAATAAACCCTAATTAAGTCGAGTTATCGAAAATGTCATCTCTCGATTAACAATCAGCCCATAACTTAATTAGTTCGTAAGCCCTCTAATAACCAGGTTTCACACAAGATCCCTCTCCATATAATTACCAATTTAATTATTTGTGTGGTCTATTGGGTCATTTAACTCTCATTAACCAACCCAATCATTTTGCATTCGGTTCACTCTCTCGATTTATTACCGAAGCATGAAGTTACAACAAATAGTGGCAACACCCAAATAAATTAACACAAAACAACTGGATTAACATTAAATCAAGTTTAAGTCCCTAAAGAAAAGTTTAGAACATCATCATCAATCCCAAATCCATCAGCATCATCATATCCATCTTACACATTCAAAGAAAAAATAAAGATAAAAAGAAAATGTCACTTGGATGAGATCGGAATGGCTCAAGAAAGCAGCAACAGCAGAAGCCTACTCCTCTCTCATTTTCTCTCTCTTCTTATTCTTTCTTCTTGGAGTTTTCCCAAAGTGGCAGAAATTGGAGTTTCCCTTGGGGTTCTTCCCCTTCTCCCATCCCGTTGACTCTTCCTCTTCTGACTCCTCGTTGGTTGAGTCCTCCTCCCGTTGTGGTGGTGTTGAGCTTAAACTAGCTTCACCTGCCCCGGTCTTTGACTTGAGATTTTATGTTGATATCTCGAAGTTCCATATTATAGGACTTAAACTTTCAGCTCTTTTCAAGTGATAAGTGTTGAGAAACTCAGGACGATGGACAATTAGTCCATTATAATTGACACCATAGTATTCCGCAATAGTTATGACCAAGTGTCCCATGCCCAAGTTATTGCTTCTATTTCTTAGAGTGGCAGTATATGAGCAGAGGTGCAAACTTTGATGCTATGATCCACACACCACAAGATGAATTTATTGAACACTTGTTTGTTTCACTTTTTTTCAATATAATTTTACACATGAACTTATGTAATAGCAAGTGCTCAGGCCTTAGAATAATGTTATTGTGAGCATTTTTAGCGTCAAAGCTCTCTAGGCCAGTCAGTTCTGTCCAATAATGGGTGGCACAAAAGTCATCGTGTTGATCTACTATGATTGAGGTGGGAAATCCATTGATTTCACACAAAATGTCATATTCTAAGCCATATAGTTGACCCCGCAATCAAAAACATAGGTCCTTAGGATTGGTTGGCTTATATTGAAGGGAGGTGAAGAATTATAAGGTTAGTTCTTCATAAACAACATGATTAAATCTCATAAAATTTTACCACTGAATTCTTCCACCTAAAGCTTCAACTCGTTCTCTCAATCCAATTGTTTCTATTGTATCAAAATCTAAGTATTTAGGCACAATAATGTTCCTTAAACTAAGGGTGTGGTAGCAGTTACCTTCATCCTCCAAGTAGATTGAGAAAGGTGCCCCGTAATCTGCCACTTGGTTTCTTTGCCCACGATCCGATACTTGGACCTTACCTTTAGGTGGAGTAAGCTTGATCATTTGCTTAATGCGTGGCCCTACTAGATTGAGAGTTGTGAGGAAACCTTTTTTAGGAGAGATAAAGACTTAAGATGTTTGTAGAGAGAGAAGAGAGTTCTTGTGTTTAGAGACATAGTGAGAAAATGAAATGTGTAGGAAAAGTGAGGTTGAATGTAAATATATAGGTTAGGAAGGGGTTAGGGGGTTAAAACTGAAAAAAATTGTTGAAAATTTTGCGCATATCAGGACTACTCTGCCACTGGCCACGATCGTGGTCCTACAAAAATTTTGCATGCTTTCCGATTTCGCTTCTTTTTCCTCATTTTATCCCCAAAATTCTTCCATACCTTATAATTACATTATCACCTTGTTGTGCTTGCCTTCCACACATTCCCATGTCAAATAATCCTCAATTCCTCCAAGATATTTAACTGGACTCGAAACACACAAAAAACCATAATGTAAAACCTATTTACTGTAAAAGATGACATAACAAAATGATAAAAAAGTCATGGGTTGCCTCTCATACAGTGCTTCTTTTACTGTTGGTAGCTCGACGTATTTTTTTTTCTCATGGTGGTTTGAACAAGTTGTGTAATGGTAGCACAATCTTAGGTCTCATAAATTGCAAATGAGCTACTAGACTATGATTTCCACCACCCTTCTTCTTTGTCTTCTTCTTCTTCTTATTTCTTCGAGATTGTGGTCTTTTAGGTGAATCCTTGTGATCATCACTACTTTCAACTTCTCTACGAGACTTGGTTCTCTTGATGATGTCTACGAAATTGTGAGAACTTCTGCTACTGTTGGACACGTTAAAGGACACTTTCTCATTCCCCACCCTTAGAGTTATCTTGCCTCCATCAACATCTATAATAGATCAGGCAGTAGCTAAAAATGGTTGTCCAAGGATAATTAGTATCTCCAAGTCTTCCTCTATGTCCAAAATGATGAAGTCTATAGGAAAGGCAAATTTTTCTACCCTAGCAAGAATGTTTTTGATTATACCTCTCGAACGGTGAATTGACCGATCAACCATTTGTACACTCATCATGGTTGGTGCTATTTCTCCTAACTTCATCTTTTGGAATAAAATGTAAGGCATCATACTTATACCAGCTCCTAAGTCTGCAAAAGTTATATGCACTTTGACATTACCTATGGTGCAAGGAATATAAAAATTCCCTAGATCATTTTGCTTACGTGGTAATGTTACCATTTCATTATAGTTCTCCATGCTTCCTACTTCACTCGCCATCTTTTCCAACTCCTTTATATTGATTAATATCTCTTGTATAGATTCCATAAGAGAGAGTCATGTTTTTAGCTGCTCTATTACCTCAAGGACTTCCTTTAACTCCGTTTCTTCTGACTTTCATTTTACTAGAATAAGGTATGGAATTGCAGGTCAATACTCCTTGATTTCCTTCAAGTTATGTTCATTCGATAAGAAATTTTTGTCAGCCCATTTCTTTTCCTTTTCCCTATCTTCTTCAGTTTGGTCGAGCTTCTCATCAGTGGCTTGGGTGATAAGCATGATTCTTTCCTTTAGTTTTGTTTCTGTGTTATTTAGAAGGCTCCCCACATTTCCTACAGATAGTACATCTGCCAACTGGACCATTTGGACTTCCAAGTTATAGAAGGAGGATGCATGATTCTTTGTCACTTGTTGAAAATTTTCTTCCAATCTCTTATGCGCATCATCCATGCTTATAATCGTATCCAAGATTTTGTCTAATTTGACATCCATTGAATTAGGTTTCTCCAGTTGGAATCCAGGAGGCCCGTGAGATCAGAATTGACCTCTACCATTGTTTGACCACGAAAAGTTTGGGTGATTCTTCCACCTAGGATTGTACATGTTCGAATAGGAGATGTCCCCTCCACCATGACCAAACTGTGCTCCCATATACTTAATTTTCTCTGTTTCATTACTTTACATCAGGAAGTAGTCGATGGTATTATGATTATCCTGCCCATATAGCTCGCATCTTTGTTGAATAGCCTTAACAGAGGTTGAAGAGAAAGCTTTCATGTTGTTCAATTGTTAGTTAAGCTATCAATTTTTTCTTGCACTCTATCATTTAGTCAACAGTTATAGCTCCCTTCTATTCTCGAGCAGTTATGTGTTGCCTACTTCGGCCATTCGTCCACAAATAGCTGTTATTGGCCATTTCTTCTAGCAACTCCTTAACTTCGTCAATAGTCTTTTGCATAAGCAATTCGCCCAATGCTACATTTATAGTAGGTCTTATGGTTGGATTGAATCCATTATAGAAGGTTTGCAAAACAAATTCTTTTGGTAAGTTGTGGTATGGACACCTCCTTTGCGAATCCTTATATCTCTTCCACGCTTTATAAAGTGATTCCCCATCACTCTGTTGGAAGTTCATGATTTTTTTTATCATCTTTGTAGTTTTAGTGAGGGGAAAATACTTGTCCAAGAATGCATGTACCAATTGCTCCCATATAGTGACATTTGAGGGATTAGGAGAGTGATACCAAGCTTTAGCTCTATCCCTTAGCATGAAAGGAAAGAGCCTTATCCTAGCAGCATCTTCCAACATTCTCTAATATCGAAAGGTATCACATATTTCTAAGAAATTTACTATGTGTGCGTTAGGATCCTCATTAGTCATTCCATATAATTGAACATTTGTTTGCAATATGTTTAATCAAGCTAGCTTTATTTCGAATGAAGGTACTTGAACAGGCGGTCTAGTGACACCTTGATTGGTCGCATTAAATCCCAGTCTTATGAAATCCATGAGGGTCTGTGGTTCCTTGGTTTCTTCCTTGCTGAAACTCTTGATGAATTTCTTCAGCCATGATTGCTTTGGTATTTCCTTCTTGGCGTTTGGGTCTTCGAATGACTCATTCCAAGCAATTGATGTCGAGTGCGTGGGTTTCAGCGATCTAACTTGAACTTTGAGTGACTCTTGGGTTCATACAGATGCAAGGACACAAGAGTGATGAGGATGCCTTAGACTATAAGAACTAAACTAATCCTACTACTCCCCGACAATAGCGCCAAAAATTTATTGAGGCAAGTTTTAATCTATTTAAAACCTACAATATACTGCAAGTGCACAGGTCGTGGGTATAGTATGTGATGTGTCGATCCCTCGAAAAGTTGTCGAACTAATCTAATTCTAAGTTATCTAAAGCCTAAAGAAATATTAAAATGAAAAAAACTGAACAGAAAAGTAAACATGTGAAGATGATTGACAAGATATTAATTTGTTAAATTAACACAAAAGAAATTGAATATTGAGCAATGCCAAATTCACAATGGAAAATCACATAAGAAAAATTACTAAATTATGAGAAAAAAATTTATCCTATCATCAATGCTAACTTAATCACTTTTGGGTTGATGTGGTGTCGGTTCTAGACTATCGACGGTTGGATTACTATCTCTCGAATTATAATCACTAAGCCCTAATTAATAAACCCTAATTAAGTTGAGTTACTAAAACTGACATCTCTCAGTTAATAATCAACCTATAACCTAATCAGTTCTTAAGCCTTCTAATAAACAACCGAGTCTCACATGAGATCTCTCTCTGTATAATCACCGATTTGATTATTTGTGTGGTCTATTAGGTCATCTAACTCTCATTAACCAACCCAATCATTTTGTATTTGGTTCACTCTCTCGATTTATTACCGAAGCATGAAGTTACAACAAATAATCACAACATCCAAATGAATTAACATAAAAGAAGTAGATTAACATTAAATCAAGTTTAAATCCTTAAAGAAAAGTTAGAACATCATCATCAATCCCAAATCCATTAACACCATCATATCCATCTTACACATTCAAAGAAAAAATAATAAAGATGAAAAGAAAATGTCACTTGGAAGGATTGAGATGGCTCAGGAAAGCAGTAGCAGCAAAATCCCGCTCCTCTCTCCTCTTCCCCCTCTTCTCTCTCTTCTTCTTCTTTCTTCTTGGGGTTTTCCTAAAGTGGTAGAAATTGGAGCTCCCCCTAGGATTCTTTCTCTTTCTTTATATAGTCTTTTCTATTTTTGCTAAACTAGGGTTTGCCCAGGTCAAAAAAGTCTCAAATGTCCCTTAGTAAGTCACATTCGGGAGTCTGTCGTGCAGGCCACAATCATGGAACTTCATTTAACTCACTGTCTACCATGATCGTAGCTCCCCTCAATTGGTTCTTTCACGATTGTGGGCTTGGGTCTAGCTCTAGGCTTCCTTCGATTCTCCTCCGTTCTTCCATATCTATTCTCAAACACTAAAAAATATATCAAGGCACCTCAAATACACAAAATTAAAGCACAAAACCATGCTTTAACACATATAACAATCAAAACACAAACATTTAGCTAAATAACACAATCCTAACCTAAACATGCGCTAATAATTGAATTTAACAACTAAACACATACTAAACTATCAACTAAAACATTATGACAGTTACCACAATAAAAAAAATTATTTGTGTCTTATGTTTGTAGAAACTTGATTTTTGTTGTGTTACTTAACAAAGCCAGTGTTAAACTTACTTTTGATTATGATAAGCTAGTTCTTACTAAGAATGGAAATTTTATTATTAAAGGGTTTTGTAATGGGGGCTTACTTGCACTTGATGTTGAAATGAATGCATCTACTTCTTCTGCTTATATTGTTAAGTCTATAGACCTATGACACTCTAGACTTGGTCATGTGAATGTGAGGTCAATTAAGAGGATGCAAAGCTTAAACTTGTTGCCTAACTATATCACTAATGAAATGAAAAAATGTCAATTTTGTGTTGAGGCTAAACACTATAAGAAACCTTTAAATTTTGTAACCGAGAGAGAGTCACTATTAGACTTGGAGCACAGAAATTTGAGAGATTTTAAAAATTGTATGAGTAAAGGAGGAATGAGATATCATATTACTTTTATGGATGCTTATACTTGATTTACTAAGGTTTACTTATTGAAAAAATAAATGTGATGCAGAGGAAGTGTCTATGAAATACAATGCGAAAGTTGAAAACCAATTGGAAAGGAAAATTAAGAGATTAAGGTTTGATCGAGGTGGTGAGTATAGTACCAATTTTCTTGCTAATTATTGTGAAAATTTTTGGATTATTCATGAACTTTCAACCCTTTATAAATATGAACAAAATGGAATAGTCAAGAGGAAAAATCGAACACTTAAGGATATGATGAATGCAATGTTGATTTCCTCAAGTTTACCTAACTTTATACCGGGAGGGGGGGGGGAGCTATTCTTTCAGTTTGTTATGTTCTAAATAGAGTCCCTCACAAGAAACTAGGTCAAACCCCTTATGAAATTTGGAAAGGTTATCCATTTAACTTGCATTGTTTGAAAGTGTGGGGCTGTCTTGTTAAGGTTGCTCTACCTAAATATAAGAGGAAGAAAATTGGGCCTAAGACCATTGATTCAATTTTTGTGGGATATGCCTCTAATAGTGTTGCCTATAGATTTATGGTTAAGGAAGAGGGATATAACACTTTTGGACTAATTATGGAGTCAAGAGATGTAGTGCTCTTTGAGGATATATTTCCTATGAAAGTGAATGTGCAATCCCCTAGAAAATTTGTCCCTAGTTCTTCTACCATTGATGACATAGAGGAAGGGGAAATTATTGAACCAAGGAGAAGTAAAAGAGCTAGAGTTCTCACCAGTTTTGGTTCTGACTTTATTATGTCCTTTATGGTGAAAAAACTTAAGAAGTAGATGATGTTTTTGTGGTGACTCTTATTATTGTGGAAGATCGCAAAAATTATAAGGAAGCAATGAGATATGTAGATGCTACCTTTTGGAAGGAAGCCATAAATAATGAATTAGAGTCAATCGTGTCTAATAAAACTCAGGTTTTAGTTGATCTACTTCGAGGGTGTAAGCCTTCAGAGTGTAAGTGGATTTTTAAAAAGGAATTGAGACTTAAAGGAACCATTGATATGTTCAAGACAAGACTTATGTTAAAGTCTTTAAACAAAAGGAAGGATTAGACTTTTTTTATACTTACTCTCTTGTTACTAAAATTGCATTTGTAAGGATGTTGTTTGCTATTGCATAGATATTTAATCTTCATATGCACTAAATGGATATTAATATAACTTTCTTAAATGGTGATCTTGATGAGGAATTTTATATAATCCAGCTTGAAGGGTTTAAAGTGCCTGGTCAAGAGCAAAAGGTGTGTAAGTTGGTTAAGTCTTTGTATAGACTTAAACAAGTTCCCAAACAGTGGCAGGAGAAATTTGAAAGTGAGATTTCCAAACATAGTTTCACCTCTTATGATGATTCTTAAATTTATGTGAAATCTTATGCTAATGGTTGTGTGATCATAACTTTTTATCTAGATGATATGCACATTTTTGGTACTAGTTTATCAATCATTGATACTACTAAGAGTTTGCTAAAGTCTTCCTTTGATATGAAAGATCTTGGACTTTTGGATTTTATTTTGGGAGTCAAAGTTGATAGGACTGACTCTAGTTTTAGGTTGAATCAAACTCATTATGTTGAGAAAAGTTTGAAGAAGTTTGGTTACTATAATGTTGAACCAGTCAAGAGTCTTTATGATGTTAATGTTACTTTTAAAAAAAATCTTAGTGATAGTATAAACTAAGCTGAGTATGCTAAAATTCTTAGCAGTGTGATATTCTTGATGAACTATTCTCATCCTGATATTGCATACTGTGTGAGTAAACTTGGTAGGTATACTCATAATCCTAATCAAGAGCATTGGAATGCATTGATTCATTTGTTGAGATATTTGAAAGGTACTATGCATTATGCATTATCTTTTGGTGGTTATCCTCTTGTATTAGAGGGGTATTCTGATGCTAACTGGGTTATGAAGAGTGATGATATACACTCTACCAGTGGTTATATTTTTACCTTGGTAGGAGTTGTCATGTCTTAAAAATCGTCCAAGTAAACTTGTATTGTGAGATTAATGATGGAGGCTAAGTTTATGGCTTTGGAGTTAGCAAGACGGGAAATTAAATGGCTAAGGAATCTTTTAGCAGATTTCCCGCTTTGAAAAAAACCAATTCTTTTTGTATTCTTTCATTGTGATTTGTAGGCTGCCATTCATGTTGCCAAGAACAAGGCATATAATGGAAAAAAGTAGACATATCAGATTGAGACATACACTTGTTTTTTACTTTAATTAGACATGGTGCAATCTCTCTAGACTATGTTAAGTTAGAGAGAAATTTAGTGAATATGTTTACAAAAGCTTTAAGTAGGAAATTAGTTTCAGAGCATGCTAAAGGAATGGGGTTGAGCCTAGTTGTGTAGTAACCTCGTGATGGAAACCGTCTTAGGAAACCAAGTTCAATAGGTCAAACAAAGTTTTGTGGAGACTATTTACACGAACATTGTTTGTGGAATAATATTAAGATATATTGAGTTGTTGAATTGCATCCCTTAGCATGAATTTACTGTGTTTAATAAGGTTGGATGGTTTAATCTTTAATGAGTTCCATAGCCCAAGTTTGGGTGGTGTGAGCAGTACACACTTGATGGACTCACATACGTGATTATGGGAGGCTAGCCACCCTCTTATGAGAGTACTGGGTTGCCTCTCTAGAGCAATCATGAGACCGGGGCATTTTTTAGGCTGTTTGTTTCTCTAGTAGGTTTTGTCTCAGATTTTCTTAGAGACCAGGTTCAAGACTTAGTTTACTTAGTTGTTTTCCTATCTCTCATAATTTGATATAACTTGTTTCTCAAGTTTTGGATCAAGTAGAGGATTCTTGGTATTGTTCCAAAACTTCGAACATCCCTCTTTCTCTCTTTGGTTTGTGTCCTACATTGAAAGAGAAAGAGACTTTCACCTAGTTTATGTACTTGATTGTTTTGTAAGATTTTGAATCAAGTTTCTTGAGCACGCGCGCATATGTGATGTAAACTTTTTGGGCCCACTTAATTAATTCTTATGTTTTAATACTTATCAGTTACCCAATAACATTCATAACGTTATTACCATTATTATCCTAGTAACTTTCATAACATTATTACATTATTATGCTCGATAACGTTCCCTTTTGCTTTAATATGTCTTTATTCCATTTTCAACGTATGAATCTTTTCTGCTATAAAAGACGCACGCATCTGCTCTTTTTTTACTCGCTGTCACACATCTTGTCACAATACCTTGCATTCTCAAATAAGCTGTTTCAATTTTTATTTGGTGTTATTTCATTATTTTCCTAATAAATTTTGGTAAAACTCACGGTACCATAAAGATGGTTGTTGATGTGAATTAATGGAATTATGACTATGTTTTCGACGTTAGGAGATCCTTAACAACACCATTACTTATTTTCAGGAATCGTCAAGAGAGGTATCAGAATCGATCGGAAGCATCTAGAAAAGTAGCCATGCAGGAGACTGTAGCATTTCTCTGACCCACTTTTAGAAATGAGAATGATCATACTTGGTTCAGCCGGATTTTGCTGAGGCCGTGTGTCGTTGTTTGGATCCATGTCCCTGTGCAATTTTGGTTACGGAATACCTGCAAAACAAATAAAGCGCGCCGGGGGTTGTTTCCCGGGAGACCCTTTCGACACTCAAGTTAGTCTTTTTGAGGATGTTTTGGGCACTAGGGGAACAGAGAAAACTAAGGTTGAAGAGTTGTACCTCTATCATGGCGAGATAATGAGTTTATATAGTAAATACCTGTAGGAATTAGGTCAACGTTGAGGAATGGGCCGATCGACCCATGTGCCGTTCTAAGTTTGGGCTTAGGCCTAGCACGACCGACCCAACCATAAGCCCCCTACTCCTCGAGCCTGACCAAGGAGAAGGGTCGAAGGAGTACGTATGGATTACGCTGCTCAATCGTATGACAGCTCGTGATAAGCCAACCGATGGAGCGTAGGTATAGGACCGATCGATAAGAGAACTATGGCTGATGCCTAGGCAGCCTAGCCGATCAATAATGAGGCCGACCGACCCAAGATTTTGGGTCTTGGCATCCTGGCCGGATGGTGTCGGGGCCAACCGATGTCAAGGATCTTGTGACTTGGCGTTCAGGTCGAAAGATGTCGAGGCCGAGCGATGCCAAGGATCTCATCTTGGCATCCTAGCCAAGCTGTGTCGAGGTCGAATGATGTTGAGGCCGAGCGATGCCAAGGATCTCGTCTTGGCATCCTGGCCAAGCTATGTCAATGTCGAGGCCGAGTGATGCCAAGGATCTCGTCTTGGCATCCTAGCCGAGTTGTGTCGATGTCGAACGATGTAGAGGCCGAGCAATGCCAAGGATCTCGTCTTGGCATCCTGGCCGAGCTGTGTCGATGTCGAACGATGTCGAGGCCGAGCGAAGCCAAGGATCTCGTCTTGGCATCCTGGCCGAGCTGTGTCGATGTCGAACTATGTCGAGGCCGAGCGATGCCAAGGATCTCGTCTTGGCATCCTGGCAGAGCTGTGTCGATGTCGAACGATGTCGAGGCCGAGCGATGCCAAGGATCTCGTCTTGGCTTCCTGGCCGAGCTATGTCGATGTCGAATGATGTCGAGGCCGAGCGATGTCAAGGATCTCGTCTTGGCATCCTGGCCGAGCTGTGTCGATGTCGAACGATGTCGAGGCCGAGCAATGCCAAGGATCTCGTCTTGGCATCCTGGCCGAGCTATGTCGATGTCGAACGATGTCGAGGCCGAGCGATGCCAAGGATCTCGTCTTGGCATCACGTGGTTCCAACATCTTGTGTTGGCAACCTTGTCGAATGATGTCGATGTCGATTTGTTGATGAAATGTTTTCCCCCTTAGCTCAATTTAATTAGATTTTTCTTACGGAAGAGTTTGGAACCCCTTTATTGATTATGATGAGGGTGTGGGCCATTAAAAAACCTGATTGGCAGGGCCAGGAAAAAGGTACCCACAAGTTGTGTTGTACAAGAGCATAAGCGA
>JAOQMR010000004.1:8019743-8032499 GCA_027563865.1 Erythroxylum pelleterianum
TAAGAGTGATTCGGAGAATTCGTAAAATAGTTTTGGACAGAGATCCAATATATGGAGAGCAATAGAACAAAATGGATGCCGATGAGATCGGGATATGTCCCAATGAGATCGCGACATCGATATTGCTGAAACAGGTCTCCGGTAATTTTTCAGTACCGGGACCCGGTAGACCGGTAGGACCGACCCCAGTGTGACTGGACCACATCAGCATTTATATATATATGTTTATTGATTAATTAATTAAAGAATTTATATATATATATATATATATATAGTCATCCACGTTGGTAGGCTAAGAGAATAAGACAAAATCAAAGCCTAATAAGACAAAACAATTCCATCAACGTGGAAAGGTTGATGAAAGGTGTTCATTAGGCCATTTAATGTCTTTAAAAGTTAAAGACAAATGACAATTGAAGAATAAAGAAGAGTGATGGTCGTGGATATAAGTGAGTAGGTTGATGAATTAAAGGTTAATGTTTTGAAAGGGTTTTGAAAAAGGTTTCAAAAGGCTTCCCTCTCTCAACATCCACGATTCTTCTCTTCTCCAAGGCTTCTTCATTGTCTTCTTTGGCTCTCCAAGGATAAAGGTAAGAGCTAGCACTCTTTACTTTGTTCTAGCTATACCCGGGTCAAAGGGTTTGTCCCGGTTAGGTTCTCCGACCTCTGCGTGGATACCGTTAGAGACGGTCTCTTTTGGTCGTTATGGTTTGACATCTTTATATAGACACATGAATCCTGGTTTTCGGGAACGTCCCGGGATAAAAAAATTTTGTTTTCCACATCGTGTGTATGTGATGCACACACCGGGATTTTCCTACAACATCATACACAATAGAGACCAAATTAACGGAGCAGCTGAGAAGAGATACAGAAATTGAGGGCAACAAAGAGCGACGTGGACCAATGGAGAAGTAGCGCTAAAATGAATTAGAAGCAACAATACCGGAGAGACACAAGACACAAGTTTTGAAAAATTAAAATCAGCTAGTAGACAAGCAAGACGCGCAATAGCAAGGGAGACGGCGGCAGTGTTTTCGAATTGCAAAAATCACGCAGCTGAAGGCAATTAAAAAGGCAACAACAAAACAGAGGCTGGAGGAGGACAGTTCGGCGCTGGGGGCGGCTCAAAAGCAAGCACAGTAGACGACAATAGTAGACTAGATGAAGAGGCGGCGGACAACCCAAATTAATGGAGAAAATAATGCAAGAGAGAGGCGTTAAAAATGAAAAAAAAAGGCAGAGGCAGCAGAGGTTGGCGCAATAAGAACTAAGGTACAAAAATAAGGTGGAGTGAGGAGTGAATGAAAAGAGGAGAGAGTATTGGAAAAGAAAATCAACAGAAGCAACGTGGAATCAAATTCTGGAGATTGCCGTAGATAGAAAAGAGAAGGATGCCCACGACAGTCCCAACGCTAGTGATAGTCGGAATAGATAGGAAAATTAAGATGTTAGGTAACTAAATTTTATTTCTTGGTTTATGGAATCCTAGTTATTGAACTTTACATGTTGTGAGATTTGTATTTTTATTTCAATCAATTTATTAGTCAAGTATCAATTATTTGTTTGGGTCATTGTTTGATTGTTTAATTTGACAGCTAGGTGTGCAACTAGTTTGTGTTTTTATTCAATCAATCGCTAGATTAAAAAGGTTGACGTTCAATTTTTTTAATCAAAAGTAGTGACTAGGATTTTTGTCTACTATATTAGGGACATGGTTCTAAGGAAAATAATTGTCTAGGCTAAATATACATTGTATGTATGTTGTCTAGTTCGTCGATTTTCTTAATTCGTAAAGCTATTAATTAATTAAATCTGATATCGTATCCAGGTTATTAATTAATAAGGGTTAATTCAAATACATGTTTTGGTTAACTAAACATAAGAGAAAATAGGTAAAGAAATTTACCACGACGAATGCTAAACTAATAAATTGGTTATTTTTAGTGTCGATGATCAACGCAAGTTCAATAACGAAGGAGACCGGAAACCAAGATTTATTTCTATTGATTGTTAAATTCTCATTATTTTGTTTCTAGTTATTTTTCAATTTCAATTTTTAATTAAATTTTGTTTAATTCACAATTACAAACCCTCCCCCCTTTTTATTGCGTACTACTAACGTCTGAATTCCTCATGGGAACGATTCTGACTTTCCACTACTACATTAATTTGAGTTGCAGGAAGTTGGATTTTTTTTATATATTTGGTTGCAGGCGACAGCATTCACCATTTGTACATATTGAGAAGCCAAATGTTTCAAACTGTTTTACTTAATTATTAAAACAAAGGATTGGGAGATCATTGTTTCAAGTTACAAAAGTATTATAAATATTTTCCTTCTGTTGTGGAGGCACGAAGCCAGGTTTCCGAATGAATGTCTCGAGAAAATTGAAATAATTTATGTGATTATTTGACTAGCCCAAAAGTTCAGGTTTGTTTTCTTTGTATTTACGTTTGTTTGCGTTAATCTTGTTAGATGATTTAATTACTAAGTTATTATTTTCTTGATTTAGGAAAATTGTCAGAAGGCAAGAGTTAGTAGATCAAAATAAAAAAAAACCTCATAATTAAGGGTTAAAGTCATTTGTAGTTGTCTAAACTGAATATGTAAAATTTTTGTTTGCAGGTTATATGTAAATCAATTAACACTACATTATTTATTGTGCCTTAATTTTTTGTTTCATAAAATAAAGTTAGAAGGAGATAAATGGACAAGAATATGATAGGATCACACTATATAAAGTAAAGAAGGTAAAGGATGAGTGTCAAAAGAGGCACAAAACAACTATGTATGTATAAAAGTTTATTTAATATTTTTTCATTTATTGATATAGTAGTAAGTAGTAATATGTGGATTGAATATTGTTTTTTCTATTTTATAATAAGATGTAAGAGTTATTAAAGAAGTCTATATTTGAGGGAAATGAGCTCGGTGTACAAGACATTTGTGATATAATACTTAGTACTCGTTCCGGTTATATGAAAAACCTTGCTTATAGGCCTAAGCGAAATGTTTCAACCTCAAACATATAAAATAATCATTGAAAACCTTCAAGAGGAAAACAACAAGCTTAAGGCCGCATTATAAGCTGAAGTAATGTAGCACCCCCACTACTATAAAGTACGAACCGGAACACCCTGAGGACATTCCAGTACATAACCTATGATAATGGTGCGCTACGTTCAATCACAACAATCACTTAACACGACATCATCATTCTTTATTTTCTTATAAGACATTATAATGAAAAAAACCATATTTTTAAACCCAAATTTCTCCTTTCATTTCATAAAACCAAATATTTACATTGACAGTTTTCAATATCATCCAAATACGAACGTCATCATGTCCTAATATAAAATACACTACATGAAAGAGGAAATACATAAAAAGGTCTATCTAATCTTCCAATCTTAGCTGACCGACCTTTGAGCCATTTCTTCTTTTTCCCCAAAAGTACAAGACGATACTTCTTGTAGCGTCTCTTAGAAGCTAAAGTCATATCTCGGTCTTGAAAAATCAATGTTGCAATTTTGGTGAGTTTTGTGAACACAATGAGGTAACCATCATCGATGGTTCACTCAATTCATGCAACACATCACACATATAACATATAATTCACAACTTTACATTTTTCATAAATTATCACATATCACATTCTCACCTAAGAGTAAGACAATTTTCCGTTTCAAACAATCAAACATACTTATTAAAATGTATATGAAATGCTCATGTGACTCTTTTCTAATTATTACGCTGTTGTGACTGAGTGCCTAAATTGTCCCGTATCTATAATGGATACCGAGCTCATTTATATTGTCCCTTATTTGTTGGGATACAGGGCTCATTTTACATAGTGAGCCTTTGGCTCTTAATCACGCTTTAAACTCGTTTTCGATGGCTACTCAGGTCACAACTCTCATTATCTGATCATGTATTCATGTATGGAATGCATCTCTCATAATCAATCATGTCAAGAAGCATTTAGTTCGTCACTTTCACATACAAGTAACACTTCAATATCACATTAATGTATCAAGTCTCGGACCTTCATTGTTCGGCATCAACATAATCAAATCACTTTCATATCATCATTCAAAACATATTCTAAAGCAAACAATTAATTACGTGAAACCGTCTAGGTTACTCATAAATTGCTCCCGAAGCTATTGCCTCGAAGTTCCAGCAACATCTGGATGTTGACGTTACAATTGCTCCTCTATATCAAGCAATATGCACATATCACACTTTTGCACTATTATAAATGTTTGTTAACACACATGTATGTATATGAAATATGCACAATGCATGTTCATGACAATTCAGGGTATTTCTCCATTATTCTCATCACAAAATCAATCCAATATCTAAACTCACTTAAGTATCATGTGTATGTAAGGTTTATACCTCAAATAAACACTTTGAATCTAATTTTATAACCCAATGAATCATTTCAAATTTTTCCAAAAACTGACTTTCGAGTCTACAGTTCTTGATCATTTAGACAACGCAAATGAAGTAATTTGGCAATACTTTCTTCTAAAACAGTGTTCTTCGATTGCTTAAGTTTCTAATGACACCAAGGTCATTCAATTAGGTTCAAAAATCTGAAAGTTATGCCCCAAATATTTTCAGACTATTCTTATACTAGCATAGTGCCCTGTGCTCAACTTCTATCTAGAAATTGAAATTCTTATAGACTGAATTAAATTATGATTTCTTCAGACAATTTGTAGCCCTATGTCTCTAATTGACTCCAAATTAAAAATCATTCTATTCAGATAACTACAAAGCAAGATATTGTCAAAAATACCGAAGCATGTTTAAGCTGTGCAGGAAAGTTGGTCGCGGTGAACTTTTTCCGAGAGGAAATCCTTGTAAAAATTCCTACAAGTTAGCCGCGGCGAAGCCAGGAGTTGACCGCGGCAAAGCCAGGAGCTGGCCACGACAAACTTTTCCTGAGAGGGAATCCTCATAAAAATCTTGAAAGTTAGTCGCGGTGAAGCCAGGAGTTGGCTGCGACGAACTTTCACAGAAAGTAGCAAACAAAACTTATCTTTCAATTTTTTTTCTAGATTTTACAACACCCAACATCTTACATGTAACACATCTTGTACAAAAATCACCCTTTCTACTTCATTTACTCTTCATTCTCAACTCTATTTCAACTCAATATCATTCACAAACAATTCATGATATGTATATTTGACCATTAACCAAAAACAGAGCATATACATTTATCCATTCATCATTGATTTTTTTTTCACTCATTCTAACCCCTTTATGAAGATCATTCTACCTCAAAACATATCTATAACAATATGTCAATTATTACTCATCATACATATACAAAAATAAGACATTTACATAGGCTTTTCATCATCCACGACACACACATAAAAACTCACATAATCAAGTCATCAATCTTACATTTCTGATCATTCTAGTTTCATTTAACAATACCCATGAAGATTAACAAGCTACTTACTTGATTTAACTCCAAAATCTTCAAAATCTCACTCAACCCTAGCTTCACACACAACCCACAACCATCATCTTGAAGATTGGAAGGTTTGGGTTTTCTTATGGAAATGAAGAAGGTGACATGGTGGGAGTAGCAAGTGAAAGATGAGGGAGCTAGGTTCAATTTTAGTGGAGGTTGTCAACAAAAATGAAATGAAGAAGATGAGGAAGCTTGAACAAAATGGAGAAAGTCACGTAGAAGAGAAGAAAAGAGTAAAATTAAAGACATTAGAGTGTCTTGCAAAGAGGAACAACATGAGAAAGAGAAGTGGTGAGTGGTAGTGACACTTTTCACTGCCACTTATCACCTCCCTATGGTCTCATTTGGACCCTTATTAATAATTAGTCTATTTGTCTTCAATTTCTAATCCAATTGTCTCCTTATTTTTAATGACATGTGTCAATAATTCCCAAAGTCATTTATCAAAATTTTCATTGCCATTGGACAACAAATTCTACTACCATTTATCATTTGTCTTGCCGCTTGGCATTTCTTTTAGCCCAAAAATTACCCAAATTTTCAGAAATTTTTTCTAAAATTCACCGAAAATTCTAAATCAGTACATATACTCTCCATATCAATTTCAACACATAAAAACCACAATTCTCAATATAATCACATTTATAAATAATTATACCCGAAAATTGTCAATGAATGCATGTACAATTATTTTCATATACAAAAATTCAATATTTACGTGTATGTGCATATCATATAATGCATGAGCATGAAATGCATTTTCTGATCTCTCAATAATCTCTCATATATATATATATGGGTAATGGAATGTTACAACTAACTAGGGGACAAGAAACTCGAGCAAAATTAGCAAAACACAAAAGATTATTTGGTCGGATAATGACAGAAATGAAAAGGATAGTGAAGGGTATTAATTTTATCTTATACACTTTTTTATCACTTATTGTATGTACTATAATTTAATTTTAATACTTTTTCTAGAATTACAGAATAGATGAAGATGTAACTGTTGCCTGATTATGTCATCAATGGCAAAGTTATGTGATGCTTGCTTTAATCAAAACCAAATATTTACTCTAACAATACTCTTACAATATTTTTAGTTTATTTTAACTAATCTTTTTAGATGATTATAGGTTTATGGACATGGACAACACTAAGTAATCATTTGGGCTATGTTATAATATTTTTGTAATATGTTAGCCAATTCTAACTTGTCAAGTGAACTATTTATTTATTGTTTTGTCTATAAGAATTGCTCAAGTTCTCATTAATATCTTGTATATGAACAAATGATCATCCTTAAATCTTATTTTTTTGTTGAAATAATTTAATGATATTTATATAATTTTACTTTATGTATTTAATGCTTGATTTTTAAATTAATAATATTTTTCTACAATTTATTTTATAATAATTAAAAAATAATTCACAATAAAAATATGTAATATACAAAACATAATTGTTCAATATCATGAATTAAAAATGCAACAAATAATATGTCTTGATATTATTAAAAACGTAGCAATTAATTTGTGGCTACGTTATGAAAAACGCAGCAAATAAAATTTGACCACGTTATAAAAAGCGTAGCTACTACTCTATAGTTACAAAGAGAAAAACGTAGTACTTAAAAATGATTAGCTATGTTTTATTTTCTTTGTCAATCATTTAACACCAAATTTTTCTCCACCAACATTCGATTTTTAGTTATGTGTGTAATGTTTTAGCTACGGGAAATTTTATTAACTAATTCTTTTGTCTACAATTTTTGGAAAATTTACCTATAGTTTTTAGCTATGAAAAATTAGACAGAGTTTATACAACAATTCAAAAACATTGTAAACGACTTTTTGAAACAATTAGCTACATTTTTTTCGTAATGAATTATCCAGTTACATTTTTTTCTAAATCAATTATCCACTTTTTTGTAGCGAGTAAATTTTCAAAAAACTTATTCCAAATTTTGGGGGTTCCTTGACGTGACTTCCATGGATGGGAAAACACCTCAATACGTTCGAGTCGCGAAACAGGTATAATGCAATTTATGCAAATAACTTTATGGTCCTTACTCACCACGCATAGAGTTCAATAATGCTTATAGGTGGCCTCGCCATGCATAGACTTCAACAATTTTAATGGCCAGGACAACTGATAACGCGTTAAAGTTCTTCTGTAGGAAAAGGACTTGGTGGAGCTGGCTCTAACATATTCAGTTGTCTCGTAGCGTTTTGTTTTGATCGGGATTCGACCCACTAAGTGTACTCTTGAAAGACTTTCAAAAAAAAAAAAGTATATTTTATAAGATGCCAATATTTTAAAAATTATCAATAATTTTTATAATTTTAATTTTATAAAAACATATTATTCTATCTTCAACTTCAATTATAAATTTAAATGTAAAATTTAAATCAACATCTAGTAATACTATGTATAATATCACTTACAGTACTATATGTTAAGTATGTTGTCACTTATAATGTCACGTGTTAAAAATTTGTAATTTGAACTTTTAACTGATCAATTAATGATAAGAGGATGGATATTATAGAATTAAAATAACTTAAAAAAATTAGTTACTTTAATAAGCTAATTTTTAAAATTAAAACTTATATGGATAATATACTAACTACAAGGGTTAATTTAAATAAAGAGTTCTATAAAGAAATTTACCATTGATTTCGGAACCTGACTTGACTCGTCTGTGATTTGTGAACCGACACTTCTGTGTATGTCCTTGTAATTTGGACTTTGTCAGATCCATACATGTGACGAGTAAAGATCTCTGACAGGAAGAGTGAGAGCATGCACCTACTACACGATTTACGCTACACCACACGTCATTATCATATGTCTCGGTATTTTAGCTTTTCAATACTTTACATAAAATTACTAAATTAGCGGATATGGGGTCACGAAGGACGAATGTTATAAATACCTGGACAAGGACTCATGTCATTTCATCGTGGAAAATGTCAAAAAAAAATAATTCTTTAAAATATATATATTGAATATTTAAGTCCGATTCAAAACTTAATTATTAAATTGTTATATTATTTAACATCGTTAATTTTAAATATATTTTCATATAAATGTTTTTATATTATTAAAAACTAAATCTAAAACTATCTCACTTTCACTTTCAGCACTTAAAAAAAAAATTAAGAACAATTTTCGTCCTAATTTTGACTCCCCTTTAAAAGTTTATTTTGTATTATCTCCTATTATCGTTTCTTTTTAATTTTCTACGGTGACACATTAAATAATATTTTTAAATTTTATTTCCTCCATATTCTCATCAAATTCTGTTAGTAGTAGTTAGTTAGACTTTTGAGCCTAAATGGCATAATTGTATAAGTATTAATCAGTCTTGATCAATCCTTAGCACTCAAGTTAACATTAAAAAAAAGGCATGTTGACATGAGAACAAGATAAAAATATGTAAATAGTTGAGGCAAAATAGGCAATAAAGATGAAAGATTAAGAATAAGCAAGTGCTAGCATATATTAATAGGCATTGACAAATTTTTTTTAATAAAAGTAATATTCAAATATGAGACTAAAGATGATGGTACAACTAAATCATAATAAGTCTAAAGATGCAAGAAGACACTTAAATGACAAAAAGATCATAAGGTATAAAAATATGTGAGGTATATTACATAATGACTTGGATTGTTGCTAACTTAGGTTAGAAAATAATGTGACTACAACATAAATGTACTTAGATAGACCATGCACAAAAATGACTCAAGATGGTTAAACAAAAGGTTCATTAATGCACTTGTCTTAAAGAGATGATAATATGGCAACATAAAGCAAGAATATAGAGTAGTGGGCTAAGAATGAGAGAATAATATCTTACAAAGTGGGAACACTTCTTTAAATAAAGAAAAAGTAGTTCAGATGATATGGAAATCGAGAGGGCATAATATATGATTATATTATATATAATCTTACTAGTGTTTGTAGACCAAAAGGGGATAAAATAAGTGGCAACTCCCTGTTAATTTAGTGAGTTAGTGGAGAAAATGGCTAAGCTAGTTTACTTGTTCTATACATTCTTATATAGAACTTATAAATCTATATAAAAGTATCGTTTTGTAAGTTTATTTGTGTTGTTTTATATATTCGATTATCTATAGAGAGAGCTGAGAGATTTGAAAGAAAGATTTTAATTGAGAGTTTCGAGTAGAAAGGTGTTAAATGGTTATTTTGTAGAAAAATTTAAGTTGGAAGTATCATGAGTTCTTGTATTATTTCTTTGTGGATAGATTAATACAAGGTTGCTTCAATCGTATATCTTTTATTCATCTCATTTGAATTGATTTGTGTTAAACATTTACGTGTTTAAAATGTGAGTAAAATACCAAAATAAAAGTGATGTGAGGTATTTGAAATCAAACGAACTTGTTGATAAATGATTATAAGGGAAGGTTGAATTAGGTTGTGACAGACTAAATCTTGACAACCATATAAGAACTTTGGTAATCTTATTTGAATTAATCAAAAAATTCCTTGCGAAAGCTAGTATTAAAGTTGAGTGAGGAGTTATTTCATTGTTCATCTACGATGGCTATGGAAACAATATTATGAAAAGAGTTGATAGAATAAAAGCAATCATTGGTCCTCTGATATAATTAATATATGAGACTATGGTCCTTTATTGGAACTTTTTGAAGCTTTAGTAGTACACGAGGAACTATTGAAAGCTCGAAAGGATACGAGCTACAACTTGATGCTTAAATATGCTATGTTTAAGCATAAATCAATAGTCTGTTCAAAGAGCACTTTAATGAAGATGTGAGAACCATAAGTTTTTTAATCACAAGCAGAATGTCAAAGATATCCAAAAAAATTTATTTGATATGGAGTAATAATTTATGACGATAAAGATGTCCGATGTAAAAAAGGTGTCAATCGTGATAATATACATCGTAGATGATATAAAGCGATAGTAGAGAATGAGAACATTTATTAACATTAGCACCGATAGACCTTCCATTAACACTTGAAAGAAGATAAAGGAGTAGTTAATAGATCATTTCCTTCATAATAACACTTATTAGCAAGTGAGGAATGCTTTGAAGCACTTAAGGTAAGACAACTCAGGGACATGGTGTGTAAAAAAAATTCACATATTTAATGTTAGACATGAAAAACATGTCAAAGGAGGAAATTTTGTTCAACTTTATGAGTAATTTATAAGGATAGGCCAAGATTGAGCTCCAAAGGCATAATATAAAAGACCTCCCTAATGCAATTGTGACTACAAATGCCTTGATAGATCTTCAAATATCGTCACTAATTCAAACTAATAAAGAGGAAAAAAATAGCAGGACACGAAATAACTTAGAGAAAAGTAAAGAGAAGGTATACGAAACTTCTTAATGTAAGCCGAGAAAACAACCAAAATAAGATATTATTTGCTTCATGTGTAAAAGCTTATACTTTGTTCGAGAATACCTATAACAGAAGGTGGGTTAGGAGAAAATCAATTTTATAATCACAAAGGACCAAGGAAACGAAGGTAAAGACTTAAGATAATAAGTCTACCTCAATAATTATGCTATGTTAGTTTCAATGAGTCTTGCGAAGGAGTGTTCAAGAAAAAGAAAACCTACCAAAATGGATAGATGGAACATAAGTGACATGCTTATGAAAACATAAACTTGCTATTGTCTTTAAATTTTGGCTAAAAAGTCTGCAAAGAATTACTTGTGGAGGAGTATCCACGAATTATTTTTGCAACAAAGTTGACATTCTTATTATTAAGCAATTTGTTAGATCTCTAAGTTCAAATGGCAGAATAATACAAAAGTTGGCAATTCTTGGTTGATGTGTAACAGTTGGATCAACATGAGAAATGAATGTTGACAAGGGAATAAGACAACTTTTAGGTTAGTAAAATGAATAATATCAATGAAATCTTGAAATGGGTGAGTGTTAGTGTGAATTGATGTGCATTAACAAAAATCATCGATAAGAGATTATATGCGAGACAAAAGATGATAGTTTAACTAAGTAGTGCTAAGTTCAAAGGTGCATAAAGATACTTAACTTCAATGAGGAGGTTAGAAGGTCTGTGAATTTATAAAGTTTATTACACAATGATTCATATTGTTGTTAACTTAGATCATGCATTATTAGACGCTTTTGGATGGATCATGCTCAAAAAGTTTATGATGACTTAACTAAAGGCTCATCAAAGTATTTATCTTTAAAAGGCGATACATTATAAGAATACGGTGTGGTGGAGTAAGAAAGGTGGAAGCATTACCCTTGAAAGTGAGAATACTCTTTTAAATAGTCAAAATGGTTTGATTGATGTGGCAAATTAATAGGCATGAGCTAAAAGTATGTTCAACTTGATATTAATTGAGTTAGTATCTCAAAGGAGATGTTTTTCAATGAGTTGGGTGAAGTGGTCGTAAAAGTGATAATTCTCCATTAGCTTATTACAATAGTGAAGAAAATAAGTAGGTTAGTTTATTTGGTTTCTAAATTTTTGTAAATCTATACAAAGATATTTTTATCAATTCATTTATTTAATTTCATATATTTATCATCCATATAAAAAGTTAAAATCTTTAAAAGAAATTTCTTGTAGAGTGTTTCAAGTGAGAAGTTGAGAGGGCAAGCTTTGTAGTAACTGAAAAAGTTACTCATTTGCGATGAAAAGGTCATAGGTTCGAGTTACAAAAACAGTCTCTTTGTAAATGCAAAGGGACGGTTAAGTATAATTGATGTAGAATTTTTGACTTAAGGCTATCATTTCACAACTCCTTAAATTTAGATAAGTTGTTCTAATTAATTTTATTGCTATTTTGGTAACAATCTAAGTCAGAATCTTGCTAATGTTTGTCAAAAATTGATACATTTTTGTTGTTGTGTGTTTATTTTGGTATAAGTCAGAATACTGTGTTGCTGTGTGTTTATTTCGGTACTAGTTGGAATATTGTTCTTTTCTTATTGTTGCGTTGGTTGGAATATCATTTGTTTTTTGCTGCTGTTTCCAAATTCATTATGTCGTAGTCTGCGAATGAGACCAAGTAGTATCTACCCTTACTGTTCCCTATATAGGTTCTGCCCCTGTCACTGTAGCCAAGAGAATATTGAAGTGAATAACACGTTAATACAATGTTTAATAAGGATATCAAGATACACAAGAAGGGGGGTTGAATTGTGATAATTTTTTTTGTTAACCCCTTTAAAAAAAACTTCTTGTTTATAAGCGTTTTTCTAAAAC